>JASVEL010007987.1:0-210588 GCA_032618575.1 Nicotiana noctiflora
CCGAAGTTACGTATTGCTGAGGCCTCGTGGTTCGGCAAGCTTGGTGCTGTGCTCCATCTGCAGGTATTCCTCAGCAGAGTGAGGCGGTCGCTCACCTAGACCTTCTCATTCGTGCCGCCCGTACAAGACGCGGGAGTGCTGCTGCTGTCGTGTCGACAGGGTTTCAGGTCACCATCACGCCCCAGCGCCCTTCCACCTCGCAGTGCAACACCTAATTCTTCTCACCGTGTTCTTCCGTGGCGAGGGGTTCCTTCACTCTTCCACACTCAGCATTGCGATGAGCGCGTGTTTGGCCACACGAGGAGACGGGGCCGCCTTCGACTCGCAGACGCGACCAGCGAGGACCCTCGGCCTCATCTTCAAAGACCATCCGCCCGGGGCAGAGGCAGGCGAGTCTTCTCGTGGTCGCCCCGGGGCGGCGAGATCCGGTGGAAGCTGTGCGCGACCGCGACCCCCCCGATTGTGCGTGATGCGCTCGCTCACGCAAGCACGCGCATCACCGTCCGTCGCACGCTCATTCTACGATCCATGGGTCCGTTTATATACGGTCCCCTTACTTTGCACATCATTTTGGTGCGACTCGTAGAGTCTTGATTTACTCGTTCATGTATCCACCCCCGTGGGTGACACGACTGTTAGGGATCATGTCTATAGATCCCATGTTATATCTATTGGGGGTCTAGGCAGATTTGTTATTGTTGGGTACGGTGGACTTTGATGTTATCGGGTACGGACCGGGTTGCCTCCGTACCTCACTATATCGACCACAAGTGCGAAGACAGCGACGTTGGCCATTCTCGGAAGCCGGGGACGAGGGCGGTTCGGTCCATTTCGTCCTTGGGCCCGTGTCATTTCCGTCGGAAATTTTCAAGATGGTCGAAAAGGAAAGTATCATACTTGGCTTTTTGCGAGAGCGCGTCGAGTCTCCCCACATCGATTTTGCACCGTTGGGCAGGCGGGACTCTCGTATTCCCCCGGCACCCACCGCCTGCGGCCGGGGGCCCAGGATACGATTGGGTACTGACCCGTGCCCGGCACTCGGCCCACATTCCTCCGCCCACACGGCACCTACCAAGGAGAGTCTGGAAAAGAACAGCCTGGGTGAGTCGATAAGGTTTCATCCCGTTCATTATCCCCGGGTGCGCCCAAGATTATTTGTTAAAAATAGCAGGTTCAAGGAACGTGTATCATTGTACCGAATGCGCGGAGTCAGTTGAAGAACAAGACCGCCGCACAACATGATTTAGTTCTCACCGCTGCTGTGGTGTTGCGTTTTCTAAGATTGATCTTCGTTCGTGATATCAATGTACTCGGAAGATCGGACTCCTAAGACATGACCATCTGTGACCCCATACGTTCGTCGACAGTTTCTTGCATGTTCAACAACAACGCCCAACAAAGATGATGCATCCGTACATCGCCGTGTTCGGTAATTCTACTGATTCATTTGCGATCGTTCATCGACGACATTCTAGTCTACTCCCGTAGTCGGAGGAGCATGCTCGGCATTTCGAGCATTTGTCGCGAGTAGATCGGGGGAGGAGAAGCTTCATATGCCAAATTCTCCGCAAGTGCGAGTTCTTGGCTCTAGTCCATCAGCATTTTCCGGGGGACACGTGGTGTCCCGTGATGGCGGTCTGTGCCGTTGATCCTCAAGAAGACGAGAGGCAGTGCAAAGCCAGCCTGCACCGACCCCAGCCTGGCCATTGGGGAGCTCGCGGCTCGGCGAGATATCACCACGCGACCTGTTCGGGGATTTTCATCCATTGCTTAACCCCTGTCGAACTAAATCGACCGATGCGCGCACCCGTCCCGTGGTAGTCGGACGTAGCGCGAGGAGAGGCGTCCGAAGCTCGAGACGGCTTTGACCGTCAGCCCGACGCTGAGCATTGCCACCGCCCGGTGTCGTACAATGTTTATCGTGATGCCCCGCGGGCAGGGGACAGGTCGCGTGTCGCAGGCGACGGTAGGTAAGAGTAATTAAGCTGCAGCTTCTCGGCGGTGAAGCCACGTAAGGAGAATTCATCCTTCGTTCATGATTTGGAGCTAGCCGCCATTGTTCATGCCTTGAAAATTTGGAGGCACTATTTGTACGGTGTTTCTTGTGAGGTGTATACCGACCATCGTAGTCTCCAACACTTGTTCAAATAGAAAGATCTTAATTTGAGACAGCGGAGATGGCTTGAGTTGCTTAAGGATTATGACATTACTATTTTATATCATCCGGGAAGGCCAATGTGGTGGCCGATGCTTTGAGCCAGAAGGCAGTCAGTATGGGGAGCTTGGCATATATTCCAGCCGAGGAGAGATCATTTGCTTATGATGTTCAGGTACTAGCCAATCGTCTAGTGAGGTTAGACATTTCAGAGCCCAGCAGGTGTTGGCTTGTGTTATATCTCGGTCTTCTCTATATGATCGTATTCGTGAGCGCCAGTATGATGATCCACATTTGGCTGTCCTGAGGGACAGAGTTCAGCATGATGATGCTAGAGATGTCACCATTGATAGTGACGGCATATTGAGGATGCGGGGCCGGATATGTGTGCCCAATGTTGATGGCCTTCGTGAGTTGATTCTGGAGGAGGCCCATAGCTCGCGGTATTCTATCCATCCGGGAGCCGCGAAGATGTATCAAGATTTGAAATAGCACTATTGGTGGAGAAAGTTGAAAATGGACATTGTTAGACATGTAGCACGGTGCCTCAACTGTCAGCAGGTTAAGTACGAGCATCAGAGGCCCGGTGGCGTATTTGAGCGCATTGATATTCCTGAGTGGAAATGGGAGAGGATCACTATGGACTTTGTTACTGGACTCCCTCGGACAGCAAGGAAGTTTGATTCTGTTTGGGTGATTGTGGATAGGCTGACCAAGTCAGCTCACTTCATTCCAGTTAGTACTACCTACTCATCGGAGCGGTTGGCAGCGATCTTTATTCGGGAGATTGTCCGGTTGCATGGAGTCCCGGTGTCTATCATATCCGACAGGGGTACTCAGTTCACTTCTCAGTTTTGGAGAGCATTTCAGCAAGAGATGGGTACGCGGGTTGAGTTGAGTACTGCATTTCACCCCCAGACAGACGGGTAATCTGAGCGCACTATTCAGATTCTGGAAGATATGTTGCGAGCATGTGTGATTGACTTTGGTGGTTCGTGGGATGAGTTCTTACCACTTGCTGAGTTTGCCTAAAACAACAGTTATCGGTCGAGTATTCGGATGGCCCCGTATGAGGCATTGTATGGCAGACGGTGTAGATCCCCCGTGAGATGGTTTGATCCTGGTGAGGATAGATTGAGAGGGACTAAGTTAGTTCAGGATGCTCTGGATAGAACGAAGTTGATCCAGGAGTGGCTTCGTACAGCACAGTCTCGCCAGAAGAGTTATGCGGACCGTAGAGTTCGAGAGTTGTCTTTCATGGTTGGTGACCGAGTATTGTTGAAGGTTTCACCTATGAAGGGTGTCATGAGGTTCGGGAAGAAAGGGAAGTTGAGTCCCACGTACAATTGTCCTTTTGAGATACTTAGGAGAGTTGGAGAGGTGGCATATGAGTTGGCCTTGCCGCCCAGTCTATCCAGCGTTCATCCAGTATTCCATGTGTCTATGCTCCGGAAGTACATTGGAGATCCGTCTCATGTATTAGACTTCGGTACCATTCAGCTTGATGGTGATTTATCCTATGATGTGGAGCCTATTGCCATTTTGGGGCGGCAGGTGAGAAAATTGAGGTCCAAGGAGATTGCATCAGTTAAGGTTCAATGGAGAGGTCGACCTGTGGAGGAGGCCACTTGGGAGATCGAACGGGAGATGCGGAGCAGAAATCCTCACTTGTTTGAGACTTCAGGTATGTTTCTTGACCCGCTCGAGGACGAACGTTTGCTTAAGAGGGGGAGAATGTGATGACCCGGCCCGTCGTCATGGGAATTTCCACCCCTTTATGTTGTAATTTCATGTTTTATGCTTTTATATCAGTGTTAGAGTCTATCGGGTGAGTTAGGAGTGATTTGGATTGAAAATGAGGCACATAGCCTTTTTGAAGGAAACTTGAATAAAGAAAGTCAACCCGGAGTTGACTATTTGGTTAGAAGGCTCAGAATCAGATTCTGATGATTTGGTTAGTTCCGGGAGGTGATTTGTGACTTAGGGGAGCAATCGGAATTGAATTTGGAGGCCGGTGTAGAAATAGGCTTGAATTGGCTAAGGTTGAATTTTGGCAAAATCCGAACGGTAGGTGAGATTTTGATCCGGGGGTCGGAATGGAATTCCGACAGTTGCAGTAGCTCCGTTAGGTGATTTTGGATGTGCCTGCAAAATTTCAGGTCATTCAAACGTCGTTTGGTCGGGTTTTTGATGGAATGTGTAATTCGGAAGTTTTGAAGAAACTTAGGCTTGAATCCGTGTGTAATTGGTGTTTTTGATGTTTAGGATGGTGTTTTTATGGTTGGAACAAGTTTGTATCGTGTTTTGGGATATGTTGGTGGTTTTTCGTTGGGGTCCCGGGGGCCTCGGGGTGAATCCGGACCATCATCCTGCATTTGGAAGCAAGAAATGATCTGCTGTAAATTGCAGATCACTGGGCAAACTTTTAGCCTTCGCGTTCGCGAGGGCTATGCCGCGTTCGCGTAGGCTGGGATTAGGTGACTATCGCATTCGCGAGGGTTGGTGTCGCGTTCGCGTATAAGGAATTCGCAAGGCATCGCGGACGCGTGAGGTATGTCGCGTTCGCGTAGAGGAAAAATCCGAGCTGGGGGAGAGTTCGCGATGAAGGACTGGAATAAGGCATCGCGTTCGTGTGAGAGGCGTCGCGAACGCGATGAAGAGATTTGACTGGCAGTGAGTTTAAGTTCAGAACAGAACCGGTCGCGGGTTTAATACCCAAAACCTCCATTTTTGAGTTCCAAGAGAAGAAATTGACGGGAGATTGCTCTGGGAAATCATCGGGGTTTCATTGGAGGTCGGTTTTGTGGCTTAATTACATCATTTTAACATGAAATAATTGGTTAAATTTCTGTAAATGGAAGATTAAAGGTGGGTTTGAGCCCTAGGCCTAAATTAAAGAAAAACACCGATTTGAGTGGGCAAATGGAGTCCGATTTTGGTAAATTTTATATGCCTAGAGTCGTATCGAGATGAGGATTCCGAATATGTGACTTTTGTAATTTTTCGCGAAGCGTACCGAAAGTCGGGTTTTGACAACTTTGGGAATTTTGATGTAAATTGAGTTGTATTGATTGGGTGTCGTTCCATTGGCCTAATTTGTTGTATTTCTACTATATTTGATCAGATTCTACACGTGTGGAGCTTGATTCTCGTGGCAAGGGCATCGCGGACTAGTCATCGAGCCGTATTGAGGTGAGTAATAGATGTGGGTGATGACCAGCGGGTTCGAAACCCCGGTATACCACTTTGTGACGCTGTATAGCGACGAGACACGTACTCTCATGTGAGTGCGGGGTCGATTGTGATTGGGGACTATGGCTTAGTCCGACTTGTTGATACTGTGTTATGATATTGGCTATTCTTGAGCCGTCGAACCTCCTTCTCGGATGGTTGCATACTATATATTGTGATATTGGCCACTCTTGAGCCGAGGAACCCCTTCTTGGGCGGTTGAGTATACTTGTGGGCCGTGAGCCAGTTATTGGATGCCGCGAGGATCGTTATCATTGTCTTATCATATTGACATGTTAGTTACTACCAGTCCGTAGCTATTTCTGTTATCATGCTATTTCCAATCTCTGGAACTTGATATTACTATTTTCCAACTGAAAAATGATAAAAGATGTTTTCAAACTACTTTTGGGCCTGCGAGGCTGTATTTGCATATTAGCTGACTAGTAGTGGATCGGGCTGCGCGCCGCAGCGGTATATATGTCGGATCGGACTGCGCGCCGCAGCAGATGTGATATTGATATTGTGCTTGGGCTGTAGGAGCCCCTCCGGAGTCTGAATCCCCACAGTGAGCACGGGTACCCAAATTGGATCGGGCTACGCGCCGTAGCGGTCATATCATGCATTGCATTGCATTTAGCTACATCTGCTAGCTGTTATACTGTTTTACTGGTACTGGTTGGTACATGTACAGTTGATATTGCTTCTGTGATAGGTTAATTGATTATAGCTTTACATAGTGCTTTATTGTGGATTTCTTATCTGCGCTGTCTTACCCCTGTTTATTACCACTGAGTCTGGTAGTACTCATTTTACTCCCTGCACCTTGTGTGCAGATCCAGGTACCTCTCAGCAGTGCTCCAGTAGCTGTGCGAGGCGACATCTGTAGGATATTCGAGGTAGTTGCAGAGTCCGCGGGACCCGATATTCCTTCTTACTGTCTTTTGATTCTTTATTGACTTTTCTTTCCGCACTTGGTATCTTGTAAACCTTTATACACTTATGTTCATTAGAGGCTCATGACTCTTGACCCTTCGGTCTATGGGAGTTGGTTTATTTTGGGACTTGGTTCCCCGTTTTCGATATATGTACCACTATTATTTCATGTTTTGATATAATTAAATGGGATAAAGTGAGCTTCCAGCTCCGTCGATGTTACTGATTGGTCAGGCTGGCTTAGCAATGTGCTGGGCGCCATAACGACCGGATTTGGGGTCGTGACAAGAACCGACCCTCCCGGCAAACTACAATAGCAGAAATAAACTTAGGGGAACAGTTAAATTGGGGATCGGGGCATAATTTTCTAAAACTACCGGCCGGGTCATTACAATAAAGGACCTTACTTAGGATACTGCTTTTCTTTTTGATAGGTTAAAGAAGAATCCCAAAGCACGGACTGACAGTCATTCTGAATTAGTCAAAAGAATTAAACAGAAGGTTAATAACCTTCCTTGTTTAACACTTGCCCATCCTACTTGGCAAAAAATTATAGAAACAGATGCTTCTGATATTGGTTATGGTGGTATTTTAAAACAATATTCACCAACTAATAAATAAGAATATCTTGTTCAATTTTATTCCGGAAAGTGGAATACTGCCCAGAAAAACTATGCGACCGTGGCAAAAGAAATTCTTGCTATAGTCAAATGTGTTATGAAATTTCAAACTGATCTTTATAATCAGAAATTTATTATTAAGACTCATTGCCAAGCTGCAAAATTTATTTTTAATAAAGATTTCAAACATGATGTTTCAAAACAAATATTTGCAAGGTGGCAAGCTTTGTTAGCACCTTTTGATTTCGACATTTTTTATAAAAGGGATCAGATAATACTCTTCCTGATTTTCTCACCCGAGAATATTTGAACTTATTGTTCTCTCTTCAATATTGTTTTTATGAGTCTTTATACATTAATTATTTGTGAAACGACTACTATTACAATTTAAAAGATCATACCTTTACCCAGAGACTTATAAAG
The DNA here is from genome assembly GCA_032618575.1 of Nicotiana noctiflora. Lineage (NCBI taxonomy): Eukaryota > Viridiplantae > Streptophyta > Magnoliopsida > Solanales > Solanaceae > Nicotiana > Nicotiana noctiflora. Next base: position 7,366 of record JASVEL010007987.1, read on the forward strand.
TCTTATCATGTATATTATAATGGAAGATATCATAGAAGAAATGGTTCCGGCATATCTCGGAAAAGAGATAGGTCTATCAGGTCAATTTTCTGATAATGATTATGCAGAAATTGATAATATAATAGAAAGTTTTAATAATGCCATAAATAATTATTTTGATGATAATGGTAATATAACAGTTCATATACATGATCTGGATCTTGATAATACGGAAGATCGCTCTCTTTTCTATTGACAATTTTTATCCTATGCAGAATATGAGACCTACCTCGAGGAAGAGGAAGAGGCAGAAGTTCAAATAATAGCAGAGAGAATAATATTCTCACTCAAATGGGAAAGAGATAGCTCATAGCTGCCAACCTTACTGAAAGCAATACAGATCATCCGTTATACAAGGAATTTATGAATTTTATACAATCCAAAAAGGATGAAGGAACTTCATCCAATACACCATCCTATTCCTCAGTAATAACAGAGGACAGTAGTGAAAATGTTGAGGTTTATAACCGCAAAGAAACAAAAGAGTTAATAATTCTTTTCGAACAATCCGACCTTAAATGGAAAGATAACCCTTGGCAGATAATGAACAAGTATTTTGATACAGCGTCATACGCTACTCCTGCTTATAAATACAGGACTCACTATGAGATAATACTTTCTACCACAGGATCAGCTGGCATTCAGCATTTTTATCCTGCTAATACAAAGAAAATTGATAATTTTTCTAAAATTATCATCAAGAACGTCATACCTTCAGATGAATGGGGAATGAGTACCCTTAAGGATCGAGAATATACTCATCCTGAACAAAAAGTCCAAGTTAAACTTAACTATTGGGACTATATTGAAAGTTTTAATAAAACTTTCCTGTATGAGAATCCTAATAGGAAACATTCTTGGTTTATTAAATTATGCTCTAATATGAACAATCAACCAATTCCAAATTGGTTTTTTAAATGGTGGAAGTTATATGGTCCATCAATAGAAATATTTCCTCCATTATTTAAAAGTTTATATGCTCAATGGGTAGATATATCTCCCAGGATAATTTTACTACAAAAAAGATAATATCTTTTATGATGGTATTGCTTTGATGTATTTCTTTATGGAATTTTCTATCCCATGGATCATGAAATGGGATGTTCAATGTGCTTATACCGAAGAAGGTATTCCTTGCCTTTAACGGATTTTTTATAATAAATTCTGGACTAAGTTACTACAGAAAGACCCCAGGGTAAAATGATTGGTGAGGAATTTATTCAACATATCCAAACCAAGTTAGAAGATTATGAAAAAAATGGACAAAACAGATGCTACTAAGGATAAATCAACCCTTTTACAAAAAATATTCAAATGAAGAAGGGAGCTATCTCCAAGAAAGAAATCCTACCTTCATATTTTGAGGAAATAAAGAAGGACCTAGCAAGGAATTTCGGAATGGAAGTCAATGATGATATATCCATGGCTTCTTTGGATAATACTTCCAACAACGAAAACTATGTGGCAAGGGAAGCTCAAAGCACCTCGGAGACAGAAATTAATATAGATGAATTAGAAGAATTCCTTGAAAAATTGAACGAAAATGCTGAAGAGTCTTCAGAAAGAAAAAGCGGAAAAGGAAAAGAAAAAGTTTGAATGATTGAATGCCACATCAGTGAATTATTGGGGTAATACAGACAAGCAACTTTAATAAAGTTTATTTCAATAATGCAACGGAATCTCCTTTAATAAATAAGTTTTGTCCGGTTGCAATTATGTAATATCCTTATCTTTTATCTTGTCGGCCAAAAACATTGTAGGCCCAAAGTTTTTTGTTTTCTAGTTTAGAAGATCCGTTATATAAGGATCAGAAGGATTTAGTAGAGGAGGCATCGGTTAGAAAACACTCTCCTTTATTTCTAATTTCTCTCTCCTTTGTAAAAATATTTGGAAATATTTTCAATTTAGTATAGATAAAATCAAAAAGGGTCTCTTGGCCAAAAACTCAGGGTCTCCGGTACTTTTTCTCTCCCTTTCTTTTCTGTATTCTGTTACTATTTAGCCTAAATGATAGGCTAAATATTTAAATGTTAGACTTAGCCTCTGCAAGTTATTTATTAAAGCATGTTCTGCGATTATTTATTACCCTAATAAGGAATTGGGTTAAGAACTATATAGACCAGGCAGTTGCTAATCTCGATAGTAAACCTTGGTTAGGTCGACCTAACTGGTGGTGTTCATGAAACCCGTTTGAGACGGGTGGTCATTTATAGGGTTGTGTGGAGCACCGTGGTTTAAGGTTTACCCAGAGGTTAGTAATTAGCCAGGGCTAAAGTTCTTGTAATTTAGATCCTGTTATCCATGTGAGGTATGACTGTCGGTCCATGCTTTGGAATTCTTCTTTAACCTATCATAACGAAGAGCAGTATCCTGAGCAAGGTCCTTTATAAAAGGAGAGATATAATTTAAACTACCAAGAAATCTTTGAAGTTGGGTTTTATCAGTAATTATATCAGGAAATTTAGAAGTAAATTCAATACTTCTATTAATAGGAATAATCCTACCTTTCTCAATGTTATGACCCAAAAATCTAACTGAAGTTTGGAAAATCATCATTTTTGGTTTTGATATAACTAAACCATTTTGAATTATAATTTTCTTAAATAAATCAAGATGCTTAAAATGAGATTCGATATTTTTTGAAAATACTAGAATGTCATCGATATAAACAATTATGAAGTCTCTATAAGGATGAAAGATATCATTCATAATTTTTTGAAATTCAGATGGAGCATTTTTCAAACCAAGGCATAACATTCCATTCATATTAGCCCATTGGTACATTAAAAAGTAGTTTTATATCTATCTGATTCAGATATCTGAATTTGCCAATAGCCTGATTTTAAATCAAATTTCGAAAATATAATAGCATTATGAAGTCTATCAAGTAAATCTTTTTTATTAGGAACAGGATATCTAATCCATTCTAAAACCTTATTAAGCGGTTTATAATTAATAACTAAATGAGGAACTCCTCGTTCTTGTTCAGCATGATTATTTACATAAAAAGCAGTACAAGACCATTTGGACTTGGAGGGTCTAATTAAACCCATTTGCTGTAAGGAATCAATTTCCTTTTTTCATAACTCTAAATATTCAGAGTTCATTTGACAAGGTCTAGCCTTGGTAGAAATATTATCCTCCAAAATTTTCACTACTGTCCTCTGTTATTAATGAGGAATAGGATGGTGTATTGGATGAAGTTCCTTCATCCTTTTTGGACTAGTGTAAACCGTGTTCATAAGCTAAATAGTTAGCAGTATTTTTCTATAATTTATAAATATTTATTTAACCTGGCTTGATGGTCTATTACTATGGAGGGAATTAAAAATGTCATAATGCACTTCAAAGTATCTATGACTATTATTTACATTTTTAGGTTCCTTTGTTATATTTATATTTACGTTAATAGTATATATATATATATATATATATATATATATATATATGTGTGTGTGTGTGTGTGTGTGTGTGTTATTATGGATATTCATTAAGTACTCCGTTGTAAGAGCTTCCTGAAGAAGCTTATCCATATGGGACTCCGCTGTAAATATGTTTATCTGTTGAGTACTCTATTGCAAATAAGATTCCTGAAGAAGCTTATCACTTCGGTACCCGATTATGGATAAATATTACCCTCAGTAGAAGATTATCTGTACCATGTATAATAAGCTTATCACTTCGGTACCCGATTTTGGATAAATATTACCCCCGGTAGAAGATTATCCATACCGGCTATAATGAGCTTATCCTTTTAGTACTCTGTTATGGATAATTATTCCCCCTAGTAGAAGACTTGTATAGTAGCAGCTTACACACCAATTTGTAGCAGCTTACACAACAGGTTGTAGTAGCAGCTTACACAGTAGCTTACACAACATCTTCTTTTCCTCTATAAATAGAAGAGTTTTTAGTTCATTATGTACATAAGTTTGGAATTTGAATAATATATTAGTTTCTCTCTATACTTGTCTTTACTTTATAGTCTTTATTTTATAACACTTTATCATCACAAGACTCTGCCATCTCGAGCAAATAGTTTGAAAGTATCTGAGGTACGAACTTTCTTTTTCTCTATAATGTCAAATCTTACTAAACTTGAATTTGTAGCCCTGAATATATCGGGCAAAAACTACATGTCTTGGGTGTTTGATGCTGAAATTCATCTTGATGCGATGGGTCTGGCAGACACCATCAAGGATAAAAATCAGGCATCAAACCAAGATCGTGTCAAAGCATGATATTCCTACGCCATCACCTTGATGAGGGTCTGAAAATGGAATATCTTACTATTAAAGATCCAGTCATATTGTAGAATAATTTGAAAGATAGATATGACCACCTGAAGATAGTTGTTCTTCCACAGGCACGATGTGATGGGACTCATCTAAGTCTACAAGATTTTAAATCTATCAGTGAGTATAATTCTGCTATATTCAGAATTATTTCCCAATTAAAATTATGCGGTGATAAAAAGTATTCTGAACTTATCTCACATCTTCTTATAGCCGAGCAATATAATGGTCTACTAATGAAAAACCATGAAAGCTGACCTACTGGTTCTTGTCCATTTCCTGAAATGAATGAGACGAACTTCCACCAAGCTAGACGTGGAAGAGGTCGTGGCCTCAGTCGTGGTCATGGCCGTGGTCGGGGAAGAAATTTTAATCATGGTAATAATAATGCACCAAATGACCCTCCTCACCACCAGCAGTGAAAAAGGAAGGAACAAAAGCATGAAGTGGTGCAAGCACCAAATGCAAAAAATGCATGTTATAGATGTGGGGGAAAAGGGCACTGGTCACGTACTTGTCGTACGCCAAAGCACCTAGTTGAGCTTTATCAAGCCTCCCTGAAAAAGATAGAGAAAAATGCTGAAGCAAATTTTATTTCTGAAGATAATTTAGACTTCATGCATTTGGATATAGCTAATTACTTTGCACTCCCATGAGGAGAAACAAGTCATGTAATCGGTGGTGAATCTGTAGAAATATAAATATTTTAATTTTTATTATTTGATAATATGGTTAAGTAATTGTTGTACATAAAAAAAATTATAATTTGATAATGATGTTTACTATAGTATATCTTATTTATGAAAAATATGGATAATATTATTAGATCAACTTAAGCTCTAGCAGAGTTTGCAAGAAATATGCAACTACCAAAAGTGGTTATATTTCGTATATCTTATTGTAATTTTATTTTGTTAATCATCAAAAGTGGTATATGCCTATGATCACCAGGAGTGACAATTTAGGCTTTCTATGGTTACAATTGACGATAAGCTACATAAATATTATCTATATTAAATGCTCGCCTCGATTTTCTCCTGAAGTAGTAAATATTTTAAAAGAGGTTGAGGCATCACAATTCGATGTGATTAATGCGCATTCATATAATTAAGTTCGATTTTCTAAAGGGTGAGAACTTTTGATAATATTAATATATTCCTTGAAGTGAGTGTGACAATATTAATAAATCTGGTAAATATGAACGCCCTTGATGTAAATATATTACAATTCACCTCTAGAAGAGGTAATATAATTGAGAGAATATATACTCAATATTTTAAATTTGCTCCTGAAGAAGTAATTGTGACGACCCGGCCCGTCGTCACGGGAATTACCACCATGTTACCTTGCATTTATGTGTTTTATGCTTTCATATCAGTATTAGAGTCTATCGAGTGAGTTAGGAGTGAATTGGATTGAAAATGAGGCATATAGCCTTTTTGAAGGAAACTGGAATATGGAAAGTCAACCTGGAGTTGACTATTTAGTTAGAGGGCTCGGAATCGGATTCTGATAATTCGGTTAGTTCCGGGAGGTTATTTGTGACTTAGGGGAGCGATCGGAATTGAATTCGGAGGTCCGGTATAGAAAATAGGCTTGAATTGGCTAAGGTTGAATTTTGGCGAAATCCGAACGGTAGGTGAGATTTTGATCCGGGGGTCGAAATGGAATTCCAACAATTGTTGTAGCTTCTTCATGTGATTTTGGATATGTCTGCAAATGTTTAGGTCAATCGGACGTCGTTTGGTCGGATTTTTGATTGAATGTTAGTTTCGGAAGTTTAGATGAAATCCTAGGCTTGAATCCGCTATAATTCGGTGATTTCTATGTTTAAGGACTTGTTTTTATGATTGAAAAAATTCCGTATCGTGTTTTAGAGTGTGTTGGTGGTTTTTGTTGGGGTCCCGGGGGCCTCGGGGTGAATTCGGACCATCATTCGGGCATTTTGAGACTTAAAAGTCTGCAGAAAATTGCAGCAGCAGTGCAGCAGAGAATAAGCCATCGCATTCGCGAGGCTTGAGCCGCATTCGCGTAGGCTGAGGAAAATTGAGCATCGCGTTCGCGTTGCTGGGAGCCACGTTCGCGTAGGAGAGTTTTGGTAGGCATCGCATTCGCGATGGGGTATGTCGCGTTCGCGAAGAGTAAAATTTGGAGGCTGAGGATTTGTTCATCGCGGACGCGTGAGGCGCGTCGCATTCACGAAGGGTTAATTTGGTAAAGTATCGCGAATGTGTGGGGTTGAACGCGAACGCGTAGAGTAAATGGGTCAGGCAGTGAGTTTAATTACAGAACTCAGGCCAGTCGCGTTTTAGTGATAAAACCTTCATTTTTGAGTTCTGGAGAGAGAGACTCACGGGAGATTGCTGGGAAATCATCGGGTATTCGTCGAAGGTAAGTTTTGTGACTTAATTACAGCATTTTATCATGAAATCCTTGATTAATTCTCTGTAAATGGAAGATTAAAGGTGGGTTTTTGCCCTAGTCCTAAAATTGTAGAAAATCACTGATTTGAGTGGGCAAATGTCACGACCCAAACCGGAGGACCATGACTAGCACCCGACCATACTTACCGAGCACCAACGTACATTTTATCTAACCTTCTTTATTAACTTTTAGGGCTGATGAGACCAATATAAATGGTAGACATGGATCATGGACAACCAACAATAAAATATGATTGCATGAACCTACATACCATGGGATGACCAGACAATCAAGAAACTATATACATATGGTACAAGCTACCATGCTAAAATGAGAAACTATACAACAAAAACCAGCCGACAAGGCATACCAAACTATACATGAGTCGACACTTGTCTATGAGCCTCTAAAGGAACATAAGTGCTGCAACATAGCCGGAACAGGGCCCCGACATACCCATAATGTCTATAATAAAAATGCATACCAAGACCAAGGCAAGTCCGGAGAAGGGATCTCGCCAATCACCGCTGAACCGGACAACCTACTGTGATGGGGGAGCTGCACCTGCCTGTCTATCAGGACCTGCAGCATGACATGCAGCGTCCACAAACAAAAGGACGTCAGTACGAATAAAGTACTGAGTATGTAAGGCAGAGAACCATAAATATGAACAACAATGTAAGGAGGGATAGAGAATATACAACCTGTAACATCTGAGTACCCTTGGGGGCTACTGACATGAAATGCATGATACATATGTATAAATACATAATCTTTAAAACATACGCCTATGTGGGCATGATCATCATCATATCGTACCCGGCCGTAATAGGCTCGGTAAAAGCATACCCGGCCATTATAAGGCTCGGTAGAATCGTACCCGGCCACGTGGAGCTCGGTAAAACCCAACTGATCAGTGGTTGCACAATAGGTGCCGTACCCGGCCGACTATAGCGCGGCTCGGTAGAGTAAAATAGATACATATATATAATGCATGCTCGACTCATGGAAACACCTTGTAGACCTTTTGGAGTGACGTAAGGTCGGTATCCTATGTACACCTTATTAGGACTAACTCTTCACTATGAACCTTATAGGAATCGGGAAGTACCAACAAGATTGATAACATAAGAATAAGAGAAGCAACATCAACATCAATCGTTCCATAAGAGGGGAAACAATGTAAGTACTGCTAGCTTCTAAGAATAGAGTATCTTTGGAAGCTCGTTCATTACATTATGTTAATCGGAGTCGTGCAAAAGAAGGAAAGGGACAGCCACACATACCTTGTATATACTGCCACAACCTCAAGCTATGCAAACGTCATGACTCCTTAGTCTACAATAGGAGAAATGACACTATCGTTAACGTTTAAGCGTCGCAACTATTATGTACCAATCACAACCTATTTTGTGATGAAACGGACAGCACCTCCCCTATATGTATGACTTCACACCATTCAAAACAATCACCAAACAGCCTAAACAACATCAATAATAAACATATTGAGCCTCCCAAAACAGTCCACACACAACCTAATCACATCATACATATGACGGCCACTATAGTCGTACCAAATGACCCAAAAATATTATGAAGAACTAGCAGACCACAACCCAACATATATATGGTGTTTCTCCACACCTTGACTCCTTCAAAACTCCACAAAACAGTAATATAAAACGCAGCCCAACAGCAACACAAAATAGTCCACAAAACAGTCCGCTACAAGTGAATAACTTGAACTCACGGCTTCCGATCACCGTCCCGTGAGTTCTTACATGTATATAACGAATTACCATGAATTCACAGCAGAATAAATGTATTAAATATAGCAGTAAACTCACCTTAATTGTTGGATAACTCAGCCTTTAACTTGGTTCTTCAAACTCTAGTGTTTACCCCCAATTTGAACTTGAAAGAGAGGGAAAATCAATTAGGGTTTGTGGATAATTTTTGGGAGGAAGTTTGCAGGGTTTTAGGTCTGGTTATTTGTGAAATATAAAGAGGGATATATTGCAGAAGATAAGCCTTTTAATGGGCTCCTTTTCGGACCCGAAATTTCCTCTTTTGGGCCGACATTTAACCAAGTAGCTGACCCACCTACTTGCACCTAGCAGCTTGTGCAGTCTCACGAAAATGTCTATATCTCTCTATTCCAATGTCGTATTGATAAACCGTTTAATGCGTAGGAAACTAGACTCATAGATCTTCAATTTGGTGGGTAGATCACCCCGTAATTCCAAGTATATTGGGAGATAGTGTTAATAACATTTGACCTAAAGTTTAGGTAAAACTATGAACCTAAGTTGCAACAACTTTTGTCGACTTTTGTTTCATAACTCGTTTGACTTCAAGAATTATGATACGGATATTATATGATTCAAATACCTTAAATCATGACCTCCTAAGTATACTAAGTATCTATAGGTTTACCCAAAAGTACGAGTTACAGCATCCTTGATTCGTTTAACTTCTAATACTTGTTAATCACCCTTATGCACCATTGTATCACTTAAGATTAATCGGATTAACTTCTTATCATCTCAAGGATAATTCCTTCTTGGATTTGTGTTATCTAACTTATGGAATGAACTAACGTGTGTGGATATGGGTTGTAACACCCTCCCCCCCTTAGGAACATTCGTCCTCGAATGTAAGGGTTTATGGGGAGTCCAAATCATCGTGGATTCTAGCGGAAATTTTCGGTCAATTTTCCCCTATAAAATGGTCACTAGCAAAATTTGCAAGCACTGAATCTCAAAGTATGACCACACAAGGCTACACAAAGCATTATGGACATGGACATTATTTACATATCACCACTTTGTATTAAGGAAGAGAGTTCTCAAGTTATTGCTTACCTCATAAAGCCATTTCACCTTTATAATGTATCTTGCGTTCCACCAACATCCTTGTTATCATCATTCTGGAATAGGTAAGGGTATTTAGACTTCATCTCTTCTTCCACTTCCCATGTCATTTCTTTCATATTCTTGTTCCTCCACAATACTTTGACGGAAGCTACATCTTTTGTTCTCAGCTTGCGGACTTGTCGATCTAATATGGCCACTGGCACTTCTTCATATGATAGATCCTCTGTAACTTGAACATCTTTGATAGGGACAACTCGAGAAGGGTCTCCAATACATTTCCTCAACATAGATAAATGGAATACCGGGTGGACAAATTCTAATTCGGATGGCAATTCTAACTCATAAGCAACTTGTCCAATTCGTTGAAGAATTTTATATGGACCGATATACCATGGACTCAGCTTACCTTTCTTCCCAAAACGCATAACACCCTTCATTGGTGAAATCCTCAGGAAAACCCAATCACCAACCTCAAATTCTAGATCACGACGTCGGACATCGGAATAAGACTTTTGCCTGCTTTGTGCCGTCCTCAATCGTTCATGTATCACTTTCACCTTTTCAATGGCTTGGTGAATCAAATCTGGCCCATATAATTCTGTTTCACCGACTTCGAACCATCCAACTGGTGATCTACATCTCCTCCCATATAGTGCCTCATATGGGGCCATTTTAATACTGGAATGGTAGCTATTATTGTAGGAAAATTCTATGAGTGGAAGATGGTCATCCCAATTTCCCTTAAAATCTAGAACACATGCTCGTAGCATATCTTCCAATGTCCGAATGGTACGTTCAGCCTGTCCGTCAGTCTGCGGATGAAATGCAGTGCTGAGATTCACCTGTGTGCCTAAACCTTTCTAAAAAGACCTCCAAAAGTTAGCCGTAAATTGAGCTCCTCGATCTGATATAATAGATACCGGCACACCATAAAGCCTAACAATCTCCTTGATATACAACTTCGCATAATCTTCAGCCGAGTAAGTTGTCTTAACTGGCAGAAAATGAGCACATTTTGTAAGTCGATCAACTATCACCCAGATAGAGTCAAACTTATGATAAGATCGAGGTAATCCAATAAAGAAGTCCATATTAATCACCTCCCATTTCCAGGTCGGAATTTCTATATTCTAAATCAATCCACCGCGTTTCTGATGTTCTATCTTTACTTGTTGACAATTGGGACACTGGGCTACAAATTCTGCAATAGACTTTTTCATGTTATCCCACCAATATTGCTCCTTGACATCATGATACATCTTTGTTGAGCCAGGATGGATGGAATATTGGGATTGATGAATTTCATTCATAATCTTTTCTTGCAACTCTGCTACATTCGGCACACATAATTGGCACTGGTATGTCAGTGCCCCATCTCCTCCGATCTCAAAAGCCGTAATTTTACACTGCTGAATGTTCTCTCTCAATCGTAGTAAGATAGGATCTTCATATTGTCGTGCTTTTACCTCTGCTACCAAAGATGATTCTGATGTATTCTGTACAGTAACACTTCCGTCATCAGAGTCTAACAATCTGATTCTCATATTGGCTAGCTGATGAAGCTCTTTAGTCAACCCCCATCTACCTGTATCAATATGTACTAAGCTTCCCATTGACTTACGGCTGAGAGCATCTGCCACAACATTGGCTTTACCAGGATGATACAATATCTCGACGTCATAGTCCTTCAATAATTCAAGCCACCTACGCTGCCTCAAATTCAACTCTTTTTGCTTGAAGATGTATTGTAGACTCTTGTGATCTGTGTAGATGTCAACATGGATGCCGTATAAGTAGTGCCGCCATATCTTCAAAGCATATAATACTGCAGCCAATTCCAAATCATGGGTTGGATAATTCTTTTCATGCTTCTTCAATTGTCTTGATGCATATGAAATCACCTTCCCATGCTGCATCAACACGCACCCCAAACCTATACCCGAGGCATCACAATATACCACATATCCTTCTGTTCCTTCAGGAAGAGTGAGCACCGGTGCGGATGTCAATCGATCCTTCAGCTCCTGAAAACTACGTTCACAAGTGTTAGACCATTGGAACTTGGTAGCTTTCTGTGTTAACTTAGTCAATGGTGTTGATATAGAGGAAAACCCTTCTACAAATCGCCTATAATATCCTGCTAGCCCCAGGAAGCTACGAACTTCTGATGGTGTTGTAGGTCTCGGCCAATTCTTTACTGCATCAATCTTCCGAGTGTCGACACTAATACCCTCGTCAGATATCACATGGCCAAGGAATGCTACTGAGTTCAGCCAGAATTCACATTTGGCGAGCTTAGCATATAACTTACGATCCTGAAGCGTCTGTAATACTATCCGCAAGTGGCTCGCATGTTCCTCCTCCGAACGAGAATACACCATAATGTCATCAATGAATACAATCACGAACACATCAAGATAGGGCCTGAATACAGTATTCATGAGATCCATAAAAGCTGCCGGGGCATTTGTTAGCCCGAACGACATCACCAAGAACTCAAAGTGCCCATATCTTGTCCGAAAGGCCGTCTTTGGAATATCCTTCTCCTTAACCCTCACCTGATGATATCCTGAACGTAAGTCAATCTTGGAGAAATACTTGGCACCCTGGAGTTGGTCAAACAGGTCATCAATTCTTGGAAGTGGATACTTGTTCTTTATAGTAAACTTATTCAACTGCCGATAGTCGATACACATCCGTAATGACCCATCTTTCTTCCGCACGAATAGGACTGGAGCACCCCAAGGTGAAGTGCTAGGCCTAATGAAGCCCTTATCCAGCAAGTCCTTTAACTGCGCCTTCAACTCTCGCAGCTCTGCCGGGGCCATTCTATATGGAGGGATAGAGATCGGTTGAGTGTCAGGCAACACATCAATGCTAAACTCAATCTCCCTTTCCGGAGGAAGGCCTGGGAGTTCATTTGGGAAAACATCTGGAAATTCATTGACCACGGGGATAGATTGTAGAGTAGGCAGCTTCGCCTCTGTATCCCTAATGCGAACAAGATGATAAATGTAACCTTTTGAGATTATTTTCCTTGCCTTAAGATAGGAAATAAACCTACCTTTCGATGTAGCAATGTTCCCCTTCCATTCAATGACGGGTTCACCAGGAAATTGAAACTTAACCATCTTCATACGACAGTCAACATTTGCATAGCATGAGGCCAACGAGTCCATTCCCAGTATCACATCAAAATCAACCATTTCTAACTCAAATAAATCTGCCGAGGTTTGACGACTACAAATCATCACAGTGCAACCTCTATATACCCTTCTAGCAATCACGGAATCTCCTATTGGAGTAGATACCGCAAGGGGTTTACTTATCAATTCAGGTTCAATGCCAAACTTATTAGCCACAAAGGGTGTAACATATGATAATGTAGATCCCGGATCAATCAACGCATATACATCATAAGAAAACACAGATAATATACCTGTAACAACATCTGGAGACGACTCGAGAGCCTGTCGACCTACTAGAGCATATGTTCGATTTTGAGCACCACTCGAACTCGGCCCCGCACCTCTACCTCTACCACGACCTGTCGACTGCTGAAAACCCCGTGCTGGAGGTCGAACTGATGAGGAAGAACCAGACACAAATCTAGTCGGCTGAGCCATACCATCATCTCTCCTGTTAGGACAATCCCGCATCATATGGCCAGGCTGTCTGCAAGAATAACACACATCAGAACCTCGACGGCACAGTCCAAAGTGGGCCTTGCCGCACCGATCACAACGTGGTGTTGGGGGTTTCGTCTGACTAGTATCCCTATGATGTTGCGATCCATATGCCTGCGAACTCTGACCTGGACCAGAATAGGATCGATCATATCGAGGCCTCTGAAACTGTGGAGGAGCACTAGCTACAAATGGCGCCGAACTCCTCGAAGACTGGGGCCTGGCGCTGCCTCTGAAGTCATCAGAATACCTTGTAAATCTCGCCCTCTTATGCTGGCCCCTATCCTGCTCCCTATCTGCCCACTGCTGGCACTTACGATCCTCTAGGGTCTAAGCATAAGCTTGAATACGAGAAATATCCATGCCTTCTACCAAGGAGGCTGTCATACACTCATTTATCAGATGGGGTCCCAACCCGTTCACGAATAAATGCACCCTATCACTCATCTCGGCCACCATATGGGGAGCATACCTTGCTAAAGAATCAAAATGCATACTATACTCTCGCACACTCATATTACCTTGTCTAAGGTTCAAGAACTTATCAGCTCTAGCTCGTCGTATCTCAACTGGCAAATAGTGACGAAGAAAGGCCTCAGAAAAATCCTTCCACACAGCTGGAGGAGCGTTCGGACCCCTGGATCTCTCCCAACTATCATACCAAAGAACCGCTAAATCCCGTAGCCGACAAGAAGCCAACTCTACTTCCTCTGTATCACTAACATGCATAACCCGTAGTGTACGATGAACCTGGTCAATAAAAGTCTGTGGATCCTCCTTGGGGTCTGATCCGGTAAACACTGGAGGGTCTAAATTAATAAAATCATTAACTCTTGTACTAACTGGTTTATCAGCAGCACCTGTATTCTGCCTCTGAGCCTGAGAAGCTACCAAGCTAGTCAATAACTGCAAAGCACTCCGCATATCCTGGTCTGTAGTGCCAGACAGAGGAGCTGGAGGTGCTGGGTGCCACCTAATATCCTCTGGAAGAGACGGAGTAGATGAGGTATGAGACGGCATCTCACTCTGAGCCTCACTTTGGCCTGCTCTGGCTTGGGGCACCTGACTGGTACCCTCTCCCGCAGCTGTATCAAGCCGTATACTAATTGTTTGTTTCCTAGTCGAAGGCATCGCTGAAAGAAAACATGGTGAATATTAGAGACGAACACTTACGACTCAACTCTATGCACGATCTAGATTCAGGAAGAAGGTAACAACCCTAGATGTCATGTAGCCTCTTGATTATAAATGTGGCGTGCTACACATCCATAATCAAGACTCTACTAGACATGGCTCATAGACAATCCCTAGGACAGACTTGCTCGGATACCAAGTTTGTCACGACCCAAACTGGAGGACCATGACTAGCACCCGACCATACTTGCCGAGCACCAACGTACATTTTATCTAACCTTCTTTATTAACTTTTAGGGCCGACGAGACCAATATAAATGGTAGACATGGATCATGGACAACCAACAATAAAATATGATTGCATGAACCTACATACCATGGGATGACCAGACAATCAAGAAACTATATGCATATGGTACAAGCTACCATGCTAAAATGAAAAACTATACAACAAAAACCAGCCGACAAGGCATACCAAACTATACATGAGTCGACACTTGTCTATGAGCCTCTAAAGGAACATAAGTGCTGCAACATAGCCGGAACAGGGCCCCGACATACCCATAATGTCTATAACAAAAATGCATACCAAGACCAAGGCAAGTCCGGAGAAGGGATCTCGCCAATCACCGCTGAACTGGACAACCTACTGTGATGGGGGAGCTACACCTGCCTGTCTATCAGGACCTGCAGCACGACATGCAGCGTCCACAAATAAAAGGACGTCAGTACGAATAAAGTACTGAGTATGTAAGGCGGAGAACCATAAATATGAACAGCAATGTAAGGAGGGATAGAGAATATACAACCTGTAACATCTGAGTACCTCTGAGGGCTACTGACATGAAATGCATGATACATATGTATAAATACATAATCTTTAAAACATACGCCTCTGTGGGCATCATCATCATCATATCGTACCCGGCCGTAATAGGCTCGGTAAAAGCATACCCGGCCATTATAAGGCTCGGTAGAATCGTACCCGGCCACGTGGAGCTCGGTAAAACCCAACTGATCGGTGGTTGCACAATAGGTGCCGTACCCGGCCGACTATAGCGCGGCTCGGTAGAGTAAAATAGATACATATATATAATGCATGCTCGACTCATGGAAACACCTTGTAGACCTTTCGGAGTGACGTAAGGTCGGTATCCTATGTACACCTTATTAGGACTAACTCTTCACTATGAACCTTATAGGAATCCGGAAGTACCAACAAGATTGATAACATAAGAATAAGAGAAGTAACATCAACATCAATCGTTCCATAAGAGGGGAAACAATGTAAGTACTGCTTAGCTTCTAAGAATAGAGTATCTTTGGAAGCTCGTTCATTACATTATGTTAATCGGAGTCGTGAAAAAGAAGGAAAGGGACAGCCACACATACCTTGTATATACTGCCACAACCTCAAGCTATGCAAACGTCACGACTCCTTAGTCTACAATAGGAGAAATGACACTATCGTTAACGTTTAAGCGTCGCAACTATTATGTACCAATCACAACCTATTTTGTGATGAAACGGACAGCACCTCCCCTATATGTATGACTTCACACCATTCAAAACAATCACCGAACATCCTAAACAACATCAATAATAAACATATTGAGCCTCCCAAAACAGTCCACACACAACCTAATCACATCATACATATGACGGCCACTATAGTCGTACCAAATGCCCCAAAAATATTACGAAGAACTAGCAGACCACAACCCAACATATATATGGTGTTTCTCCACACCCTGCCTCCTCCAAAACTCCACAAAACAGTAATATAAAACGCATCCCAACAGCAACACAAAACAGTCCACAAAACAGTTCCGCTACAAGTGAATAACTTGAACTCACGGCTTCCGATCACCGTCCCGTGAGTTCTTACATGTATATAACGAATTACCATGAATTCACAGCAGAATAAATGTATTAAATATAGCAGTAAACTCACCTTAATTGTTGGATAACTCAGCCTTTAACTTGGTTCTTCAAACTCTAGTGTTTACCCCCAATTTGAACTTGAAAGAGAGGGAAAATCAATTAGGGTTTGTGGATAATTTTTGGGAGGAAGTTTGCAGGGTTTTAGGTCTGGTTATTTGTGAAATATAAAGAGGGATATATTGCAGAAGATAAGCCTTTTAATGGGCTCCTTTTCTGACCCGAAATTTCCTCTTTTGGGCCGACATTTAACCAAGTAGCTGACCCACCTACTTGCACCTAGCAGCTTGTGCAGTCTCACGAAAATGTCTATATCTCTCTATTCCAATGTCGTATTGATAAACCGTTTAATGCGTAGGAAACTAGACTCATAGATCTTCAATTTGGTGGGTAGATCACCCCGTAATTCCAAGTATATTGGGAGAAAGTGTTAATAACATTTGACCTAAAGTTTAGGTAAAACTATGAACCTAAGTTGCAACAACTTTTGTCGACTTTTGTTTCATAACTCGTTTGACTTCAAGAATTATGATACGGATATTATATGATTCAAATACCTTAAATAATGACCTCCTAAGTATACTAAGCATCTATAGGTTTACCCAAAAGTACGAGTTACATCAAGCATCCTTGATTCGTTTAACTTCTAATACTTGTTAATCACCCTTATGCACCATTGTATCACTTAAGATTAATCGGATTAACTTCTTATCATCTCAAGGATAATTCCTTCTTGGATTTGTGTTATCTAACTTATGGAATGAACTAAAGTGTGTGGATATGGGTTGTAACAGCAAATGGAGTCTGAATTTGGTAAATTTTATATGCCTAGACTCATATTGAGACTAGGGTTCCGAATATGTGACTTTCATAATTTTTCGAGAAGCGTACTAAAAGTCGGGTTTTGGCAACTTTGTCAGTTTTGGTGTAAATTGAGTTGTTTTGACTGGGTATCATTCCATTGGCTTAATTTGATGTGTTTCTACCATATTTGATCAGATTCTACGTGTACGGAACTTGATTCTCGTGGCAAGGGCATCGCGGAGTAGTCGTCGAGCCATATTGAGGTGAGTAATAGATGTGGGTGATGACCAGCGGGTTTCAAACCCCGGTATACCACTTTGTGATGCTGTATAGCGGCGAGACACGTACTCTCTTGTGAGTGCAGGGTCGATTGTGATTTAGGGACTATGGCTTAGTCCGACCTGTTGATACTGTATAATGATATTGGCTGTTCTTGAGCCATCGAACCTCCTTCTCGAATGGTTGCATATTATATTGTGATATTGGCTACTCTTGAGCCGTTGAACCTCTTTCTCGGATGTTTGAGTACATTTATGGGCTGTGAGCCAGTTATTGAGATCCTACGACGATCGTAAGCATTGTTCTGTGATATTGACATGCTAGTTTTCTACCAGTCCGTAGCTATTACTGTTATCATTATATTTCCAATCTCTGGACCTTGACATTTACTGTTTTTCAATTGAAAAATGATAAAAGAGTTTTCAAAACTACTTTTGAGCCTGCGAGGTTGCATTTGCATATTAGTTGACTGGTAGTGGATCGGGCTGCGCGCCGCAGCGTATATTCATGATATTGTGCTTGGGCTGTAGGAGCCCCTCTAGAGTCTGAACCCCCACAGTGAGCACGGGTACCCAAATTGGATCAGGCTACGCGCCATAGCGGTCATTTCATGCATGTCGTTGCATTTAGCTACATCTACTAGCTGTTATACTTGTTGTTGATATTATTGGTTCTCTACTGTTGATATTGAACTGTTATAGAGCATTGGTTATAGCTTTACATAGTGCTTTATTGTGGATTTTTTATCTACGTTGTCTTACCCCTGTTTATTACCACTGAGTCTAGCAGTACTCATTTTACTTCCTGCACCTTGTGTGCAGATCCAGGTATCTCTCAGCAAACGTGATCCGGTAGCCGCTCAGAGTCATTTTTGCGGGATATTCGAGGTAGCTGCAGAGTTCGCAGGACCCGATATTCCTTCCTACTGTCTTTTGATTCTATATTTGCTGCTTATTTCCGCGCTTGGTATCATGTAAACCGTTATTACACTCATGTTATCTGTAGAGGCTCATGACTCTTGACCCTTCGGTCTATGGGAGTTGCAATGTTTGGGGCTTGATCCCCGTATTGGTATTTCTGTCTTCATTGACTTATTTGTTATGTTTAAATTGGTTAAAGTGAGCTCCTAGCTCCATGAATGTTGTTGAGTGGTCGGGCTGGCCTAGCAGTATGCTGGGCGCCATCACGACCGGGTTTGGGGTCGTGACAAGTTGGTATCAGAGCCTAGGTTTACTAGGCCTCATGAGTCTTGAGCCGGTTAGTAGAGTCTTGTGGATCGGTACGGGGACGCCTGTACTTATCCTCGGGAGGCTGCAAACCTTTAGGAAACACTTCACATTTCTTGGAATTCTTATCGTGCGCACTTGATTCAGCTTGAGATATAATTTTTGAAATTCCTTCCACACGTCTGTGTACGCATCGAGCGCTCAGTAATATAATTGACTTATGGCTTGTGATTCCCCGATCGAGGGGCGAGATATAATCTCTGTGAGATCACGTTGGGCCAGTCGGGAGGACTTGAGGCTGGACCTTGTTTATGACTTGAGCATCGAGGTGCTGATTTTGTGTGTGGTGGCAAAGATAATGTACTGAGGGTTTAAAACCCTGTATTTACACTATACAGTATTGTGCTGAGATGGAACACGCGTCATGTGACGAGCGTGGTGGTATGGTGACTGGGGATTTGGACTTGATCCTTTCCGATTGATAGATTACTGAGTATAATGATTGAGACTAGGCTTATATCTACGTATTTGGGTTAGTAGCCATGTTTGGGGCCTTGTGCCGATCTGTAGAGTATTAGGGAGGCTTACTAATGGATGAGCTATTAATTGTTCGACTCTTATCTAATCTGTTGTGTAGCCCCGAGCTATGGGCGTGGTGAATATTTATCATATCTCGTAGCTGGAAGGTAAAGTGCCTTACGTGTAGTGGAACGAGCTCAAACTGAGGAAGACTAAAGTGATTATACTATGTGTATCCCGGTGGAAGGTATTGTGCTGAAATGCTAAATTGAGAAGAAGTAGGTGGGTTGATTCTCATGTGTAATTGAAAGGTATTTGATATGTGTTATGATTCGAGCAGGTACAACGCATGTTCATGTAACAATTATGATAATATGATTAGACAGTAAGAAGGAATATCGGGTCCTGCGGACTCTGCAGCTACCTCGAATATCCTACGGATGTCGCCTCGAACAGCTACCGGATCACTGCTGAGAGGTACCTGGATCTGCACACAAGGTGCAGGGAGTAAAATGAGTACTGCCAGACTTAGTGGTAATAAACAGGGGTAAGACAGCGTAGATAAGAAATCCGCAATAAAGCACTATGTAAAGCTGTAATCAAATACCCTGTCACAGAATCAATATCAACTATACCTGTACCGACAAGTACCAACAAACAGTATAACAACTATCGGATGTAGCTAAATGCAATGCAATGCATGATATGACTGTTACGGTGCGTAGCCCTATCCAATTTGGGTACCCGTGCTCACTGTGGGGGTTCAGACTCCGGAGGGGCTCCTACAGCCCAAGCACAATAATACCGCGGCGTGCAGTCTGATCCAACATATATACCGCTGCGGCGTGCAGCCCGATCCACTACCAGTCAGCTAATATGCAAATACAGCCTCGCAGGCTCAAAAGTAGTTTTGAAAACCTTTTTTTTCATTTTCAGTTGGAAAGCAGTAATATCAAGTTCCAGAGATTGGAAATAGCATGATAACAGAAATAGCTACGGACTGGTAGTAACTAACATGTCAATATAATAAGACAATGATAACGATCCTCGAGGGATCCAATAACTAGCTCACAGCCCACAAGTATACTCAACCGCCCAAGAAGGGGGTTCAACGACTCAAGAGTAGCCAATATCACAATATATAGTATGCAACCATCCGAGAAGGAGGTTCGACGGCTCAAGAATAGCCTAATATCATAACACAGTGCCAACAAGTCGGACTAAGCCATAGTCCCCAATCACAATCGACCTCGCACTCACAAGAGAGTACGTATCTCGCCGCTATACGACGTCACAAAGTGGTATACCGGGGTTTCGAACCCGCTGGTCATCACCCACATCTATTACTCACCTCAATACGGCGCGACGACTACTCCGCAATGCCCTTGCCACGCGAGTCAGGCTCCGCACGCATATAATCTGATCAAATACAATAGAAATACAATAAATTAGGCCAATGGAACGACACCCAATCAATACAACTCGATTTACACCAAAAATGGCAAAGTTGCCAAAACCCGACTTTTGGTACGCTTGTCGAAAAATCACGAAAGTCACATATTCGGAACCATCATCTCGATACGAGTCTAAGCATATCAATTTTACCAAATTCGGACTCCATTTGCCCATTCGAAACCTTGATTTTCTAAAGTTCAAGCCTAGGGTTAAATCTTCCATGAATCACCCCAAATTCCTCCATTTTCATGATATAATTGCATAATATTATCAATACTAATCATAGTTTAAGTCCATAGTTGATTACCTGATGATTTCCTTGAGTTTCTCTTCAAAATCGCCCAAATCGCCTCCTTAAGCCGAGACCCAAATGAGTGAAATGTTTCTGAAATTTTCTAACTTCTCATACAATTAACTCACTGCGATTTTCGCTTCTGCGGATAAAATTCTGCTCCTGCGGTCTTTTCCGCCTCTGCGATCAAGAGTTCGCTCCTGCGGACTCGCCTATGCGGTCAACAAATCCGCTTCTGCGGTCTTCCCCATCTCGCCTCTTGACTGCTTCTGCGGTCTCATCTTCGCTCATGCGACGCCGCTTCAGCGGAGAAGATTCCGCTTCTGCGTATTCACTCGCCCCTGCGCCCCCTTGTCCGCTCCTGCGAACTCGCTCCCGCGCCCCCCATTTCCGCAAAAGCGAAAACAACAGAACCAGAACACAAACCTGCAATTTTTCCACATTTTCTCCCGTTTAACCATCCGAAAACACCCCGAGGCCCCCGGGACCTCATCCAAACACACCAACACACTCCAAAATACGATACGAACTTGTTCCAATCATAAAAACACCATCCTAAACATCACAATCACCAATTACACACGGATTCAAGCCTAAGTTTCTTCAAAACTTCCGAAACTAACATTCAATCACAAACCCGACCAAACGACGTCCGAATGACCTGAAATTTTGCAGGCACACCCAAAATCACCTAACGGAGCTACTGCAACTGTCAGAACTCCATTCCGACCCCCGGATCAAAATCTCACCTACCATTCGGATTTTGCCAAAATTCAACCTCAGCCAATTCAAGCCTATTTCTACACCGGCCTCCAAATTCAATTCCGATCGCTCCCCTAAGTCACAAATCACCTCCCGAAACTAACCGAATCATCAGAATCTGATTCCGAGCCCTCTAACTAAATAGTCAACTCTAGGTTGACTTTCCTTATTCAAATTTCCTTCAAAAACACTATATGCCTCATTTTCAATCCAATTCAATCCTAACCACCCGATAGACTCTAACACTGATATAAAATCATAAGACATGTTTTTACAACATAACGGGGTGGTAATTCCCGTGACGACGGGCCGGGTCGTCACATTCTCCCCTCTTAAGCAAACGCTCGTCCTCGAGCGGGTCAAGAAACATACCTGAAGTCTCAAACAAGTGAGGATATCTGCTCCGCATCTCCCGCTCGATCTCCCAAGTGGCCTCCTCCACGGGTCGACCTCTCCACTGAACCTTAACTGATGCAATCTCCTTTGACCTCAATTTTCTCACCTGACGACCCAAGATAGCAATGGGCTCCACATCATAGGATAGATCATCATCGAGCTGAATGGTACTGAAGTCTAATACATGAGACGGATCCCCAATGTACTTCCGGAGCATAGACACATGGAATACTGGATGAACGCTGGATAAGCTGGGCGGCAATGCCAACTCATATGCCACCTCTCCAACTCTCCTAAGTATCTCAAAAGGACCAATGTACCTGGGACTCAACTTCCCTTTCTTCCCGAACCTCATGACACCCTTTATAGGTGAAACCTTCAACAATACTCTGTCACCAACCACGAAGGACTACTCTCAAACTCTACTGTCTGCATAACTCTTCTGGCGAGACTATGCTGTACGAAGCCTCTCCTGGATCAACTTTGCTCTATCCAGAGCATCCTGAACTAACTCAGTCCCTATCAATCTATCCTCACCAGGCTCAAACTATCCCACGGGGGATCTACATCGTCTGCCATACAATGCCTCGTACAGGGCCATCTGAATACTCGACTTATAATTGTTGTTGTAGGCAAAAGCAGCAAGTGGTAAGAACTCATCCCACGAACCACCAAAGTCAATCACACATGCTCGCAACATATCCTCCAAAATCTGAATAGTGCGCTCAGATTGCCTGTCTGTCTGGGGGTGAAATGCGGTGCTCAACTCAACCCGCGTACCCATCTCTCGCTGAAATGCTCTCCAAAACTAAGATGTGAACTGGGTACCCCTGTCGGATATGATAGACACTGGGACCCCATGCAACCGGACAATCTCTCGAATAAAGATCTCAGCCAATCGCTCCGAGGAGTACATAGTACACATAGGAATGAAATGAGGTGACTTGGTCGGCCTATCCACAATCACCCAAACAGAATCAAACTTCCTCGTTGTCCGAGGGAGTCCAGTAACAAAGTCCATAGTGATCCTTTCCCACTTCCACTCGGGAATATCAATGCGCTGAAATACACCACCGGGCCTCTGATGCTCGTACTTAACCTGCTAACAGTTGAGGCACCGTGCTACATGTCTGACAATGTCCATTTTCATCTTTCTCCACCAATAGTGTTGTTTCAAATCTTGATACATCTTCGCGACTCCTGGATGGATAGAATACCGCGAGCTATGGGCCTCCTCCAGAATCAACTCACGAAGGCCATCAACATTGGGCACACATATCCGGCCATGTATCCTCAATACGCCGTCACTATCAATGGTGACATCTCTAGCATCATCATGCTGAACTCTATCCCTAAGGACAGCCAAATGTGGATCATCATACTGGCACTCACGAATACGATCATATAGAGATGACCGAGATACAATACAAGCCAATACCCGGCTGGGCTCCGAAATATCTAACCTCACAAGCCGATTGGCTAGCACCTGAACATCATAAGCAAACGGCCTCTCCTCGGCTGGAATATATGCCAAGCTCCCCATACTGACCGCCTTCCGGCTCAAAGCATCAGCCACCACATTGGCCTTCCCCGGATGATATAATATAGTAATGTCATAATCCTTAAGCATCTCAAGCCATCTCCGCTGCCTCAAATTAAGATCTTTCTGTTTGAACAAGTGCTGGAGACTACTATGGTCGGTATACACCTCACAAGACACGCCGTACAAATAGTGCCTCCAAATTTTCAAGGCATGAACAATGGCGGCTAGCTCCAAATCATGCACAGGATAGTTCTTCTCATGTGGCTTCAACTGCCGAAAAGCATAAGCAATCACTTACCTTCCTGCATCAACACACAACATATCCCCACTCTTGAGGCATCACAATAAACAGTATATGAACCTGAAGCTGATGGCAATACTAACACTGGAGTTGTGGTCAAAGCTATCTTGAGCTTCTGAAAGCTCTCCTCGCACTCATCCGACCACACGAATGGTGCACCCTTCTGGGTCAATTTAGTCAATGAAGAAGCAATGGATGAAAATCCCCGAACAAACCGGCGATAATACCCCGCCAAGCCAAGAAAACTCCTGATCTCTGTAGCTGAGGACGGTCTAGGCCAACTCTGCACCGCCTTTATCTTCTTCGGATCAACCTGAATACCATCACGAGACACCACATGTCCCAGAAATTCTACGGACTCGAGCCAAAACTCGCACTTGGAGAATTTAGCATATAACTTCTCCTCCCTCAATCTTTGCAACATAATACTCAAATGCTGAGCATGCTCCTCCTGACTACGGGAGTAGACTAGAATGTCATCAATGAACACAATCACAAATGAAACCAAATAGGGCCTGAACACACTGTTCATCAGATGCATAAATGCTGCTGGGGCGTTGGTCAGCCCAAAAGACATCACAAGAAACTCATAATGACCATATCGGGTCCTGAATGCAGTCTTCATAATATCCGAGTCCCTGATCTTCAGCTGATGATAGCCTGAACGAAGATCAATCTTAGAAAACACCCTCGCACCCTATAACTGATCAAACAAATCATCTATGCGCGGTAGAGGGTACTTGTTCTTCACTGTCACTTTGTTCAATTGCCTATAATCAATACACATTCGCATGGAACCATCTTTCTTTTTAACAAATAATACCGGCGCACCCCACGGGGACACACTAGGGCGGATGAAACCCTTATCCAAAAGCTCCTAAAGCTGCTCTTTTAGTTCTTTCAACTCAGCTGGTGCCATCCGATAAGGAGGAATGGATATGGGATGAGTGTGCGGCACCAAGTCAGTGCCAAAATCAATATCCCTGTCCGGCGGCATGCCCGGCAGGTCTGAGGGGAATACATCTGGAAAATCCCTCACAACAGGTACAGAATCAATGCTAGGAGACTCAGATCCCACATCTCTCACAAAAGCTAAGTACGATAAACACCCTTTTTCAACCATCTTCTGAGCTTTTAAGAACGAAATGACACGGCTAGGGACAAAATCGATCGAACCCCGCTACTCAATCTGAGAAATACCAGGAATGGCCAACGTACTGTCTTAGCATGACAGTCCAATATAGCATGGTACGGAGACAACCAGTCCATACCCAATATGACATCAAAGTCCACCATCCCCAACAATAACAAATCTGCCTGGGTCTCCAGACCCCCAATAGATATAACACAGGATCTATAGACATGATCCACAACAATCGTATCACCCACGGGGGTGGATACATGAACAGGTAAATCAATACTACCACGAGTCGCACCCAAATGATGTGCAAAATAAGAGGACACGTATGAATATGTGGACCCTGGATCAAATAGAGCAGAGGCATCTCTGTGACCGACGGAAATGATACCTGTAATCACTGCATCAGAGGCAACTGCATCACGCCTGTCAGGGTGTCCATAGAATTGTGCCTGGCCTCCACCAGATCTCTTCTCGCCTCTAGGGCGACCACGAGAAGACCGACCTCCACCTCTACTAGCCTAAGATGGTGCTGAAGAGGAGGTCTGATACCTCTGCTGAGTCATGTCCCTACGGAGTCGAGGCCACTGTCTCCTCATGTGGCCAAACTCACCACACTTATAACATGCACCTGGTGCTGGAGAAGGGAACTGAAGGGAACCCCTCACCGCAGAAGAACCCTGGGCTGAAAAAGTAGGTGCTACACTCTGGTGTGGAAGGGCACTAAGTGATGACTGACCCTACTGAAACCCCTGTCGACCACGGCCATACGAACCTCCGCTCTGCTCTGGGTGGCCTGAATGAGAAGGTCTAGATGAGCGATCTCTGCTTTGCTGGGAATGCCCTCTAGATGGAGCACCACTGAAACTGCGAGAACCACGAGGCCTCTTGGCCTCCCGCTCCTCCCTCTCTCGGCGACGATCCGCCTCAATGGAGCGTGCCATATTAACAACCTGCTCAAAAGATGATGACAGAACTCTCCCTCTGGTCATAAGAATGCGGATAGAATAGTTGAGGCCATCAATGAACCTCCTAATCCTTTCCCTATCAGTAGGGATCATCCATGTGGCATGCCTAGCCAACTTTGTGAATCTAATCTCATACTGGGTCACAGACATATCGCCCTGAACCAACCACTCGAACTGGCGACGTAGCTCCTCGCGACGAGACCGAGGTACATATTTCTCTAGAAAGAGAGTAGAGAACTGCTGCCATGTGAGAGGTGCTGCTCCTGCAGGCCTACGCCTCTCAAACTCTTCCCACCAATCAAATGCGAGACCAGTGAACTGAAAGGTAGTAAATGAAACTCCGCCGGACTCAAGAATACCAGCCGTCCGCAACATCCTCTGACACTTGTCCAAGAAACCCTGGGCATCCTCGCCCTCAACGCCACTGAAATGGGGTGGCTGAAGTCTACCAAACCTCTCAAGACGACGCTGCTCGTCGTCGGGCATAACCTCAACCATATGCTCTGGAGCTGGAGCTGGTGCAGCTGGAGGAATAACCAGTGCAACCACCTGAGCGGGGACCGCTGTCACGATCCTGAACAACCTGCTCAGGTGTACGAGCTGCAGGGGTCTGCTGACCACCCCCTGTCTGAGATGTCGCTGCAGTAGCGGTAGTTGATACTACCTGAGCCAAACCGGAACACACCGATAATATCTAAGTAAGAGTCTCCTGAAGACCAGGAATAGCAATAGATACAGTCTGGGCTTGAACTGGGGCTACTGGAGCATCAACCACTGGGGGCTGCTCCTGAACAGGTACAACGGGCGGGTCAGCTGGCACTGCCTCCGCTGCCCTACCTCTACCTCTAGCACGACCGCGCCCACGACCTCTAACAGGTGGAAATGGAGGTCGTCCACCTCGTCCCTGATGCTCGCGTTCTCGCCATCTGCGAGAGAATAGAATATAGAAGTTCAGTTCTCAGAACAACAAGATCGCACGACAAAGTTCAAGAAAAGTGAAGTGTTTCCTAAAGGTTCGCAACCTCCCGAGGATAAGTACAAGCGTCCCCGTACCGATCCACAAGACTCTACTAACCGGCTCAAGACTCATGAGGCCTAGTAAACCTAGGCTCTGATACCAACTTGTCACGACCCCAAATCCGGTCGTGATGGCGCCCAGCACATTGCTAGGCCAGCCTGACCAATCAATAACAACGACGGAGCTAGAAGCTCGCTTTATCCCATTTAAGCATATCAAAACATGAAGCAACAATGATACATATATCGAAAATGGGGAACCAAGTCCCAAAAATATACCAACTCCCACAGACCGAAGGGTCAAGAGTCACGAGCCTCAAATGAACATAAGTGTATAACGGTTTACAAGATACCAAGTGCGGAAAGAAACATCAATACAGAATCAAAAGACAGTAAGAAGGAATATAAAGTCCTGCGGACTCTGCAGCTACCTCGAATATCCTACAGAAGTCGCCTCGAACAGCTACCGGATCACTGCTGAGAGGTACCTGGATCTGCACACAAGGTGCGGGGAGTAAAATGAGTATTGCCAGACTCAGTGGTAATAAACAGGGGTAAGATAGCGCAGATAAGAAATCCGCAATAAAGCACTATGTAAAGTTATAATCAAATACCCTGTCACAGAATCAATATCAACTGTACCTGTACCAACAAGTACCAGCAAAACAGTATAAAAACTATCAGATGTAGCTAAATGCAATGCAATGCATGATATGACCGCTACGGCGCGTAGCCCGATCCAATTTGGGTACCCGTGCTCACTGTGGGGGTTCAGACTCCGGAGGGGCTCCTACAGCCCAAGCACAATATTACTGCGGCGTGCAGTCCGATCCAACATATATACCGTTGTGACGTGTAGCCCGATCCACTACCAGTCAGCTAATATGCAAATACAGCCTCGCATGCTCAAAAGTAGTTTTGAAAACCTTTTTTGTTTCATTTTCAGTTGGAAAGCAGTATTATCAAGTTCCAGAGATTGGAAATAGAATGATAACAGAAATAGCTACGGACTGGTAGTAGCTAACATGTCAATATGATAAGACGATGAAAACGATCCTCGCGGGATCCAATAACTGGCTCACGGCCCACAAGTATACTCAACCGCCCAAGAAGGGGTTCAACGGCTCAAAAGTAGCCAATATCACAATATATAGTATGCAACCATCCGAGAAGGAGGTTCGACGGCTCAAGAATAGCCTAATATCATAACACAGTGTCAACAAGTCGGACTAAGCCATAGTCCCCAATCACAATCGACCCCGCACTCACAAGAGAGTACATGTCTCGCCACTATACAGCGTCACAAAGTGGTATACCGGGGTTTCGAACCCGCTGGTCATCACCCACATCTATTACTCACCTCAATACAGTGCGACGACTACTCTGCAATTCCCTTGCCACGATAATCAAGCTCCGCATGCGTAGAATCTGATCAAATACAGTAGAAATAGAATAAATTAGGCCAATGCAACGACACCCAATCAATACAACTCGATTTACACCAAAAATGGCAAAGTTTCCAAAACCCGACTTTTGGTACGCTTGTCGAAAAATCATGAAAGTCACATATTCGGAACCCTCATCTCGATACGAGTCTAAGCATATCAATTTTACCAAATTCGGACTCCATTTGCCCATTCGAAACCTTGATTTTCTAAAGTTCAAGCCTAGGGTTAAATCTTCCATGAATCACCCCAAATTCCTCCATTTTCATGATATAATTGCATAATATTATCAATACTAATCATAGTTTAAGTCCATAGTTGATTACCTGATGATTTCCTTGAGTTTCTCTTCAAAATCGCCCAAATCGCCTCCTTAAGCCGAGACCCAAATGAGTGAAATATTTCTGAAATTTTCTAACTTCTGATACAATTAACTCACTGTGATTTTCGCTTCTGCGGATAAAATTCCGCCCCTGCGGTCCTTTCCGCCTCTGCGATCAAGAGTCCGCTTTTGCGGACTCGCCTATGCGGTCAACAAATCCGCTTCTGCGGTGTTCCCCATCTCGCCTCTTGACCGCTTCTGCGGTCTCATCTTCGCTCCTGCGACGCCGCTTCAGCAGAGAAGATTCCGCTTCTGCGAATTCACTCGCCCCTGTGCCCCCTTGTCCACTCCTGCGAACTCGCTCATGCGCCCCCTATTTCCGCAGGAGCGAAAACAACAGTACCAGAATACAAACCTGCAATGTTTCCACATTTTCTCCCGTTTAACCATCCGAAAACACCCCGAGGCCCCCGGGACCTCATCCAAACACACCAACACACTCCAAAATACGATACGAACTTGTTCCAATCATAAAAACACCATCCTAAACATCACAATCACCAATTACACACGGATTCAAGCCTAAGTTTCTTGAAAACTTGCGAAACTAACATTCAATCACAAACCCGACCAAACGACGTCCGAATGACCTAAAATTTTGCAGGCACACCCAAAATCACCTAACGGAGCTACTGCAACTATCGGATTTCCATTCCTGACCCCCGGATCAAAATCTCACCTACCGTTCGGATTTCGCCAAAATTCAACCTTAGCCAATTCAAGCCTATTTCTTCACCGGGCCTCCAAATTCAATTTCGATCGCTCCCTTAAGTCACAAATCACCTCCCGAAACTAACCGAATCATCAGAATCCGATTCCGAGCCCTCTAACTAAATAGTCAGCTCTGGGTTGACTTTCCTTATTCAAATTTCCTTCAAAAAGGCTATATGTCTCATTTTCAATCCAATTCACTCCTAACTCACCCGATAAACTCTAACACTGATATAAAAGCATAAGATATGAAATTACAACATAATGGGGTGGTAATTCCCATGACGACGGGCCGGGTCATCATAGGGACTTAGAAAAGATTTTTGTCACCTAAAGAGTGGGTTTAAGTGTTGTGTGTGAATGAATACAAGAATTGCAAAAAGAGTTAATATTTCTGATGATTCGAATCTCCGCCAAAGCTTGTAAATGACTTGAGTTTAATCTAACTATAACTTTGTGGCATCATTTGAGTAAGAATGCTATGAGTGGCTAAAAGTGCTTTGATATATGGCTCCGAGCTAAGTTGGGGAGGTTGTTATTGATTAACTAATTGCACTGTTGTGTGCTGTGTTGGCTTTGTCTCTAGGTATGTTGGGAAATTTTGATAAAGGTTATGGTGCTTCGTAGATGTGAAGAAATACTAGGATGTTGTGAACTTATGTTGGTAAAGAATGTTCGGTGTATAGAAAAGAAAGATAGCTAATTGCATATGTATGTAATCATGTTCTGCAGTGTCAGAGTTCTAGCAAGGCACGAGTGGTTCTGTTCAATAAGACAATTGAATTACAGCAGAATAAGGGTGAATGACGCCCGAGAATTATTTTACGGTGTACAAGATTTTTCTTGTAACAGTCATGTGTCTTAAGATTGTGCATGTGGCTAAAGATGGTGGTTTCGTTAGAAGAGGTCAAGACTTGTGTTATATTATGTAAATGATGGGATTCTATGTAATCCGTATTGGAAGGTAATGATAACGAATTCAAATCGCAAGAGGTTCTTCAAAATAAAGTATTATAGAATATGATCCTTCTGGGAAACATTGTGAGAGTATTCAGTGGCCTATGTGTCTTAAACCGTGTGGTCTTATCTACGAGTCTCGTGTGGTAACATGAGTTGATGTGTTATGGTGCTACAGTAATGGCTAATATTAAATTAAAGATGAATCAGAAAGGTAACTGGTAAATGGAATAACTTGTTAATAAACCGAAGTGGTATGATAAGGAATACGATTAATTCCTGGTATGTGTTTGAAGTAATGAGTCTTGTAGATATTGTGCAACAAAGCTCTTGAGCGCTAGCAGTTGTGTAACTTGATATGGGTATAAGGACTCAGTCCTGGTAGTTTAACTTATGCAATGTAATTGGGAGAAAGAGTTTATGATGTGTTTTACCGTGGTTTGCGAATGAGTGTATTTTTCCTCTTGGTATCCAAGGTTTGGAATGTGTAATGAGTTTTCTCTATATGGGATCATGAAAGCCCTTGACTAGTTAAGTGCGCCGATGTTTGCGGCGTAGGAAAGGAATATGAATTTCCATGTTATCTTAGTGTGGTATGGTATATGCGATGGGTTATGGAAAGTTGATAATGGCATATTCAAGGTTTTGAGATGAGTTCATAATATATGGGGAGTCATTAAAATTATTTAGCAGCGTGGGCAGCTGCAGGTGATTTAAAGAATCGATCTTTCTGATGATTAAGGAAAATGGTACAGCTATTCTAGTGAATTAGTAGGGAATATGGTCCAAAAGGACAAGGTAATGTAAACTGATAATTTCCAATGGTATGGTGGTATTCTCTTGTTGGATCGACTATAATAATTGAGTCGTTGATGGCATAGTGAAATTTCTTAATGGCTTTCGTGGTATAAATGGACGCTTGATGTGCGTTATTTATTTGTACAGCGGAGTACGGGATCAGGCATTGTGATTCATGTGTTATATATGTGTTGGAGACTTGAAGTTCTCGTCAGTCCGCCTATGCAGTGGTTGTATATCATGTGTATCGACACCGTTTTGTGATTATTGAAAATTGGAAGCTCTAGTGGCTTTCTCTCTCAACTTGATATGACGAATTTGGATTATGATACTTGATTGCTGACTGGTCATCATTGGGCCAGGTTGTCTAGACTAATGTGATATGGACTATGATGGTATGGCACAAATTGTGTAGCAGAGTGCATCAAAGTATTCTCCATCAGGGTGGTTGCACCTCAGGACCAGCAGACGGCTGGTGAGTATTGCTCTGTCAGTTGGGCCTTCGTGGCGGATATCAGTGCAGATGTTTCTACCATGGATTCAGTTCCGGTATTGGGGGAACTTTGTCGGATGTGTTTCTTGTGGCCGAACTTGAGGCTATATATGTTTACTATAATGAGCAACTTGACTCGACGTGCATTTCTTTGGCGAGGGTTCTATATTGATGGGGTGGCACGCCGCCACAGGTATGGTTATTTGGATCGGGTGGCATGCCGCCACGGGTATGGTATCTGGATCGGGTGGCACGATGCCACGAGTATGTCATTGGAGCGGGTTGCACGCCGCAATAGTGTAATGTGAAAATAGAGTTAGTTATATGTTACCTGGTATACAATACTTCCTGGCTTCTGAGGAAAAGTCTGTATTAAGTATTGCTCAGCGAATGGCACATCGGTTGTGTTCTTTCAGGATTTAATAGCATACATTGATTATTTCACAGTGGGTGAGGTTGATTGCTTGAGTTCAGACCTAAATATATGCGTGGCTGACCGTTTTGAGCTTAGTAACTTGAGGTGCTTCATGAGTAATAATGTTTGGATAGAATCACGAATTGTGGCAAGGCCACGTAATGTTATAACCTCTCGAGGAGGATTCAGGTACTCTATGATGTGAGACGGGATCTCAGTTCTATGTTATGATGATACAGAGGAATTGAATTATAGCTCTTTTGTTGGAGACAGTTGTCATGATTCGAGTATGTTCAGACGTTTCTATTGGAGCATGTGTTGTGCTTGTCGCGGCTTAGGCTGGTGTTTTAGGTGTCATGTCACCAGTGTTGTGTGTTATAACCGAAATGATCGTTGGGGCCAAAATGAGTGTGAGCATATGTGATTTCAGTTGGTTAGAAAGGTAATATCGAGGTTCGGCTCCGAAATCTATTGTGGTATCAGTTAAAACGGAAATGGATTCATGAATGGTTGATATGAGAGATGGATTCGATATAACGCGTGTTCGGTTGCCGTGGGCAGTATATGAAGGTGTTGGACTAAGAATTTAGCCAATGAGAAAGGTTTTTTCTGCTAGTAATTAGTTATTGTGGCCAGTTGTTGTGATTAGAGACTATCGTCTCGAGTGATTGGGTTGTTGATACATCATATGATCTCACCCGGAGTAGTGAGTATGGGTTATTGTAGTGGATTCGAGTGTATCCTGAGTATAGGCATGGGATTAGCATTTGGCATATGATTTCAGAAAGTGCAATGTGGTTTATGGTTAAGATGGTCCATGAAATTTCAGCTATATGGTGTTTTCGGACTTATGTGAGATAGGGTGACGTATGATCGCCCGAATATATGCTTGGTAAGGTCATTCAGCTATTGGGTTGCTTCTAGTACAACTCTGGGTCTGCTCGAGGACGAGCGTTTGTTTAAGTTGGGGAGAATGTGAAGACTCGGCCCGTCATCATGGGAATTACCACCCCGTTACCTTGCATTTATGTGTTTTATGCTTTCATATCAGTATTAGAGTTTATCGGGTGAGTTAGGAGTGAATTGGATTGAAAATGGGGCATATAGCCTTTGTGAAGGAAATTGGAATATGGAAAGTCAACCTAGAGTTGACTATTTAGATAGAGGGCTCGGAATCAGATTCTGATGATTTGGTTAGTTCCGGGAGGTGATTTGTGACTTAGGGGAGCGATCGGAATTGAATTCGGAGGTCCAGTGTAGAAAATAGGCTTGAATTGGCTAAGGTTGAATTTGGGTGAAATCCGAATGGTAGGTGAGATTTTGATCCGGGGGTCGGAATGGAATTCCAACAATTGATGTAGCTTCTTCATGTGATTTTGGATATGTCTGCAAATTTTTAGGTCAATCGGACGTCGTTTGGTCGGGCTTTTGATTGAATGTTAGTTTCGGAAGTTTAGATGAAATCCTAGGCTTGAATCCGCTATAATTCGGTGATTTCGATGTTTAAGGACGTGTTTTTATGATTGAAACAAGTTCGTATCGTGTTTTAGAGTGTTTTGGTGGTTTTTGTTGGGGTCCCGAGGGCCTCGGGGTGAATTCGGACCATCATTCAGGCATTTTGAGACTTAAAAGTCTGCAGAAAATTACAACAGTAGTGCAGCAGAGAATAAGCCATCACGTTCGCGAGGCTTGAGCCGCGTTCGCGTAGGCTGAAGAAAATTGAGCATCTCATTCGCGCTGCTGGGAGCCGCGTTCGCGTAGGAGAGTTTTGGTAGGCATCGCATTCGCGATGGGGTATGTCGTGTTCGCGAAGAGTGAAATTTGGAGGCTGAGGATTTGTTCATCGCGGACGCGTGAAGCGCGTCGCGTTCGTGAAGGGTTAATTTGGTAAAGCATCGCGTACGCGTGGGGTTGAACGCGAACGCGTAGAGTAAATGTGTCAGGCAGTGAGTTTAATTACAAAACACATGCCAATCGCATTTTTAGTGATAAAACCTCCATTTTTGAGTTCTAGAGAGAGAGACTCACGGGAGATTGCTGGGAAATCATCGGGTATTCGTCGGAGGTAAGTTTTGTGGCTTAATTACAGCATTTTATCATGAAATCCTTGATTAATTATCTGTAAATGGAAGATTAAAGGTGGGTTTTAGCCCTAGGCCTAAAATTGTAGAAAAACACCGATTTGAGTGGGCAAATGGAGTCCGAATTTGGTAAATTTTATATGCCTAGACTCGTATTGAGACGAGGGTTCCGAATATGTGACTTTCGTAATTTTTCGAGAAGCATACCGAAAGTCGGGTTTTGGCAACTTTGTCAATTTTGGTGTAAATTGAGTTGTTTTGACTGGGTATCATTCCATTGGCTTAATTTGATGTGTTTCTACGATATTTGATCAGATTCTACGCGTGCGGAGCTTGATTCTCATGGCAAGGACATCGCGGAGTAGTCGTCGAGCCATATTGAGGTGAGTAATAGATGTGGGTGATGACCAGCGGGTTCGAAACCCCGGTATACCACTTTGTGACGCTGTATAGCGGCGAGACACGTACTCTCTTGTGAGTGCGGGGTCGATTGTGATTTGGGACTATGGCTTAGTCCGACCTGTTGATACTGTATAATGATATTGGCCATTCTTGAGCCGTCGAACTTCCTTCTCGGATGGTTGCATATTATATTGTGATATTGGCTACTCTTGAGGCGTTGAACCTTCTTCTCGGATTGTTGAGTACATTAATGTCACGACCCCAAATCCGGTCGTGATGGCGCCCAGCACATTGCTAAGCCAGCGTGACCAATCAATAACAATAACGGAGCTAGAAGCTCTCTTTAGCCCATTTAAGCATATTAAATCACGAAGCAATAGCGATACAAATAACGAAAACGGAAAACCAAGTCCCATAATACATCAACTCCCATAGACCGAAGGGTCAAGAGTCACGAGCCTCTACTGAACATGAGTGGATAAAGGTTTACAAGATACCAAGTGCGGAAAGAAAAGTCAATACAAAGTCAAGAGACAATAAGAAGGAATATCGGGTCCTGCGGACTCTGCAGCTACCTCGAATAAGGTCTTCTGGTCTGCTAATAACCCACTAACGAGCGAACAATACCTGCAACTGTGCACAAGGTGCGAGGAGTAAAGTGAGTACTTCCAACTTAGTGGTTATAAAAGAGAATAATAACTGTGTGATAAGAAAATACGTATGGGCTCACCAAAATGATATACAAGACAGTACAATCCCTTTTTACCAATAAGTACCAGCAAAACAGTATAACAGCTAGCAGATATAGCTAAATGCAATGCAATGCATGATATGACCGCTACGGCGCGTAGCCCGATCCAATTTGGGTACCCGTGCTCATTGTGGGGGTTCAGACTCCGGAGGGGCTCCTTCAGCCCAAGCACAATATCACTGCGGCGTGCAGTCCGATCCGACATATGTACTGCTGCGGCGCGCAGCCCGATCCACTACTAGTCAGCTAATATGCAATCACAGCCTCGCAAGCTCAAAAGTAGTTTGAAAACATCTTTTATCATTTTTCAGTTGAAAACAGAAATATCAAGTTCTAGAGATTTGGAAATAACATGATAACAGAAATAGTTGCGGACTAGTAGTAACCTAGCATGTTAATATGATAAGACAATGATAACGATCCTCGCGGGATCCAATAACTGGCTCATGGCCCACAAGTATACTCAACCGCCCAAGAAGGGGGTTCCTCGGCTCAAGAGTGGCCATTATCACAATATATAACATGCAACCATCCGAGAAGGAGGTTCGACGGCTCAAGAATAGCCTAATATCATAATACGGTATCAACAAGTCGGACTAAGTCATAGTCCCCAATCACAATCGACCCCGCACTCACAAGAGAGTACGTGTCTCGCCGCTATATAGCGTCACAAAGTGGTATACCGGGGTTTCGAACCCGCTGGTCATCACCCACATCTATTACTCACCTCAATACGGCGCGACGACTACTCCGCAATGCCCTTGCCACGAGAATCAAGCTCCGCACGCGTAGAATCCGATCAAATACAGTAGAAATACAACAAATTAGGCCAATGGGACGACACCCAATCAATACAACTCAATTTACATCAAAATTCCCAAAGTTGTCAAAACCCGACTTTCGGTACGCTTGTCGAAAAATCACGAAAGTCACATATTCGGAACACTCATCTCAATACGAGTCTAAGCATACCAATTTTACCAAATTCGGACTCCATTTGCCCATTCAAAACCTTGATTTTCTAAAGTTCAAGCCTAGGGTTAAATCTTCCATGAATCACCCCAAATTCCTCCATTTTTATGATATAATTGCATAATATTATCAATACTAATCATAGTTTAAGTCCATAGTTGATTACCCTGATGATTTCCCTTGAGTTTCTCTTCAAAATCGCCCAAATCGCCTCTAAAGACGAGACCCAAATGTGTGAAATGTGTTCTGAAATTTTCTAACTTCTGATACACTTAACTCACTGCGATTTTCGCTTCTGCGGATAAAATTCCGCTCCTACGAGTCCGTATCCGCGACCAGAGGGTCGCTTCAGCGATTCCAGGCCTAGCCGGCCAAATCCGCTTCTGCTTACGCGCGTCCGCTTCCGCAATTGAACCCCCGCTTCTGCGAAAACTCCCGCTTCTGCGCACCAGAGTCCGCTCCTGCGGACTCGCCCAGGCGGTCAAGAATCCGCTTCCGCGGACTTTCCCCTTTTTCATCAAGTCCGCTTCTGCGGTCACCCACTCGCACCAGCGACGCTGCTTCAGCGGAAAGGATTCCGCTTCTGCGATGCCAAGCGCTCCTGCGCTCCTCAGTCCGCTCCTGCGGACTCGCCTCCGCGCCCACATTTCCGCAGGGGCGAAAATGACAGAACCAGAATACTTCAACCTGCAATTTCCATGATTTTCTTCCGTTTAACCATCCGAAAACACCCCGAGGCCCCCGGGACCTCATCCAAACACACCAACACACCCTAATACCTTATTCGAACTTGTTCCAATCCTCAAAACGCGTCTAACAACATCAAAAATCCATAATTCACATCGAATTCAAGCCTAAATTCCTTAAAACTTTCCGAATTACACATTCAATCAAAAACCCGACCAAACGACGTCCGAATGACCTGAAATTTTGCAGGCACATCCAAAATCACCTAACGGAGCTACTGCAACTGTCGGAATTCCATTCCGACCCCGGATCAAAATCTCACCTACCATTCGGATTTCGCCAAAATTCAACCTTAGCCAATTCAAGCCTATTTCTACACCGGGCCTCCAAATTCAATTCCGATCACTCCCCTAAGTCACAAATCACCTCCCGGAACTAACCGAATCATCAGAATCCGATTCCGAGCCCTCTAACCAAATAGTCAACTCCGGGTTGACTTTCCTTATTCAAGTTTCCTTCACAAAGGCTATTTGCCTCATTTTCAATCCAATTCACTCCTAACTCACCCGATAGACTTTAACACTGATATAAAAGCATAAAACATACAATTCCAACATAACGGGGTGGTAATTCCCGTGACGACGTGCCGGGTCGTCATATTCTCCCCCTCTTAAGCAAACGCTCGTCCTCGAGCGGGTCAAGAAACATACCTGAAGTCTCAAACAAGTGAGGATATCCGCTCCGCATCTCCCGCTCGATCTCCCAAGTGGCCTCCTCCACGGGTCGACCTCTCCACTGAACCTTAACTGATGCAATCTCCTTAGACCTCAATTTTCTCACCTGCCGTCCCAAAATGGCAATAGGCTCCACATCATAGGATAGATCACCATCAAGCTGAATGGTGCTTAAATCTAATACATGAGACGGATCTCCAATGTACTTCCGGAGCATAGACACATGGAATACTGGATGAACGCTGGATAAGCTGGGCGGCAAGGCCAACTCATATGCCACCTCTCCAACTCTCCTAAGTATCTCAAAAGGACCAATGTACCCGGGACTCAACTTTCCTTTCTTCCCAAACCTCATGACACCCTTCATAGGTGAAACCTTCAACAATACTCTGTCACCAACCATGAAAGACAACTCTCGAACTCTACGGTCCGCATAACTCTTCCGACGAGACTGTGCTGTACGAAGCCTCTCCTGGATCAACTTTGCTCTATCCAGAGCATCCTGGACTAACTCAGTCCCTATCAATCTAACCTCACCAGGCTCAAACCATCCCATGGGGGATCTACACCGTCTGCCATACAATGCCTCATACGGGGCCATCTGAATACTCGACTGATAACTATTGTTGTAGGCAAACTCAGCAAGTGGTAGGAACTCATCCCACGAACCACCAAAATCAATCACACAAGCTCGCAACAAATCCTCCAAGATCTGAATAGTGCGCTCAGACTGTCCGTCTGTTTGGGGGTGAAATGCTGTACTCAACTCAATGCTACTGTCACGCCCCAAATCGAGGGACATGACCGGCGCCTGACTAGGTAGCCCCAGTCAAGCGGACTTGGGTTCCTTTATATCCCACGCGATTCCCCTGTGTTGTTTATTACTCAAAAACCAAAGATCTTACCAATTATAACCGATTTCACAATGTACAAACATAACCATACAATTTATTTACTAACAAGTTACAATTTACAGCGCCCGACATATACATATACATACATAGGCCATAGTCCCACAGTTTACTGTCTACGGAGCCTCTAGGATTACAAAGGACGATACAATACTTGCCGGTAACAAGGCTCCGGCTATACCTTACACAAAATCAAAATAAAGTCTAAACAAGAGTGGCATGAGCCACGCGGGGCCCCGAAAGGAAAAGGGCTCACCAAAACGGGCAGTGGAAGATGAAGGATGGTACTGCCGATGAGCTGAAGTACCTGCTACTGATTCACCTACAATCATGACACAAATGTAGCGCCCCCGGCAAAAGGGACGTCAGTACACTTGAATTGTACTGGTATGTATGGACAAACTTTGTCCCAAGTAAACTCGAACCATTAAATTACATCAACAATTAATTAAGCCAGCCAACCATGTTTCCACATTTTCCTCATTTCAAATGTTTTCCACATTTTTCCTCATTTCGGATAATTCTCAACACAAAGCACGTTTAAGATCAACAAGTAGAACAACCACAAATCAATAACGTAAAACACAAGTAGTCAAACAAAGGGGAAATCAGTGCCCCACAAGTTGCAAACTCTCCTGCTGTCTCCTTTCACAATTTCACATCATCGATTTTTGTATCAATTTTCAATAGCGATTTCGATCGCTTTCCATCCTTATTACCCCTGACCACCCTTATTACCTCGGCCACCCTTATCACCCCAGCCC
Source organism: Nicotiana noctiflora (assembly GCA_032618575.1). Taxonomy (NCBI): domain Eukaryota; kingdom Viridiplantae; phylum Streptophyta; class Magnoliopsida; order Solanales; family Solanaceae; genus Nicotiana; species Nicotiana noctiflora. The sequence continues at coordinate 46,964 of JASVEL010007987.1, forward strand.
ACACCTTATTTCCTCATGTTGCGGCGTGCAACCCGATCCCACCTTACAGTTTAAAACACAACAATTTCAAATAGCAGATAAGGCACTACACACAATTTCAACAAGTTCAAATAAGCAACTTACAAGTTGGTTCATGTTCACAATTATTTCTCAAGCCAATATCACAACCAAATTACAATGTTTCCATAATCAAGAATACACACACAAGTATGTTCAATAATTTACCACAATTCAAGTGTTTCATCTCTTTCAACAAGAAACCATATATGCCACCACAATAATTGTTCTCAATTCTTTACCAATTCCAATTCCCTTGTCATCTTTCAATTCATATTTCATACCATACCACATGTAGTTCAATCATCAATTGAATACCCAACAATGACATCAAAGAATCACATACAATTTCTCAAATTAACATATGCCAAACAATTTCACACATATGGGCGATTTTACAAGAATCAAAATTAGCCATACATACCTCGATTGAGCTTTCCTTAAGTTACTACAACACTCCAAAAACTCTAGCAATTCCAATCTACTATGAAACATAACAAAATTAAACACATATTAGAAAGATATTCATGAAACTAGCTCATTTGAACATTTTATCAAACACTAGTTGAGCATCTTGATTTCGAATCCCCTTTTTAAGACTTCCTTCATTCCCTAACCCAATCTTTAGTTATTTAAGTTAAACAATCTTCCCATAAACCTAAGTTGTACATGCATGTATACACAATACTAATAAACCCAAGAATCATACCTCAATAACTCATCTTATACACAAAAACTCGAAATTAAAACCCTAGAGTATAGAATCTTACCTCTTAGATGAAGAACTTGCTATTGGGTTCTTGATTCTTGAAGATTAATGCAAGATTTGGATGATTTAAATGTTGGGTTCCTCCCTCTCTCTCTAAAATGCTCTCACCACTCTCTAAAATCAGTAAGAAATGACCCCAAAATGAACCCCAAAGCCTATATATTGAAATGGGGTCGGGTTATAAAAATAAAACAAATAACCTTGCGATGTCAATTCTGCTATCGCAGAATGCACCGTAGAATGGACATGCGGGTCGCAAAATGCACCGCAAAATCGGCAGCCAAAAATGAGCTACACTGGTTCAATCTGCGGTCAAAATGCGGACCGCAGAACGAACATGCGGACCGCAAAGTGGAAATGCGGATCGCAGATTTGACCTGACACACGATCGCATTTTCCAGCCTTTGGTAATTTGATCATAACTTTGTGTAGGAATGTCCAAATGACGAACGGTTTGAAGCGTTGGAAACTAGACTAAAAGGGCTTTCATTGGATATGCTGTTCACCACATAAAACCTTATACATAATTATCTAAGGTCGTTTAAAGTGGAGCTTTGTGTGAATCCATTTGGAAATTTGGCCTATTTCGAAAATTTTCCTATTTGGCTTACACTTGGGCTTTCATTTGGACCTCATACCACTTACCATAAGACTCATACTCATATTTATCAAGTCTAATTGATGTCCATCATGTTCATAGCACATAAAATATAATACTTAGCCTACGTGGCACCATAGAATCCTATATTCCTTAGCGAAATTTTCTAGGGCCTTACACCGTGTACCCATCTCTCGCTGAAATGCTCTCCAAAACTGAGAAGTGAACTGAGTACCCCTGTCGGATATGATAGACACTGGAACTCCATGCAACCGAACAATCTCTCGAATAAATATCGCTGCCAACCGCTCCGATGAGTAGGTAGTACTAACTGGAATGAAGTGAGCTGACTTGGTCAGTCTATCCACAATCACCCATACGGAATCAAACTTCCTCGCCGTCCGAGGGAGTCCAGTAACAAAGTCCATAGTGATCCTCTCCCATTTCCACTCGGGAATATCAATGCGCTGAAATACACCACCGGGCCTCTGATGCTCGTACTTAACCTGCTGACAGTTGAGGCACCGTGCTACATGTCTGACAATGTCCATTTTCATCTTTCTCCACCAATAGTGTTGTTTCAAATCTTGATACATCTTAGCGGCTCCTGGATGGATAGAATACCGCGAGCTATGGGCCTCTTCCAGAATCAACTCACGAAGGCCATCAACATTGGGCACACATATCCGGCCCTGCATCCTCAATACGCCGTCACTATCAATGGTAACATCTCTAGCATCATCATGCTGAACTCTGTCCCTCAGGACAGCCAAATGTGGATCATCATACTGGTGCTCACGAATACGATCATATAGAGATGACCGAGACACAACACAAGCCAATACCCTGCAGGGCTCCGAAATATCTAACCTCACTAACCGATTGGCTAGCACCTGAACATCATAAGCAAATGGTCTCTCCTCAGCTGGAATATATGCCAAGCTCCCCATATTGACCGCCTTCCAACTCAAAGCATCGGGCACCACATTGGCCTTCCCCGGATGATATAATATAGAAATGTCATAATCCTTTAGCAACTCAAGCCATCTCCGCTGTCTCAAATTAAGGTCTTTCTCTGTTTGAACAAGTGCTGGAGACTACGATGGTCGGTATACACCTCACAAGACACACCGTACAAATAGTGCCTCCAAATCTTCAATGCATGAACAATGGCGGCTAGCTCCAAGTCATGAACATGATAGTTCTTCTCATGTGGCTTCAACTGCCGAGAAGCATAAGCAATCACCTTACCTTCCTGCATCAACACACAACCTATCCCCACTCTCGAGGCATCACAATAAACGGTATATGAACCCGAAGTTGATGGCAATACTAACACTGGAGCTGTGGTCAAAGCTGTCTTGAGCTTCTGAAAGCTCTCCTCGCACTCATCCGACCACATGAATGGTGCACCCTTCTAAGTCAATCTAGTCAAAAAAGAAGCAATAGATGAAAATCCCTGAACAAACAGGCGATAATATCCCGCCAAACCAAGAAAGCTCCTGATCTCTGTAGCTGAAGACGGTCTAGGCCAACTCGCACCGCCTCTATCTTCTTCGGATCAACTTGAATAACATTACGAGACACCACATGTCCCAGAAATGCTACGGACTCGAGCCAAAACTCGCACTTGGAGAATTTAGCATATAGCTTCTCCTCCCTCAATCTCTGCAACACAATACTCAAATGCTGAGCATGCTCCTCCTGACTACGGGAGTAGACTAGAATGTCATCAATGAACACAATTACAAATGAATCCAAATGAGGCCTGAAAACACTGTTCATCAGATGCATAAATGCTGCTGGGGCGTTGGTCAGCCCAAACGACATCACAAGAAACTCATAATGACCATATCGGGTCCCGAATGCAGTCTTCATAATATCCGAGTCCCTGATCTTCAGCTGATGATAGCCTGAACGAAGATCGATCTTAGAAAACACCCTCGCACCCCCTGTAACTGATCAAACAAATCATCTATGCGCGGTAGAGGGTACTTGTTCTTCACCGTCACTTTGTTCAATTACCTATAATCAATACACATTCGCATGGAACCATCTTTCTTTTTAACAAATAATACCGGCGCACCCCACGGAGACACACTAGGGCGGATGAAACCCTTATCCAGAAGCTCTTGAAGCTCCTCTTTTAGTTCTTTCAACTCAGCTGGTGCCATCCGATAAGGAGGAACGGATATGGGCTGAGTGCCCGGCACCAAGTCAATGCCAAAATCAATATCCCTGTCCGGCAGCATGCCCGGTAGGTCTGAGGGGAATACATCTGGGAAGTCCCTCACAACAGGTACATAATCAATGCTAGGAGACTCAGCTCCCACATCTCTCACAAAAGCTAAATACGATAAACACCGTTTTTCAACCATCTTCTGAGCTTTTAGGAACGAAATGACACGGCTAGGGACGAAATCGGTCGAACCCCGCCACTCAATCCGAGAAATACCAGGAATGGCCAACGTAACTGTCTTAGCATGACAGTCCAATATAGCATGGTACGGAGACAACCAGTCCATACCCAATATAACATCAAAGTCCACCATACCCAACAATAACAAATCGGCCTGGGTCTCCAGACCCCCAATAGATATAACACGGGATCTATAGACATGATCCACAACAATCGTATCACCCACGGGGGTGGATACATGAACGGGTAAATCAAGACCACTACGAGTCGCACCCAAATGATGTGCAAAGTAAGAGGACACGTATAAATATGTGGACCCCGGATCAAATAGAACGGAGGCATCTCTGTGACGGACAGAAATGATACCCGTAATCACCGCATCGGAGGCAACCGCATCACGCCCGTCGGGAAGTGCATAGAAACGTGCTCGGCCTCCACCGGATCTCTCCTCGCCCCGGGGCGACCACGAGAAGACCGACCTCCACCTCTACTAGACCGAGATGGTGCCGAAGATGAGGGCCGATCCCTCGCCGAGTCTTGCCCCTACGTAGTCGAGGGCATCGTCTCCTCATGTGGCCAAACTCACCACACTCATAACATGCACCCGGTGCTGGAGAAGGGACCGAAGGGAACCCCTCGCCGCAAGAAGAACCCTGGGCCGATGAAGTAGGTGCTGCACCATCTAGGCCGAAAGGGCACTAAGCGAAGACGACCCCGTCGAAACCCCTGTCGACCACGACCATGAGAACCTCCGCTCTGCTCGGGCGGCCTAAATGAGAAGGTCTAGATGAGCGACCTCGGCTCTGCTAGGAATGCCCTCTAGATGGAGCACCACTGAAACTGCCAGAACCACGAGGCCTCTTAGCCTCCCGCTCCTCTCTCTCTCTCGGCGACGATCCGCCTCAATGGAGCGTGCCATATCAACAACCTTCTCAAATGATGATGACAAAACTCTCTCTCTGGTCATAAGAATGCGGATAGAGTAATTGAGGCCATCAATGAACCTCCTGATCCTCTCCCTATCATTAGGGATCATCCATGTGGCATGCCTAGCCAACCGTGTGAATCCGAGCTCATACTGGGTCACAGACATGTCGCCCTGAACCAACCACTCGAACTAGCAACGTAGCTCCTCGCGACGAGACTGAGGTACATATTTCTCTAGAAAGAGAGTAGAGAACTGCTGCCATGTGAGAGGTGCTGCTCCTGCAGGCCTACGCCTCTCAAACTCTTCCCACCAATCAAATGCGGGACCGGTGAACTGAAAGGTAGTAAATGAAACTCCGCTGGACTCAAGAATACCAGCCGTCCGCAACATCCTCTGACACTTGTCCAAGAAACCCTGGGCATCCTCGCCCTCAACGCCACTGAAATGGGGTGGCTGAAGTCTACCAAATCTCTCAAGACGACGCTGCTCGTCGTCGGGCATAACCTGAACCATATGCTTTGGAGCTGGAGCTGGTGCAGCTGGAGGAATAACCGGTGCAACCACCTGAGCGGGGACCGCCTCTGGCGTCTGAAGTCCCTGAACAACCGGGTCAGGTGTGCGAGCTGCAGGGGTCTGCTGACCACCCCCTGACTGAGATGTCGCTACAGTAGCGGTAGCCGAAACTACCTGAGCCAAACCGGAACACACTGATAATATCTGAGCAAGAGTCTCCTGAAGACCAGGAATAGCAATAGATATAGTCTGGCCCTGAACTGGGGCTGCTGGAGCATCAACCACTGGGGGCTGCTCCTGAACTGGTACAACGGGCGGGTCAGCTGGCACTGCCTCAGCCGCCCTACCTCTACCTCTAGCACGACCGCGCCCACGGCCTCTAACAGGTGGCAATGGAGGTCGTCCACCTCGTCCTGATGCTCGCGTTCTCGCCATCCTGCGAGAGAATAGAATATAGAAGTTCAGTTCACAGAACAACAAGATCGCACGACAGATTTCAAGAAAAGTGAAGTTTTCCTAAAGGTTCGTAGCCTCCCGAGGATAAGTACAGGCGTCCCCGTACCGATCCACAAGACTCTACTAACCGGCTCAAGACTCATGAGGCCTAGTAAACCTAGGCTCCGATACCAACTTGTCACGACCCCAAATCCGGTCGTGATGGCGCCCAGCACATTGCTAAGCCAGCCTGACCAATCAATAACTATAACGGAGCTAGAAGCTCTCTTTAGCCCATTTAAGCATATTAAATCACGAAGCAATAGCGATACAAATAACGAAAACGGGAAACCAAGTCCCAAAATACATCAACTCCCATAGACCGAAGGGTTAGGAGTCACGAGCCTCTACTGAACATGAGTGGATAAAGGTTTAAAAGATACCAAGTGCGGAAAGAAAAGTCAATACAAAGTCAAGAGACAGTAAGAAGGAATATCGGGTCCTGCGGACTCTGCAGCTACCTCGAATATCCATAAATGTTGCCTCGCACAGCTACTGGATCACTGCTGAGAGGTACCTGGATCTGCACACAAGGTGCAGGGAGTAAAATGAGTACTGCCAGACTCAGTGGTAATAAACAAGGGTAAGACAACGCAGATAAGAAATCCGCAATAAAGCACTATGTAAAGCTGTAATCAAATACCCTGTCACAGAATCAATATCGACTGTACCTGTACCAACAAGTACCAGCAAAACAGTATAACAGCTAGCAGATGTAGCTAAAATGCAATGCAATGCATGATATGACCGCTACGGCGCGTAGCCCGATCCAATTTGGGTACCCGTGCTCACTGTGGGGGTTCAGACTCCGGAGGGGCTCCTTCAGCCCAAGCACAATATCACTGCGGCGTGCAGTCCGATTCGACATATGTACTGCTACGGCGCGCAGCCCGATCCACTACTAGTCAGCTAATATGCAATCACAGCCTCACAGGCTCAAAAGTAGTTTGAAAACAACTTTTATCATTTTTCAATTGAAAACAGAAATATCAAGTTCCAGAGATTTGGAAATAACATGATAACAGAAATAGCTGCGGACTAGTAGTAACCTAGCATGTCAATATGATAAGACAATGATAACGATCCTCGCGGGATCCAATAACTGGCTCATGGCCCACAAGTATACTCAACCGCCCAAGAAGGGGGTTCCTCGGCTCAAGAGTGGCCATTATCACAATATATAATATGCAACCATCCGAGAAGGAGGTTCGACGGCTCAAGAATAGCCTAATATCATAATACAATATCAACAAGTCGGACTAAGTCATAGTCCCCAATCACAATCGACCCCGCACTCACAAGAGAGTACGTGTCTCGCCGCTATACAGCATCACAAAGTGGTATACCGGGGTTTCGAACCCGCTGGTCATCACCCACAACTATTACTCACCTCAATACGGCGCAACGACTACTCCGCAATGCCCTTGCCACGAGAATCAAGCTCCGCACGCGTAGAATCTGATCAAATACAGTAGAAATACAACAAATTAGGCCAATGGGACGACACCCAATCAATACAACTCAATTTACATCAAAATTCCCAAAGTTGTCAAAACCCGACTTTCGGTACGCTTGTCGAAAAATCACGAAAGTCACATATTCGGAACCCTCATCTCAATACGAGTCTAAGCATATCAATTTTACCAAATTCGGACTCCATTTGCCCATTCAAAACCTTGATTTTCTAAAGTTCAAGCCTAGGGTTAAATCTTCCATGAATCACCCCAAATTCCTCCATTTTCATGATATAATTGCATAATATTATCAATACTAATCATAGTTTAAGTCCATAGTTGATTACCCGATGATTTCCCTTGAGTTTCTCTTCAAAATCGCCCAAATCGCCTCTAAAGTCGAGACCCAAATGTGTGAAATGTGTTCTGAAATTTTCTAACTTCTGATACACTTAACTCACTGCGATTTTCGCTTCTGCGGATAAAATTCCGCTCCTACGAGTCCGTATCCGCGACCAGAGGGTCGCTTCAGCGATTCCAGGCCTAGCCGGCCAATTCCGCTTCTGCGAGAAAAGGACCGCTTACGCGCGTCCGCTTCCGCGATTGAACCCCCGCTTCTGCGAAAACTCCCGCTTCTGCGCACCAGAGTCCGCTCCTGCGGACTCGCCCAGGCGGTCAAGAATCCGCTTCTGCGGACTTTCCCCTTTTTCATCAAGTCCGCTTCTGCGGTCACCCACTCGCACCAGCGACGCCGCTTCAGCGGAAAGGATTCCGCTTCTCCGATGCCAAGCGCTCCTGCACTCCTCAGTCCGCTCCTGCGGACTTGCCTCCGCGCCCACATTTCCGCATGGTCGAAAATGACAGAACCACAATACTTCAACCTGCAATTTCCATGATTTTCTTCCGTTTAACCATCCGAAAACACCCCGAGGCCCCCGGGACCTCATCCAAACACACCAACACACCCTAATACCTTATTCGAACTTGTTCCAATCCTCAAAACGCGTCTAACAACATCAAAAATCCATAATTCACATCGAATTCAAGCCTAAATTCCTTAAAACTTTCCGAATTACACATTCAATCAAAAACCCGACCAAACGACGTCCGAATGACCTGAAATTTTGCAGGCACATCCAAAATCACCTAACGGAGCTACTGCAACTGTCGGAATTCCATTCCGACCCCCGGATCAAAATCTCACCTACCGTTCGGATTTCGCCAAAATTCAACCTTAGCCAATTCAAGCCTATTTCTACACGGGCCTCCAAATTCAATTCCGATCGCTCCCCTAAGTCACAAATCACCTTCCGGAACTAACCGAATCATCAGAATCCGATTCCGAGCCCTCTAACCAAATAGTCAACTCCGGGTTGACTTTCCTTATTCAAGTTTCCTTCACAAAGGCTATTTGCCTCATTTTCAATCCAATTCACTCCTAACTCACCCGATAGACTTTAACACTGATATAAAAGCATAAAACATACAATTCCAACATAAGAGCCGTTGAACCTCCTTCTTGGATGGTTGAGTACACATATGGGCTGTGAGCCAGTTATTGGGATCCTGCGAGGATCGTTAGCATTGTTCCGTGATATTGACATGCTAGTTTCTACCAATCCGTAGCTATTACTGTTATCATGATATTTCCAATCTCTGGACCTTGACATTTACTGTTTTCAACTGAAAAATGATAAAAGAGTTTTCAAAACTAGCGTATATTCATGATATTGTGCTTGGGCTGTAGGAGCCCCTCCGGAGTCTGAACCCCCACAGTGAGCACGGGTACCCAAATTGGATCGGGCTACGCGCCGTAGCGGTCATTTCATGTATTGCATTGCATTTAGCTACATCTGCTAGTTGTTATACTATGTTGTTGACACTTGTTGGTACTTTGCTGTTGATATTGAACTGTTACAGGGTATTGGTTACAGCTATACATAGTGCTTTATTGTGGATTTCTTATCTACGCTGTCTTACCCCTGTTTATTACCACTGAGTCCGGCAGTACTCATTTTACTCCCTGCACCTTGTGTGCAGATCCAGGTACCTCTCAGCAGTCCTGATCCGGTAGCTGCTCAGAGGCATTTTTGCAGGATATTCGAGGTAGCTGCAGAGTTCGCAGGACCCGATACTCCTTCCTACTGTCTTTTGATTCTATATTTGATGTTTCTTTCCGCACTTGGTATCATGTAAACCTTTATTACACTCATGTTATCTGTAGAGGCTCATGACTTTTGACCCTTCGGTCTATGGGAGTTGTAATGTTTGGGGCTTGATCCCCGTATTGGTATTTCTGCCTTCTTTGACTTATTTTGTTACGTTTAAATTGGGTAAAGTGAGCTCCTAGCTCCATGAATGCTGTTGAATGGTCGGGCTAGCCTAGCAGTGTGCTGGGCGCCATCACGATCGGGTTTGGGGTCGTGACAGTAATACAATTGAAATTGCCTCCTGAAGTAGGAAAATATTATGAAGATGAGTTTTGCTTGTGCTTAAACAATTGCTTATTTGATTGTGATTTTCTCTTATGATGTGTCTGAGCAATATTTGATAGTACAAAATGTATCAACAATTCTTGAAGAGCTAACTATTTTCCTAGAAGACACATGACACCAGTAGTGTCCGATAAATATTAGATTGTGAATTATGGTCAAAATATATGTTGTGGTAAACCCGGAGTTTACTAAAATAAATGGCTATCATATTGAGACTATAAATGATTGGAAGTTTGAAAATCTCCATGTTTCCACAATTATAGAGGGTCAAATAATATGTATATGAGAAGTTATCCGCCTTATTCTTCGATTTGTACTACATCATGTATCACGATAAACCAGAAGTTTACTAATACAAAAGTAGCCACAGTAAACCAGAAGTTTATAATGCATAAGTTTATGTCATAGTAAACCATAAGTTTACTAAGAGATAGCACGTGCCATGATAAACTTGAAGTTTTCATTTGCCATTTTTAAATGAGCTATTTGAGAATTTAGATAAGCATATACTGAAGAACTAGAAGATTCTTCAAGAATTCTCTTGTATTGCTTGTTCTCATAATAAATTGATTATACCAGCTAAAGTTGGGATTAAGACCCCTGATTTTGAAATATATAAAATCTGAATATGGGCTCATTCACCTATCATGTGAACCACTTATAGATGCATATATAAGATGGTTACATTTATGTTTATAGTCAACTTGCAGTTTGTCCTTTGAAATTGATTTTCTCACTTAAGAGCATAATTTTCAGATTAAAAATCAAGACAGATCATCTTGATATTAGTGGTTTATATACAAGCTAGTTTAGCAGTGAATACCTCCTATTAATGGCTAAACTATTGTTTATGAGAATAAAGTTTAATGTGTTGGTCTAAGATTTTCTAAATTGCATATAGCAGCACTTGTATGTACCAGACCAACAATATATGATAAGTCATCCCCTCACAATCGGTTTAGGATTAGAAATCAAATATTTTACTATCTTTTGATGTGTGGTATATGATTAATTTCTCTACCACAATGCACAAAGTTATCTTTCCAAAAGAAGATGGGGATATATGTTAGTTTTTCTAACATTTGGGTAATGGAATAAACCGCTGAAAAATATGCTATATGAATCGAATTATCATTAATATGATCCTCACTTAGAAGATAATTCACGTCAAATGCCATAAGCGTTTGCTGATCCAAAATCAAATATCATATTTCAGCTGCAAATGCTCCTATTAAAATTTAAAGTCCCTGAAGGATAGAGTTTAATGTACGCATGAAGTATGGTAGAACTGTCGGTTCCAAAGGTAACAATCCTTGACAAATGATAAGGAGCTAATGATCAAATGAGGAGGAAATGAGCTCTAGAAGAGCCCACAACATAACATTTTATGAAACTCCAGAAGAAGTTGAGGTACTTGAAAATAAAGAAAGTGATGAGATCTCAACAAGTTATGTCGCTTAGGAACCGATACAAAATGATCATCGATGATATATTTGATACAAAATAGTGCACAATACTGTGAAATATTGTGAGGATCGGACCAGTAGTCAAGACACGTGAAGATGTCATGCCAATTAAATGCGAGTCATAACCTGTATGACTCATTTGATTAAATCTCTATAGATATCCCTAAGGGATTTAAAATTCTTGAAGCATATAGTTCAAAGTATCGAGAAATGTACTCAATTAGATTATAAAGATCTTTGTACAGTTTAAATCAATCTGGGCGCATGTGATATAATCGCCTCAGTGAATATTTGTTGAAACAAAGTTACATAAATAATGTTATTTGTACATGTATTTTTATAAAGAAAATGTCATCAAAATTTGTTACACTTGCTGTTTAAACAAAATTTGATGTTTATGTTGATGGCATAAATCTTGTTGGAACTCCAGAAGAGCTCCAAAGGTAATTGAATATCTTAAGAAAGAATTTGAGATGATCTTGAAAAAATAAAAATTTATCTTGGTCTGCAAATTAAATATTTAGCAGATGAGATCTTTATCCATCAATTTGCCTATATAGCAATGGTCTTTAAACGTTTTTACATGGCCAAAATGCACCCATTAAGTACACCAATGTGTGTTCGATCACTTGAAGTGAATCAGGATCTGTTCTGACCTCCAGAAGAGTATAAGGAACTCTTTGGTCCTGAAATACTCTATCTCAATGCAAATGCTATGCACTTATGTGTCACGACCCAAACCCTGGTCGTGATGGCGCCCAACACAATGCTAGGCAAGCCCGACCATATCATCCCTTAAACCAGCCAATTATTAATTAAATTAAACTTAAACAGTAAATGATCATATCAGTTGATAAACGAAATGTAAAACATGCAAAATACGGTCCCAACCATATCGTGGTGTCACGAGACTGAGCCTCTACAGAATAGTATCCTAATACAACCAAGTCTAGGCAAATAGGAAATCAACAAGATGATAGAGAAGGAGAAAACAAGCTCTGCGGACGCTGGCAGCTACCTCGTAATCTCCGCAAAAGTAGACAAGGATCAGCAGCTACAATGTCTCAACTGCTCTCGGGCACCTGTGGATCTGCACAGAAAGTGCAGGGGAGTGGGGTGAGTATATTTCAACTCAGTGAGTAACAATAATAAATAATAACTGAAGGTAAGAAATCATGTGCTATCACTTAGCAGTTCTAAGGCAACCCTCACAGGTACGTCATCATTATAGTAGTACTCTAACCTCCAATCTACGTTTATCTCTACAAGATTCCACACTGAACTAACCCTCACTCGTACCCCTACGGTGTACGGCCATCTCAACATATGAAGACACATACTTATGTCTATAATGTAATAGTATTTAAGTAAATAGTAGGGTATGAATAAGTATAATGCTGCGGCGTACAGCCCGCTCCAATACATATACCGCTGCGGCGCGCAGCCCGCTCCATTTTACGTCGACGGCGCTCACTGGGGGTGTATACAGACTTCGGAGGGGCTCCCTAGGCCCAAGCACTATAATGCTGCGGCGTGCAGCACGATCCACACAAATATTACTGCGGCGTGCAGTCCGATCCAATATATATATGTATATATCTCTATACTGCTGCGGCGTGCAGCCCGATCCCATAATATACACCAGTGCTCACTGAGAATGTGTGCAGACTCAGACTCCGAAGGGGCTCCTACAGCCCAAGCGCAATAATACTGCGGCGTGCAGTCCGTCCCACATGTATGTTACATGTATATCACATGTATATTACTGCGGCGTGCAGCCCGATCCAATGTAGGTATATATATATATAATACCTCATAATGGGTCCTCGACCCTATCCCAATCAATATATGCTTGGCCTCTCGGGCCCAATATAATATATCACAGTGGGTCCTAGACCCTGTCTCAATCAATATAAACTTGGCCTTTCAGGCCCACTCAGCTAGAACTGGGAATTCCACCCTAGATAATCTCTCTCAATATACACATCTAGTACGGGCTCATATTATGCTATACAGCTAGAGCTACGGCTGAGTGTATGTTTCCAATCACGATATAAGGGTCGCCTAGCTCTATAGGTTCCCTAATACTCTACAGATCGGCACAAGGCCCCAAACATGGCTATTAGCCCAATTGTACAGTTATAGTCTCAGTAACAGTCATACAACACAGTATTCTATTAGCCGGGAAGGACTAAGTCCGAACCCCTAATCACAATGTCACCACACCCGTTATAGAACGTGTGTCTCATCTCAATATAGCACCGTGAAGTGCTAGTACGGGGCTTCAAACCCTCAGTACATTGTTTACTACTACCACTCACCTCGAACCGGTAGAAGCTTCAATCCGCCTTGCGCTTGCCTCGCAAATCAATCTCCTCGGATGCCAAATCTACTCAAAATCATAGAGAATGCATCAATATACGCTAATTTCACGAAATTCATTCGAAATAACCCAATTTATATCAAAACCCACAAGTTGTCAAAACCCGACTTTTGGTACACTTGTCGGAAAATTACAAAAATCACATATTCGGAATCCTCATCTCGATACGAGTCTAGGCATATAAAATTTACCAAAATCGGACTTCATTTGCCCACTCAAATCAGTGTTTTTCTTCAATTTAGGCTTAGGGCTCAAACCCACCTTAAATCTTCCATTTACAAGGATTTAACCAAGGATTTCATGTTAAAATGATGTAATTAAGCCACAAAACTTACCTCCAACGAATCCCCGATGAATTACCAGCAATTCCCGTGAGTTTCTCTCTCTAGAGCTCAAATTTGTGTTTTGGGGGTGTAAACCCGTAACCCCTCTGTTCTGCAATTTAATTCACTGCCAGACACCATTGTTCATCGCGTTCGCGTGACCCTCTACGCGTTCGCGATGAACAAACCAGCCTTACTCTTCGCGAACGCGACGCTGGCCACGCGTTCGCGATGCTCAAATCTTGCAACCCTTCGCGGACGCGACTCATCCCACGCGTTCGCGATGTTCAACCTCCCAGCCACCCGGATTTCTTCTACGCGTTCGCGATGGACCTCCCGCGAACGCGAAGCACAACATCACGACCCTACGCGAACGCGACGCCTTCTCCCGCGAACGCGATGCACAAAAAGGCTTGGCCTTCGCGAACGCGACCCTGGTCACGCGAACGCGAAGGCTTAAGGGCCTGGGCAGATTCTGCAGTTTTCTGCAGAATTTTTCCAAGTTCTAAATGCCCGGTTGATGGTCCGAATCCATCCCGAGGCCCCCCGGGACCCCAACGAAAACCACCAACATATCCCAAAACATGATACGGACTTGTTCCAATCATAAAAACACCATACTAAACATCAAAATCACCAATTAACCACGGATTCAAGCCTAAGTTTCTTCAAAACTTTCAAAACTAACATTCAATCCTAAACCCGATCAAACGATGTCCGAATGACCTGAAAATTTGCAGACATATCCAAAATCACATAACGAAGCTACAGAAATTGTCGGAATTCCATTCCGACCCCGGATCAAAATCTCACCTACCGTTCGGATTTCGCCAAAATTCAACCTTAGCCAATTCAAGCTTAAAACTACACCGGACCTCCGAATTCAATTCCGATTGTTCTCCTAAGTCATAAATGATCCCCCGGAACTAGTCAAATCATCAGAATCTGGTTCCGAGCGCTCTAACTCAATAGTCAACTCCAGGTTGACTTTCCTTATTCAAGTTTCATTCAAAAAGGCTATATGCCTCATTTTCAATCCAATGTCACTCCTAACTCCCCCGATAGACTCTAACACCGATATAAAAGCAGGAAATATGTAATTACAACATAACGGGGTGGAAATTCCCGTGACGACGGGCCAGGTCGTCACATTCTCCCCCTCTTAAGCAAACGCTCGTCCTCGAGCGGGTCAAGAAACATACCTGAAGTCTCAAACAAGTGAGGATATCTGCTCCGCATCTCCCGCTCGATCTCCCCAGTGGCCTCCTCCACGGGTCGACCTCTCCACTGAACCTTAACCGATGCAATCTCCTTGGACCTCAATTTTCTCACCTGACGACCCAAAATAGCAATAGGCTCCACATCATAGGATAGATCACCATCAAGCTCGATGGTGCTGAAATCTAATACATGAGACGGATCTCCAATGTACTTCCGGAGCATAGACACATGGAATACTGGATGAACGCTGGATAAGCTGGGTGGCAAGGCTAACTCATATGCCACCTCTCCAACTTTCCTGAGTATCTCGAAAGGACCAATATACCTGGGACTCAACTTCCCTTTCTTCCCGAACCTCATGACACCCTTCATAGGTGAAACCTTCAACAATACTCTGTCACCGACCATGAAAGACAACTCTCGAACTCTACGGTCCGCATAACTCTTCTGACGAGACTGTGCTGTACGAAGCCTCTCCTGGATCAACTTTGCTCTATCCAGAGCATCCTGAACTAAATCAGTCCCTATCAATCTAACCTCACCAGGCTCAAACCATCCGACGGGAGATCTACACCGTCTGCCATACAATGCCTCGTACGGGGCCATCTGAATACTCGACTGGTAGCTGTTGTTGTAGGCAAACTCGGCAAGTGGTAAGAATTCATCCCACGAACCACCAAAGTCAATCACACATGCTCGCAACATATCCTCCGGGATCTGAATAGTACGCTCAGACTGCCCGTCTGTCTGGGGGTGAAATGCTGTACTCAACTCAACCCTCGTACCCATCTCTCGCTGAAATGCTCTCCAAAACTGAGAAGTGAACTGAGTGCCTCTGTCAGATATAATAGACACTGGGACCCCATGCAACCTGACAATCTCCCGAATAAAGATCACTGCCAACCGCTCCGATGAGTAAGTAGTACTAACTGGGATGAAATGTGCGGACTTAGTCAGCCGATCAACAATCACCCATACAGAATCAAACTTCCTCGCTGTCCGAGGGAGCCCGGTAACAAAATCCATGGTGATCCTCTCCCATTTCCACTCGGGAATAACCATACGCTGAAGAACACCGCCCGGTCTCTGATGCTCATATTTGACCTGCTGGCAATTGAGGCACTTAGCTACATGCCTAACAATATCCATCTTCATTCTCCTCCACCGGTAGTGCTGTCTCAAGTCTTGGTACATCTTTGCGGCACCTGGGTGAATAGAGTACCGCGAACTATGGGCCTCCTCAAGTATCAACTCCCGCAAACCATCAACATTGGGCACGCATATACGGCCCTGCATCCTCAGAACACCATCACTGTCGATAGTCACATCTCTAACATCATTATGCTGCACTCTGTCCTTAAGGACAAGCAAATGTGGGTCATCATACTGTCGCTCCCTGACGCGATCATATAAGGAAGATCGAGAAACAACACAAGCCAACACCCGACTCGGCTCCGAAATATCCAATCTCACTAGCCGATTGGCTAGGGTCTGAACATCATAAGCAAATGGCCTCTCCCCAACTGGGATGAAAGCTAAGCTGCCCATGCTAACCGCCTTCCGACTCAAGGCATCGGCCACCACATTGGCCTTCCCCGGATGATACAAAATAGTGATATCATAGTCCTTAAGCAATTCCAACCACCTCCGTTGTCTCAAATTAAGGTCCTTCTGTCTGAATAAGTGCTGAAGGCTGCGATGATCCGTGAACACCTCACAGGAGACACCATACAGGTAATGCCTCCAAATCTTCAAAGCATGAACTATGGCTGCTAGCTCCAAATCATGAACAGGGTAGTTCTTCTCGTGGGGCTTCAATTGACGAGAAGCATAAGCAATGACCCTACCCTCCTGCATCAACACACAACCAATGCCCACTCCCGAGGCATCACAATAGACAGTATAAGAATCTAAAGCTGACGACAGAATCAAAACTGGTGCTGTGGTCAGTGCTGTCTTGAGCTTCCGAAAGCTCTCCTCGCACTCCTCGGACCATAAGAAAGGAACACCCTTCTGAGTCAATCTAGTCAAGGGTGAAGCAATAGAAGAGAACCCCTGGACGAATCGGCAATAATACCTTGCCAATCCCAGAAAGCTACGGATCTCAGTAACTCAGGTCGGTCTGGGCCAACTCTGCACTGCCTCGACCTTTCTCAGATCTACCTGAATACCATCACGGGACACCACGTGTCCTAAGAATGCCACGGACTCGAGCCGGACCTCACATTTGGAGAACTTATTATACAACTTGTCTTCTCTTAATCTCTGTAATACAATACTCAAGTGCCGAGCATGCTCCTCCTGGCTACGAGAGTAGACTAGTATGTCATCAATGAACACGATCACAAATGAATCAAGATACGACCTGAATACGCTGTTCATCAGATGCATAAATGCTGCTGGGGCGTTGGTCAGCCCAAAAGACATCACAAGGAACTCATAGTGACCATATTTGGTCCGGAATGCAGTCTTCATAATGTCAGACTCTCTAATCTTCAGCTGATGGTAGCCTGAACGAAGATCAATCTTCGAGAACACCCTAGCTCCCTGGAGCTGATCAAATAAATCATCAATACGAGGAAGAGGATACTTATTCTTCATTGTTACTTTGTTTAGCTGCCTATAGTCAATACACATCCTCATAGATCCGTCCTTCTTCTTAACAAACAGGACCGGTGCACCCCACGGCGACACACTCGGCCGAATGAACCCCTTATCTAGGAGTTCCTGGAGCTGCTCCTTCAATTCCTTCAACTCGGCTGGTGCCATACGATACGGAGGAATAGAAATAGGCTGAGCGCCCGGCACCAAATCGATACCAAAATCAATATCCCTGTCCGGCGGCATGCCCGGCAGGTCTGAGGGAAACACATCAGGAAAATCTCGCACAATGGGAACAGAATCAATACTGGGAGTCTGGGCCTCGACTTCCCGCACAAATGCTAAATAAGAGAGACATCCCTTCCCAACCATTCGTTGGGCCTTGAGAAAAGATATTACCCTGCTAGGTACATACTCGGTCGTGCCTCGCCACTCGATCCTCTGAATGCCCGGCATAGCCAAAGTGACTGTCTTAGCATGACAGTCCGGAATAGCATGACATGGAGATAGCCAGTCCATGCCCAATATAACATCAAAATCAATCATGCTGAGAAGCAACAGGTCTACTCGGGTCTCCGGACCTCCAATAGTGACCAAACAGGACCGGTATACGTGGTCCACAACAATAGTATCCCCTACCGGGGTAGATACATGCACTGGCAGCTCAAGACTCCCTCGGGTCGTGCCCAAATGAGGAGCAAAATATGTAGACACATAAGAATAAGTAGAACCGGGATCAAACAATACTGAGGCATCTCTGTGGCAGACTGAAATAATACCTGTAATGACAGCATCAGAAGCAACGGCCTCAGATCGGCCCTGAAAAGCATAGCATCTAGCTTGTCCGCCTGATCGGCCTCCCCCTCGAGAGCGACCCCTAGCTGTCTGACCCTCACCCCTAGCTGGCGGGGCGGGTGCTGAAGTAGAAGGACCAGATGACGAGGGCTGCCCCCTCTGCTGATAAGATCTGGAAACAAGACGGGGACACTCCCTACGGTGATGCCCAAACTCTCCGCACTCGTAGCAACTCCCCGGTGCTGGGTACTGAGACTGATAAGGACCTCTGGCGCTGGAATGGCCAGCTGATGAACTAGGCCGAGATGAACCCTGAGCGGATGGGGCCTGTGAAGAACTCTGAGCTGGCATGGCACTGAGAGCTGGCTGGCTCTGGTGCGAACCATGATAATCCTGTCTAGGAGACCATCTGCGACGATCTGAGCGTCTCGACTGCGAAGACCTGAAAGAGCGACCTCGGCTCTGCTGACTCTGGCCTCTGGTCCAGAGTGCCACTGGAACTAGCTGCTCCTCGAGGCCTCTTGGCCTCCCTCTCATCCCGCTCCCTGCGACGATCTGTCTCAATGTCGCGAGCAATATCCACGGCATCCTCAAATGTACGACTCAAAACCCTCTCCCGAGTCATCAGAATACGAATGGGATAAATGAGGCCGTCCACGAAGCGCCCAATCCTCTCTCTGTCGGAATGAACCAACCACGGTGCATATCCGGACAACTCTGTAAACCTGATCTCATACTCTGACACTGACATGTCCCCCTGACGGAGACCCTCAAACTGCCTACGCATCTCCTCTCTCTGAGATCGAGGCAACCATTTCTCCAAAAACATAGTGGAGAACTCCGGCCATGATAGTGGTGCTGCTCCGGCTGGCCTGTGGCGCTCATAAGCCTCCCACCAAGCGAAGGCTGGTCCCTGAAACTGAAAGGTAGTAAAAGATACTCCACTGGACTCCAATATCCCTGCCGTACGAAGCATCCGACGGCAATTATCCAGAAAACCTCGGGCGTCCTCGCCGGAGCACCAGTGAACACGGAGGAGATAACCTGGTGAACCTCTCGAGACGACGGCTGCTCGTCGTCCGTCATAGCCGGGACCCTGTCCCCACGAACTCGATCTGTCGGGCGGAACCGGAACCACGGGTCGAGCCGGAGGAGCCTGCGGTGTGCGTATGCCTGCCTGCTGCTGGCTCTGGAGTGCGTGCTTGCGGGGGTCCGATGACCACCCCCGATCCCCGATGCAGTTCGCTATGGTAGTAATCGAAACCGTCCGTGCTAGGCCGGTGCGGATGCTAGTATACGAGCCGGGGTCTCCTGTAGACCGGAATAACAATGGGCACAACTCCAGCCTTGAGGACAAGGCCGATTTCAATGGAAGGGTATTGTTCTGTTGTAGAGGTTATCTCTAAATTGGGAAATGAATCAATTTAGGGTTTTGATTTGGAAAGTGAGCTGACCAATACATTTGAGAGATAAAAATGAGAATAGCGACGTGGGGGATCTATTCTTAAAGGAGATGGTAATTGAGCTGTTAGTTAGTTAGTGGGTTGTTAATTAGTAAGTAGGTTGTAACAGATTGGGCCATATATCCCAATGATCTAGAGCAGAAACAACCATGCAAAGTCTAGTTGTCACAACCCAAACCCTGGTCGTGATGGCGCCCAACACAATGCTAGGCAAGCCCGACCATATCATCCCTTAAACCAACCAATTATTAATTAAATTAAACTTAAACAGTAAATGATCATATCAGTTGATAAACGAAATGTAAAACATGCAAAATACGGTCCCAACCATATCGTGGTGTCACGAGACTGAGCCTCTACAGAATAGTATCCTAATACAACCAAGTCTAGGCAAATAGGAAATCAACAAGATGATAGAGAAGGAGAAAACAAGCTATGCGGACGCTGGCAGCTACCTCGTAATCTCCGCAAAAGTAGACAAGGATCAGCAGCTACAATGTCTCAACTGCTCTCGGGCACCTGTAGATCTGCACAGAAAGTGCAGGGGAGTGGGGTGAGTATATTTCAACTCAGTGAGTAACAATAATAAATAATAACTGAAGGTAAGAAATCCTGTGCTATCACTTAGCAGTTCTAAGGCAACCCTCACCGGTACGTCATCACTATAGTAGTACTCTAATTTCCGATCTACGTTTATCTCTACAAGATTCCACACTGAACTAACCCTCACTCGTACCCCTACGGTGTACGGCCATCTCAACATATGAAGACACATACTTATGTCTATAATGTAATAGTATTTAAGTAAATAGTAGGGTATGAATAAGTATAATGCTGCGGCGTACAGCCCGCTCCAATACATATACCGCTGCGGCGCGCAGCCCGCTCCATTTTACGTCGACGGCGCTCACTGGGGGTGTATACAGACTTCGGAGGGGCTCCCTAGGCCCAAGCACTATAATACTGCGGCGTGCAGCACGATCCACACAAATATTACTGCGGCGTGCAGTCCGATCCAATATATATATGTATATATCTCTATACTGCTGCGGCGTGTAGCCCGATCCCATCATATACACCAGTGCTCACTGAGAATGTGTGCAGACTCAGACTCCGAAGGGGCTCCTACAGCCCAAGCGCAATAATACTGCGGCGTGCAGTCCGTCCCACATGTATGTTACATGTATATCACATGTATATTACTGCGGCGTGCAGCCCGATCCAATGTAGGTATATATATATAATACCTCATAATGGGTCCTCGACCCTATCCCAATCAATATATGCTTGGCCTCTCGGGCCCAATATAATATATCACAGTGGGTCCTAGACCCTGTCTCAATCGGTATAGACTTGGCCTTTCAGGCCCGCTCGGCTAGAACAGGGAATTCCACCCTAGATAATCTCTCTCAATGTACACATCTAGTACGGGCTCATATTATACTATACAGCTAGAGCTATGGCTGAGTGTATGCTTCCAACACAATATAAGGGTCACCTAGCTCTATAGGTTCCCTAATGCTCTACAGATCGGCACAAGGCCCCAAACATGGCTATTAGCCCAATGGTACAGTTATAGTCTCAGTAACAGTCATACAACACAGTATTCTATTAGCCGGGAAGGACTAAGTCCGAACCCCTAATCACAATGTCACCACGCCCGTTATAGAACGTGTGTCTCATCTCAATATAGCACTGTGAAGTGCTAGTACGGGGTTTCAAACCCTCAGTACATTGTTTACTACTACCACTCACCTCGAACCGGTAGAAGCTTCAATCCGCCTTGCGCTTGCCTCGCAAATCAATCTCCTCGGATGCCAAATCTGCTCAAAATCATAGAGAATGCATCAATATACGCTAATTTCACGAAATTCATTCGAAATAACCCAATTTATATCAAAACCCACAAGTTGTCAAAACCCGACTTTTGGTACACTTGTCGAAAAATTACAAAAATCACATATTCGGAATCCTCATCTCGATACGAGTCTAGGAATATAAAATTTACCAAAATCGGACTTCATTTGCCCACTCAAATCAGTGTTTTTCTTCAATTTAGGCTTAGGGCTCAAACCCACCTTAAATCTTCCATTTACAAGGATTTAACCAAGGATTTCATGTTAAAATGATGTAATTAAGCCACAAAACTTACCTCCGACGAATCCCCGATGAATTACCAGCAATTCCCGTAAGTTTCTCTCTCTAGAACTCAAAAATGGCGTTTTGGGTGTATGAACCCGCGACCCCTCTGTTTCTGGTTTTAATTTCACTGCCAGACACCATTGTTCATCGCGTTCGCGTGACCCTCTACGCGTTCGCGATGAACAAACCAGCCTTACTCTTCGCGAACGCGATGCTGGCCACGCGTTCGCTATGCTCAAATCTTGCAACCCTTCGCGGACGCGACTCATCCCACCCGTTCGCGATGTTCAACCTCCCGGCCACCCGGATTTCTTCTACGCGTTCGCGATGGACCTCCCGCGAACGCGAAGCACAACATCACGACCCTACGCGAACGCGACCCAAGCAACGCGTTCGCGATGCTTAACACCCCAGACCTACGCGAACGCGACGCCTTCTCCCGCGAACGCGATGCACAAAAGGCTTGGCCTTCGCGAACGCGACCCTGGTCACGCGAACGCGAAGGCTTAAGGGCCTGGGCAGATTCTGCAGTTTTCTGCAGAATTTTTCCAAGTTCTAAATGCCCGGTTGATGGTCCGAATCCATCCCGAGGCCCCCGGGACCCCAACGAAAACCACCAACATACCCCAAAACATGATACGGACTTGTTCCAATCATAAAAACACCATACTAAACATCAAAATCACCAATTAACCACGGATTCAAGCCTAAGTTTCTTCAAAACTTTCAAAACTAACATTCAATCCTAAACCCGATCAAACGATGTCCGAATGACCTGAAAATTTGCAGACATATCCAAATTCACATAACGAAGCTACAGAAATTGTCGGAATTCCATTCCGACCCCCGGATCAAAATCTCACCTACCGTTCGGATTTCGCCAAAATTCAACCTTAGCCAATTCAAGCTTAAAACTACACCGGACCTCCGAATTCAATTCCGATTGTTCTCCTAAGTCATAAATGATCCCCCGGAACTAGTCGAATTATCAGAATCCGGTTCCGAGCGCTCTAACTCAATAGTCAACTCCAGGTTGACTTTCCTTATTCAAGTTTCATTCAAAAAGGCTATATGCCTCATTTTCAATCCAATTTACTCCTAACTCCCCCGATAGACTCTAACACTGATATAAAAGCAGGAAATATGTAATTACAACATAACGGGGTGGAAATTCCCGTGACGACGGGCCAGGTCGTCACATTATGTGTCCTGCTAATGCTAACAAAGGTGGTGCAGATTATATTGGTTATGCAGATACAAGATTAGAATGTAGAGACTCAAATATTTGAAATAAGGTTTTCATCAGGAGGAATAAAATACGCGATGCACTCTTTTCTCCTTACTAAGGTTTTTTCCACAAGATTTTCCTTATAAGTTTTTAACGAGGCACCAAAAAATACGTATTACTAAATATGTGCACTCTTTTTTCTTCATTAGAATTTTTTCCCACGGTGTTTTTCCTAGTAAGGTTTTAATGAGCCATATTATCTTTTAATGAACATCCAAGGGTAAGTGTTATAAATATATTATATTATGGATGTTCATTAAGTACTTCATTGTATAAGCTTCCTGAAGAAGCTTATCCATATGGGACTCCGCCGTAAATATATTTATCTATTGAGTACTCTATTGGAAATAAGCTTCCTGAAGAAGCTTATCACTTCGGTACCCGATTATGCATAAATATAATCCTCGGTAGAAGATTATCCATACTGTGTATAATAAGCTTATCACTTCGGTACCCGATTATGGATAAACATTACCCCTGGTAGAAGATTATCCATACCGTATATAATGAGCCTATCCTTTCAGTACTCCGTTATGAATAATTATTGCCCCTGGTAGAAGATTATCCATATCTGGTATAGTAGCAGCTTACACAGTAACTTGTAGTAGCTTACACAGCAGCTTGTAGTAGAAGGTTACCCAGCAGGTTGTAGTAGCAGCTTATAGTAGCTTACACATCAGGTTGTAGTAGCAGCTTACACGACAGCTTGCAGTAGCAGCTTACACAACAGCTTCATTTCTTCTATAAATAGAAGAGTTTTCAGTTATTATGTATATAAGTTTGGACTTCGAATAATATATCAGTTTCTCTCTATACTTGTCTTTATTTTGCAGTCTTTATTTTATAATAATATATATATTCTTTCTACTATATAATAAGGGAAGGTGTGAGGTACGACAAAGGGCAATCCTAAAATATTATTATTTTTTAAGAGCATTTTGGTAGTGCTTTTTAATGTCACTTCCTCTATCAACAGATAAACCACGTGTAGTAGTTTTCCTTATACTTTAATATGAAAAACCTAAATTGAGCTTCTTCTTTCCATATGTGAAATTGGGCTTCAAAATTCCAGATGTCCAATTTTAAGTAGTACGTGGATTTACATTTCCCCCACCCTTTTCTTGATCTCTCCATATCAAAGCTAAGATATTGTCTCTCACTCTTTTCGTTGCTTCTTCTACCTTTCTTCCTAGTGAATTTTTCTTCTCATCTTTCTTACTTTTTCGCTCGGGTTTTGGTATTAGATATTTAATCTCTTTCAATTTTTAAATTTTGGGTATTCTGAAAATCTCATGTAACTAATACCTCCTTGAACTTATTATTCAGTAGAATCTATTTTAGATTTTTTCCGTATATGCATTAAAGTTTTGAAAAGATAATCAGACATTTCATGGATCTCTATCTCGGTTTCAAGGTTCTCTGTTTTGTCTAATTTGTGATTCTCCAAGCTTTCAATTTGTGTGTAAATTTTTGCTAGATTCTTTTCCTTTCCATTTATTTTCTTCTGGTTGCCTTTTTGTTTTTATTTTTTTACCTGTGATACTCCTTTTTGGATTTCCTTTGTAGCGTTTCAATTTTCTCACTAGAAAAAGGCAGGGAGATGTATATTATTTCTCTTTCCTCTTTTTTTCCAACCATGCATTTGTTAATTTATAGGAATTTTTGCTTTTTCTTTGTTAATGGGATTGTTAGTAATAACAATGAAAGTGATTTTCTAAAAAGCTTCTTCATGTCTTTATTTCTATTTATGCTGGATATCTCTTGGTCTTTCTCTTTTTTTTAGCACCTGCAAATTGCATATTTATGTCTTCTGTTTCAGAATAAAATTTAGGACATCTAGAGCTTTTAGCAATTTTTGTTGATTACTTACATGCATGGCAACTGGACTTTTTTTTTTTGCTGAAAACTTTATTATCTTTACTGTTTCTGATGAAATTTATGCTACACTAAATAGTTTTTCACTATTTTCATTTTTTTAGATGAATTTCTATGGGTTGATCCATGGGAAAGTATGGGTCAAGATTTAGGCATTTTCTTTGTACAATCTTTTAATTAGGTAGGATTAGCATCTAAGTGGTAATACTTCATTTTCCTCTTTCATCTTTTAATTTTGGGATTTGGCCTTCCCTGATTTTGACTGAGTTATCGTATGTCTTGCATGTGTTAGGTATTGTATTTCTGATTCTTGTTAAAAATATTTCTTCTTCCTCATCCTCTTTCATTATCCAGTAATTTTGTTGGAATAATGAGGACTTGTCTGTTTCGATCTTTGCAGGATTATTCTTTGTCTTCCTCTTTTTTTTAGGCTTTATTCATGTTTCATGTCTTCCAATTTTCATCTTCTAATTTTGGGATTTGACCTTTCCAAATTTTGACTGAGTTATCTAATGTCTTGCATGTGTTACATATGTGTTGGATAAATGATGAAAGTTAATTTATAGTGGTTACTTGCTAAATTTGGTCTTATATCTCCCTATCTCACTGTAAAGCTTCGGCAATATATATCTTATATCCATATCCAATAGTTGCTCGTGTTAGTGTAGTATATTTGGTATTGACATCTTTAAATAACCTTCTTCCATATTTTTAGGAGTTTTGAATTTTGACATTATAATTTTTTTATGTTGCAGATGAATGAAGTGGCATATTTTGCTCGATGTGTGGCAAATATGCCTTTAGATGATGATCAGTCTCATATTGGCTCTCTTGCCTTGAAGATCTAAAAGTTGTGACAGAACGGCAGAAAGTTGGTTGCACTTATAGTGGAAACATGGGGAAACCGCATAGAAAAGCTGATAAGGTAATTTTGTTTCTTTCCTGTGATTTAACTCTGTTGGTGCTCTCCAAGAAAAAGATAAATTGTAAGAAGTATGACATCAATTGGACTATTTTTTACAAGTTGGAAGAATGGTAGATGAAGGAAGAATTAACTCATAAATCCATTGTTTATCTTCTCATATGTTTGTTACTGGTCATTATTCGTTATTATCGTTGTTTAGTTGTTATCTTTTTGTTTCTAAGTTTATCTACCGGTATATTTTCATTTTATCTTTCTTGCCTTTTTCTGAGTATTATTTTTGTTTATGAAGTATAATAGTACATTCTCAAGGTCCTACTCTACATTATGTCCCTCTTTGGCTAAAAGATGATGATAATGTAAAACAATTGAATTCTAATTTTTTAGTAAAAGATCTCTAAGAACCAAAATGATTAAATATAGAATAAAGAAGAAAGTAAAAAAGAAAAGTACTCTTAAATCAAATTGACCTTTACTACATTTTTCATGTGATAACCCGGTCCATCGTCACGTGAGTTATCATCCCGTTTTCCCCATATTATATTGTTCTATGTTTCAATATTAGTATTTGAGTTGATCGGGTAAAATTGAATTGGTTTTAGTTGGAAATATGACACTTAGCCTTTTTGAAGGAAGCTTATTTTGAAAAAGTCAACCGAAAGTTGACTATATAGTTAGAGGGCTCAGATCTGAGTTTCGGCAATTCGGGTAACTTCGGGGGATCATTTATGACTTAGGAGAGCAATCGGAATTGAATTTAGAGTTCCGGTGTAGAATAGGCTTGAATTGGCGAAGTTTGAATTTTGGCGAATTCTGGTTGATAGGTTAGATTTTGATCCGAGGGTCGTAATGGAATTCCGAGAGTTGTAGTAGCTCCGTTAGGTGATTTTGGATATGCGTGCAAATTTTTAGGTCATTCGGAGGTGTTTAGGTTGGATTTTTGATTAAATAAAAGTTTCAGAAGTTTTAGTTTAACTTAGGCTTGAATCCGTAGTAATTTGATGATTCTTGTGTTGTTGGATGTGTTTTTATGATTGTAACATATTTGTGTGATATTTTAGGATGGGTTAGCACTTTTGGTTGAGGTCCTGGGGGCCTCGGGGTATTTTCGGGTGGTCAATCGGAAGGTTTTTGGCTTGTGGGAGTTGCAGAAATGCAGCAGAAATATTGCTGAATTGCTCTATGAGATCGCATAGAAGACTGGGAAAGCAGCCCTATTTTGTGCTATGCGGTCGCACTAGGATCCATGCAATCGCATAAGTCTAGGAACTCTGAGCAGTGCGTTCACACAAGGTCGGGTGCGATCGCGTAGGGTATTTGGGCCTGGGGTCCTTGGCAGGGGTTTGGTCTATGCAAACGCGAGGGATGTAGTGCGAACGCATAGGGTTATTTTGGGAAGATGAAAGTTATTCTATGTGATTGCAATGGTAGTGATGCGATCGCATAGGGTTAAAATGCCTGGACATAATAGTTTTAAGGGTTATTTCAGTCGTAAGCCCATCACTTTTTACACAACCTTAAGAGCTTGTTGGTAGATTTTGAAGGGGATTTCGACGGGAAGTGATTGGAGGTAATTCTCGTGGCCTAGATACATCATTTAATTGAAGAATCATCCACTAATTCTCTAAAATTGGGTAAAATTTGAAGAAGTTATGGCTTGATTTTTGGATTGTAATTTTGGAATTTGAAGGGCCATTTGAACTCCGATTTTGATGAATTTTATATGTATGGACTCGTGGCGAGATGAGGAATCCGGTGATATGACTTTCGTAATTTTTTGTGAAAAGTGGGCCCGGGGCTCGGGTTTTGCCAACTTCGTGATTTTTACTAATTTTCGAGTAATTTTGATTAGGTTATGTTTCTTTAGCATATAGTAATGTATTTGTTGTAATTTTGATCAGATTCAATACGCGAGGAAGCTGATTCCAAAGCAAAAGGCTTAGCAGAGTAGTCTCGTGGCCGGTGTGAGGTGAGTAATAGATGTGGATGATGTTTGAAACCTCGGTATATCACACTATAATGCTATATTGAGGCAATACACATACTCTACAGTGAGCTCGGGGTCGTTTGTGATCAAAGACTATGACTTAGTCCGCTCGAGTGATGTTAGTACAGTGTTATTGGTTAGAAATTGGTTGACAAACATCCTACTTGGATTGTTATGATCATATTTGGGCTGAATGCCAATTACTTGGATCCCTTAGGGATTATTATCACTGTTTCCATTATATTAGCATGTTTTCATGATATCAGTCCTGAGATGAACACCCTCTAGTAATGATTAGTAAAATTCTAATTTTAAAGACTAAATCTATAATTCCTGATAATTGGAACTTAAATGATAACTTGGAGTGTGCCTAGTGGCTTGCATATATATATATATATATATATATATATATATATATATATATATATATATATATATATATATATATATATATATGGGTTGCAAACCATAGTGAATGTTATGATTATATTGTGCCCGGATTTCCCACCATCGGGAGTCATGATGGCGCCTACTAGTGGAAGCTAGGCAAGCCAAATATTACTTACATTTTCATTAGTTACCAAACTCTTGTTAAGACTTTAAAATTAAAAACATATAAATTATAGCGGAATAATTAAACTTAGCAGAAGACTTAGTCAATCTTATCAAATATGATAAAGAAACCCAAACACGATACACTACCCAAGACTGGTGTCACAATACTCACGAACTTCTAAGAATAATACACACAATTGTCTGAAAGAAATATAAGTTGTTTATCTCGAATACATGAGATAACAGAATGAAATGCATAGATAGAAGAGACAACGGGTCCTGCGGATGCCTGCAAGGCTACCTCGCAGTCTCAGTAGTCGGAATATCCACAATCGTGCTACTGCCGTTGCTGCTGTCCGTAACCTGTATCTGCACAAAAAGAGCGCAGAGTGTAGTATCAGCACAACCGACCCCATGTGCTGGTAAATGTCTGGCCTATCCCAGCGAAATAGTAACGAGACTAAGGCCAGTCACCCACATAAACCTGTACAGTTGCAATATATATACATATACAAAACATTTATAAGGAAGGATTCTGCTCTGAAATAACAGTCAATAACTCATAATATCCAGAATAATCTAATCAACAGAATAAATCTTACCACCCGCTCCCAACTGTAACAGTAAATTATATCTTGTGGTAGGCGTACCACCCGCTCCCAATTGTATCAATAAGTTATATCTTGTGGTAGGCGTACCACCCGCTCCCAAATATATCAATAGGCTACCGGCAACTATGGCCAATGCCAAGATTTTAAATCACTTTGTGGTCGGCGTGCCACACGATCCCATTTCTTATCATATAAGTGGTCGGCGCGCCACACGATCCCATATATATATATATATATATATATTACCGGCATTTAACAAATAATTTCTGCATCGACCATATTTATAATTACCGGTTTGAACCAATAATTGATAATAATTCAACAATTTATCTCCGTTACCGGTGTGACACCAGTAACTCTTAATCAACAATTCATACACAACTAAATTCTTATTCCTTCAAACTAGGATAGAACAAACACTTACCTCGAAAGTTTACGAACAATTCAATCCGTGGAAATGCCTTTTCCTTTCAAATTCGGCTCCAATCCAATCGTATCTATACATAATTGATTTAATATCATCAATACTACTCAACAAACTAATTCATAAGGCCAATTTCAACTTTTACAACATTCTGCCCGGAATAGTGAATTTCGACCTCGGGCCCACATGGTCGGAACTCGGGGTTCGGACCAAAATCCGGTTACCCATCCCCCACGAGTTCAAGTATATGATTATTTTTCAAAATCGGACCTCAATTCGAGGTCCAATTACCCAATTCATGAAAAACCCTATATTCTACCAAAAACAAGAAATTGTACCATGAAAACCTTTGATTTCTATTGAAAAACATGTTTAATGTTGTTAGGAATTAAAAGAATTAAGTAAAAAGTGACTTACAACTGCTTTGAAGAAGAGGGAGTTCGTGAAAAATCGCCAATGGGTGTTTTTGGGTTGTGAAATGTGAAAAATGAAGCTAGAAATCATGATTTACAGGTCTCTATGTTCGTATTTGCGAACATGGGTTCGCAATTGCGAACCCCGACCAATTTCTGGAGTTTGAGAAATAAGCTAGGGATGGAAAGTTCGCATTTGCGAACTTTTGTTCGCATTTGCGAAGCCAAGGCAAATGCTGGGGAGGTTCGCATTTGCGACATAATGTTCGCATTTGCGAACAAGGCTGGCTTCAAGGGACCTTCGCATTTGCGAAGCCTGGCTTAACACTGAAGGCCTCGCATTTACGAGGTTGTGTTCGCATTTGCGAACCCAAGCAGTCCTTGTCACGCCCCAAATCGGGGAACATGACCGGCGCCTGACCGGGTTGCCCCAATCAAGCGGACCTGGGTGCCTTTCATTCCCACGCATTACCCCTGTATTGATTGTTTCCCATTAACCAACTATCTTACTAACCATGAATGATTTCACATTAAACAAATAAAACCATACGAGTGATTCATTAACAAGTTTGCAGTTTTTACAACGCCCGACATAACATAATATATACATAAGACTGGAGTCCCACAGTTTACATGTCTACGGAGCCTCTAGGATACAAAAAGGGGAATACAATACTTGCCGGTAACAAGGCTCCGGCTATACCTTACAAAACCAAAATGAAATCTAAACAGAAGTGGCATGAACCACACAAGGCCCCGAGGAAGAAAGGGGCTCACCAAAAACGAGCAGTGGAGGATGAAGAATACTACTGCCGATGTGCTGAAGTGCCTGCTACAGATCCACCTACAATCATAACACGAATGTAGCATCCCCGGCAAAAGGGACGTCAGTACACTTGAATTGTACTGGTATGTATGGACAAACCTTGTCCCAAGTAAACTCAAGCCATTAAATTACATCAAAACTAAACAAGCCAGCCAACCATATTTTTCCACCTTTTACTCATTTCATATAAGCCTCAACACGAGCACATTCAAGGTCAACAAATAGAACAACAACCAATCAACAACATAAATTGCAAGTAGTCAAACATAGGGGCAATCAGTGCCCCCCAGGTTGCAAACTCTCCTGCCGTCTCCTTTCACAATTTCACATCATTGATTTTTGTATCAATTTTCAATAGCGATTTCGATCGCTTTCCATCCTTATTGCCCCTGACCACCCTTATTACCTCGGCCACCCTTATCACCCCAACCCACACCTTATTTCCCCACGTTACGGCGCGCAACACGACCCCGCCTTACAGTTGAAAACACAACAATTTCAAACAGCAGATAAGGTACTACACACAATTTTAACAAGTTCAAATAAGCAACTTACACATTGTTTCATGTTCTCAATTTCTTCTCAAGCCAATATCAAAACCAAGTTACAAGTATCCCAAAATCGAAAATGCCCACATAATCATGTTCAACAATTTACCACAATTAAGGTGTTTCAAATTCCTTCCACAATAAGCCAAATATGCCATCATAATGGTTGTTCCCAATTCTTTACCAATCTCGATTACCTTTTTATCTTTCAATTCATATTTCATACCACACCACACGTAGTTCAACATCAATCGAATGCTCAACAAGGAAATCAAAGAATTACGTAAAATTTCTCAATTTGACACATGCCAAAACAATTCACACACATTTGGGCGATTTTACAAGAATCAAAATTAGCCAAACATACCTGGTGATGAGTTTTCTTCCGTTAACTTCCTACTTTATGCTTACCCACGCTATCTTACTCTTGCCAACCTTGTTCTTGAAGACTCTTACTTCTACTCACTTCTTTTTACTAAAAATCAAGTTTAATAATCATGCATGAGTGTAAAAATTGTATTTTCAAAAGCTATTATATGCCAACCTCTCTTTACCCAATTAAAACTGAAAGTCAAAAAAATAGTTAGGGTTTTTACCTTGAAAAGATTGGGGAAGTTGAATCCTTGCCCTAAGATCCCTTGGAAGTAAGATAGTTGGAACAATCTTTGAAGATGAAAGATTTCTCTCTCTAAAAACCCTCTCTTCTCTCTCTAATTTTGGTACGATGATATGATAAAATGAAGAAGAAGTGTGTTATATTAAAGAAGAGATAGGGTCAAAATGTTACAAAAATCTGGGCCGGGGTCAATTATGCGGTGCACTATGCGACCGCAGAATCAACATGCGGTCCGCATAGTGACCGCAGAATTGCCCCAAATTTTACACAGGTTCTGTTAAGGAATGCGGCCAGAATGCGGTCCGCAAGCTGCTGGGGCATTGGTTAGCCCAAAAGACATGACCAAAGACTCGAAGTGACCATAACGAGTTCGGAACGTTTTGCGGCAAGAATGCGGTCCGCATGTCAGGTTTGCGGTCGCATTCTTGACCGCATATTTGACATTTTTCGGAAAAATTAATTCTCTACATTTTTGAAACTTAAATTTCTACGCATTCCTAACACATTTATTCGGACCATGACACCATAGCTACTAGGTTTTATGCACAAATATTTTATGGGGCCTTACATCCTCCCCCCCTTAAGATCATTCGTCCTCGAATGAGGATTTTGAAATAAATGAGTTTTGAAAGACATGATATGCAAGCTATCAAAATTTTGACTAACTCTTATATTTTAGAAAAATTTCGCCGGAGTTTCCTTTGTATTATGGACATATCCACCTGTCAGAGGGCCCCCGAAACACATTACCAAACAACAATACACAAATACAACACTTTTCACAACTGGTATACACTTTCTTACCTCAACGAATGCACATAAACTAGTCACTTCAATGAATTCTTACCTTATTTAACCATTTTAACACACCATGTACACTTAACAAATCATTACCAATCTACACTTACTATTAGTTGTTTATTTAACACGTAAATCTTTATAAGGCTTTCATTTTTTTCAAGAAAGGTTCAAGTGACGCATTTATCTCATTACAAAACGAAGGAGACTTTACTAATACTAAGAGAGAAACAACTTGGACAAAATGGCAGTTACTAGGAGTAGAAGGGTCACCTAATTTCTTCTAGGCTTGATCGAACAAATGGGGGTACTTTTCCTTCATCTCTTTTTCTGCTTCCCATGTGGCCTCCTCAACTTGTTGACTTCGCCACAATACTTTAACAGTGGCAACTTCCTTATTTCTCAACTTACGGACTTGCCTATCAAGAATGGCGACTGGAACTTCTTCATATGACAAATCTTCATTAACCTCTATAGCCTCGACTGGCATCATAGTGGATGGATCTCCAATCACTTTCTTCAACATGGACACATGGAATACCGGGTGCACTGATGACATCTCAGGAGGCAACTCTAGCCTATAAGCAACTTGACCGATCTTTTGAACGATCCGATATGGCCCGACATACCTAGGACTCAATTTCCCTTTCTTTCCGAATCGCATGACTCCCTTCATAGGAGATACCCTCAAGAACACCCAATCATCGACTTGAAACTCCAAATCCCTTCGACGAACGTCCGCATAGGACTTTTGACGACTCTGTGCTGTTTTCATTCTCTCCTGAATAACCTTGACCTTTTCCATAGCTTCGTACACCATATCCGGCCCTAGCAATTCCGCTTCACCTACCTCAAACCACCCGATTGGCGATCTACATCTTCTCCCGTACAATGCCTCAAATGGGGCCATCTGAATGCTAGCATGATAGCTGTTATTGTAAGCAAATTCTATCAGTGGCAAGTGTTCATCCCAATTACCTTTAAAATCTAAGACACAAGCCCGCAACATATCTTCAAGCGTCCGAATGGTCCGCTCGGCCTGACCGTCGGTCTGTGGATGGAAAGCTGTGCTGAGATTCACCTGAGTTCCCAAACCTTGCTGAAACTTCTTCCAAAAGTTAGCTGTGAACTGAGCCCCGCGATCCGAGATGATAGAAAGTGGAGTGCCATGAAGCCTTACTATCTCCTTGATGTACAATCTTGCATATTGCTCCGCAGTATCAGTGGACTTGACAGGCAGGAAGTGGGCTGATTTGGTGAGTCGATCTACTATCACCCATATTGAATCGAACTTACGTTGAGTGCGAGGTAACCCTACCACGAAATCCATATTAATCATCTCCCATTTCCACCTTGGTATTTCTATAAGCTGAGTTAATCCACCGGGCCGTTGATGCTCGGCCTTCACTTGTTGACAGTTCGGACATTTAGCTACAAAGCTTGCTACATCTCTTTTCATACCGTTCCACCAAATAAATCTCCTTGAGATCGTGATACATTTTTGTTGAACCAGGGTGCACAGAATACCTGGAAGTATGAGCCTCTGCCATTACCCTTTCCCGAAGCTCGTCCACATCCGGAACACATAGCCTATCTTGACACCGCAATACATCATCTTCGCTGCTGAGTACAAATGTTGAGGTCTTGTTATTCATGATTGCTTCCTTTACCCGAACCAATGTTGGATCCATGAACTGTTTTTCCTTGATTTCCGCGACCAATGAGGATTCTGCTCCATTATGCACCAAGATATCCCCCTCGGCTGACGCCGAGATACGAACCCCCAAACTGGCTAATTGGTAAACCTCTCGAGCCAGGGGTCTCTGATCCACACCCAAATGAGCCAAACTACCCATGGATTTCCGACTAAGAGCGTCGGCTACCACATTTGCCTTCCCTGGATGGTACAATATGTCCATATCATAGTCCTTGAGTAGTTCTAACCACCGCCGCTGTCTCAGATTCAGCTCTTTCTGCTTGAACAAATACTGGAGGCTCTTGTGGTCCTGAAAACACATCTACATGCACCCCATAAAGATAGTGCCGCCATATTTTCAAAGCAAACACAACAGCTGCAAGCTCCAAATCATGCGTCGGATAATTCTTCTCGTGATTCTTGAGTTGCCTGGAAGCGTAAGATATGACTTTCCCGTGCTGCATCAATACACATCCCAAACCAACCCCGGAGGCATCACAATAAACCACAAATCCCTCTGTGCCTTCTGGCAAGGCCAATACTGGTGCCGAGGTCAATCTTGACTTCAATTCCTGGAAACTTTTCTCACATGCTTCGGACCACTGGAACTTAACTGCCTTCTGCGTCGGTTTTGTCAATGGGGAAGCGAGGGTTGAGAATCCCTCTACAAACCTCCGATAGTACCCTGCCAAACCCAAGAAGCTACGTATCTCTGTCGGGGTCGTGGGTCTAGGCCAATCTTTCACTGCCGCAATCTTCTGAGGATCCACCATAATTCCCTCACTGGAAATAACATGCCCTAGAAAGGCTACGGACTCCAACCAAAACTCACATTTTGAGAACTTGGCATACAATTGATGCTGAAGAAGGGTCTGCAATGCTGCTCTGAGGTGAATGGCATGATCTTCCCTGCTCCGAGAGTAGATGAGGATGTCGTCAATGAATACAATTACAAAGGAATCTAGGAATGGCTTGAAAACCCGATTCATAAGATCCATGAAAGCTGCTGGGGCATTGGTTAGCCCAAAAGACATGACCAAAAACTCAAAGTGACCATAACGAGTTCGAAAGGCGGTTTTAGGAATATCCTGCTCCCTGATTTTTAACTGGTGGTACCCAGACCGTAAATCAATCTTTGAGAAGAACTTCGCTCCCTGCAATTGGTCAAACAGATCATCCACTCGAGGCAAAGGATATTTATTCTTGATGGTGACTTTGTTGAGCTGCCGATAATCAATACACATTCGAATTGACCCATCTTTCTTTCTGACAAAGAGAACCGGAGCACCCCATGGTGATACACTCGGTCGTATGAACCCTTTTGCTAATAAATCCCTCAGCTGCTCCTTTAACTCTCTTAACTCTGCTGGCGCCATTCTATATGGTGGAATGGATATTGGCCGAGTATCCGGCAATACATCGATCCCAAAGTCAATCTCCCTATCCGGCGGAATGCCTGGAAGCTCATCTGGAAACACTTCAGGAAATTCATTCACAATTGGCACGGACTCGAGGGTAGGCACATCTGAGGCGGTGTCCGTTACCCGAACCAGGTGATAGATACACCCTTTCTTAATCATCTTCGAAGCCTTAAGGTAGGAAATAAACCTACCCCTTGGCACTACACCATTTCCTCTCCATTCAATAACTGGCTCGTTAGGGAACTCGAGCCTCATAACTCTTGTTCGACAATCAAGTTTGGCAAAGCACGAATAGAGCCAATCCATCCCCATAATTACATCAAAATCTACCATCCCAAGCTCAATAAGATCGGCTATGGTATCACGACCACCCACCGTAACAACACAACTCCTATAGACTCGTGAGGCTGTAATAGGATCACCAATAGGAGTCGACACAGAGAACGGCTCATGAAGCTGTTCGGGTTCTATCCCAAAGCTTGAAGCAATGAATGGAGTAACATAAGACAAGGAGGACCCTGGATCAATAAGGGCATAGCAATCAATAGTTTGGACAGACAGGATACCTGTAACAACAT
The DNA here is from genome assembly GCA_032618575.1 of Nicotiana noctiflora. NCBI lineage: Eukaryota > Viridiplantae > Streptophyta > Magnoliopsida > Solanales > Solanaceae > Nicotiana > Nicotiana noctiflora. The sequence goes on from JASVEL010007987.1 coordinate 83,644, forward strand.
CTGGAGAAGCCTCGGCATTCTGGCGGCCACTCAATGCATAGAATCGGCTAGGTCCACCCCTACCCCGAGCTCCACCCCTAGCTGCACCACGCCCTGCTGATGCCGGAGTACGCGCTGATGATGTAGCAGCTAAAGAACCGGATGACTGAGCAGATCCCCTACCTATACCCTGACGGGGTGCACGACAGTCTCGTTGAATGTGACCTCTCACCCCGCACCCGAAGCACATTGGAAGGTCAAGGTAGCAAGTCTCTGTATGAAATCTCCCACACTTGGGGCATGTAGGTCTCCCCTGCTGCTGGGATCTCACTCCAGGACGGCCGGACTGGCGAGGCCTCCTGTTGTCCGAACCTGGTCTCGAAAAAGCAGTTACAGTATGAGAACAGTGGGAAGAGATGCAAAGTGATTTCCGTTAACCCTGGTTTACACAAAAGATCTCCCTGAACGACCCATTGACCGGGCCCTGTTGCTACTTTCTCTTTCTGCACGAATCTTCAATTTCCCGGCCTCTGTGGCCTGAGCAAACCCCACAATCCTCCCATAGTTCATGTCTGAGTGCAAAGCTGCTGTGACGGCCTCATTCACTACCAAAGGGCTAAGGCCCTGAACAAACCGTGGAACTCGGGCATCCATGGTCGACACTAAATGAGGAGCATACTTGGACAAACTTACGAACTCCATGTGATACTCCCAAACACTCATACTGCCCTGCTTGAGGACCTCGAACTCCGTGGCGCGGGCTGCCATCACCTCGGTAGGCAAGAAGTGGTCCATAAATGCATCTACGAACTCATCCCATCTGGCCGGAGGGCTCCCTTCCTCACGGGAATCCTCCCACATTTCGAACCATGAACGTGCCGGTCCCTTCAGCCTGTAAGAGGCCAACTCTACCCCCTCTATATCTGTAGCCTTCATCACTCTTAGGGTCTTGTATATCTCATCAAGGAATTCCTGTGGATCAGCCTGTGGATCGGTGCCTGAAAATTCTGGAGGGCCAATCGCAAGAACTGGTGGACTCTGGAGCCAAAGGAATCTCCCTGTCCGCTGGAGGATGCAGGGGCATCATGGGATCTCTGGGCTTGGGCGGCCACTAGCCGTGTTAACATATGAATGGCTCCCCTCAGATCCTCATTAGAGATACCAAAGCCCGAAGCGGGAACTGTATTTGAGTCAGGAACACTGGCAGGAGGAATGGTGGCATTCTCTGCCGCAGCTGGGATAGGGACACTTGGGTTTTGAACAGATGGGTCAAGCAAATTCGGGACTGGTGGGTCATTCTCTCCCACGGCATCGGGTACATGATTAACAGCTGCACTTGGGCCGGCATTGGCCCTAAGGCCGAGTCTAGCCTTCTTCTTAGGTGCTATATTCTGAAAATTTGGGAACAAGGCGCGAATTAGACACAGATATCTCCACATTGTACTTTACCGCACGATATAGATTAACAAAGAAGTAGGTAAATTCCTAAATGCCCGTGTAGCCCCATACTTATATGATGTGGTCGACAACACACCTATAAGAAGGGCACTACTAGACACGGCTCCGAGACATCCTAGGACACTTTAAAAACCATAGGCTCGATACCAAGTTTGTCACGCCCCAAATCGGGGAACATGACCGGCGCCTGACCGGGTTGCCCCAATCAAGCGGACCTGGGTGCCTTTCATTCCCACGCATTACCCCTGTATTGATTGTTTCCCATTAACCAACTATCTTACTAACCATGAATGATTTCACATTAAACAAATAAAACCATACGAGTGATTCATTAACAAGTTTGCAGTTTTTACAACGCCCGACATAACATAATGTATACATAAGACTGGAGTCCCACAGTTTACATGTCTACAGAGCCTCTAGGATACAAAAAAAGGAAATACAATACTTGCCGGTAACAAGGCTCCAGCTATACCTTACAAACCCAAAATGAAATCTAAACCGAGTGGCATGAACCACACAAGGCCCCGAGGAAGAAAGGGGCTCACCAAAAACGGGCGGTGGAGGATGAAGGATACTACTGCCGATGTGCTGAAGTGCCTGCTACAGATCCACCTACAATCATAACACGAATGTAGCGTCCCCGGCAAAAGGGACATCAGTACACTTGAATTGTACTGGTATGTATGGACAAACCTTGTCCCATGTAAACTCAAGCCATTAAATTACATCAAAACTAAACAAGCCAGCCAACCATATTTTTCCACCTTTTACTCATTTCATATAAGCCTCAACACGAGCACATTCAAGGTCAACAAATAGAACAACAACCAATCAACAACATAAATTGCAAGTAGTCAAACATAGGGGCAATCAGTGCCCCCCAGGTTGCAAACTCTCCTCTTGTCTCCTTTCACAATTTCACATCATTGATTTTTGTATCAATTTTCAATAGCGATTTCGATCGCTTTCCATCCTTATTGCCCCTGACCACCCTTATTACCTCGGCCACCCTTATCACCCCAACCCACACCTTATTTCCCCACGTTGCGGCGCACAACACGACCCCGCCTTACAGTTGAAAACACAACAATTTCAAACAGCAGATAAGGTACTACACACAATTTCAACAAGTTCAAATAAGCAACTTACACATTGGTTCATGTTCTCAATTTCTTCTAGAGCCAATATCAAAACCAAGTTACAAGTATCCCAAAATCGAAAATGCCCACATAATCATGTTCAACAATTTACCACAATTAAGGTGTTTCAAATTCCTTCCACAATAAGCCAAATATGCCATCACAATGGTTGTTCCCAATTCTTTACCAATCTCGATTACCTTTTTATCTTTCAATTCATATTTCATACCACACCACACGTAGTTCAACATCAATCGAATGCTCAACAAAGAAATCAAAGAATTACGTAAAATTTCTCAATTTGACACATGCCAAAACAATTCGCACACATTTGGGCGATTTTACAAGAATCAAAATTAGCCATACATACCTGGTGATGAGTTTTCTTCAGTTAACTTCCTACTTTATGCTTACCCACGCTATCTTACTCTTGCCAACCTTGTTCTTGAAGACTCTTACTTCTACTCACTTCTTTTTACTAAAAATCAAGTTCAATAATCATGCATGAGTGTAAAAATTCTATTTTCAAAAGCTATTATATGCAAACCTCTCTTTACCCAATTAAAACCGAAAGTCAAAGAAAATAGTTAGGGTTTTTACCTTGAAAAGATTGGGGAAGTTGAATCCTTGCCCTAAGATCCCTTGGAATTAAGATAGTTGGAACAATCTTTGAAGATGAAAGATTTCTCTCTCTAAAAACCCTCTCTTCTCTCTCTAATTTTGGTAAGATGATATGATAAAATGAAGAAGAAGTGTGTTATATTAAAGAAGAGATCGGGTCAAAATGTTACAAAAATCGGGGCCGGGGTCAATTATGCGGTGCACTATGCGACCGCAGAATCAACATGCGGTCCGCATAGTGACCGCAGAATTGCCCCAAATTTTACACAGGTTCTGTTAAGGAATGCGGCCAGAATGCGGTCCGCATGCTTGATCCGCGGTCGCAAAGTGCACCGCAGATTTGACATGCGATCGCATATCGACCGCACTTTTGCACGATTTTTGGGAAACTCTCTGGAACGTTTTGCGGCAAGAATGTGGTCCGCATGTCAGGTTTGCGGTCGCATTCTTGACCGCATATTTGACATTTTTCGGAAAGATTAATTCTCTACATTTTTGAAACTTAAATCACTACCAAGGGTCCGAACCGCGGCGAGCTTACGCATTCCTAACACATTTATTCGGACCATGACACCATAGCTACTAGGTTTTATGCACAAATATTTTACGGGGCCTTACAGTCCTAGACGCCCTTCGCATTTGCGATCAAGGGTTCGCATTTGCGAACCCTGCCTTGATCTGTCAGCTTCGCAATTGCGAGAAACGCTTCGCAAATGCGAAGCCAACAGCTGGGTGAAAAACCAGCAGTGCAAAAATTCAGAAATTGATCCAACAGCCTATCAAATCTTTACCCGAGCCCCCCGGGCTCCAAACCAAACATGTACACAACATCAAAAACTCATTACAAACTTGTTCGTGCGATCAAATCGCCAATATCACATCGTTTTCATCAAATCTAGCCTCAAGTTCATGATTTTCATACTTTTGGTTTTCAAAACTTTCAAACTTGGAACTCAAGGTCCAAAATATATCAAACGATATCCGAATGTCACCAAACTTTGCGAAAGCACATATATAATATTTAAGACTTGTACCGGGCGTCGGAACCAAAATACGAGCCCGATACCAAGGTCAATTAATTCATTTTCCTTTAACAATTACATCAAAAATAATTTCACAGAAAAATTCATAATTTGGGCTCTAGGCCTCAGAATTCGACTCCGGACGCATGTCCAAGTCCCATATTTTCCTACGGACCTTTCGGGACCATCCAATCTCGGGTCCGGGTCCGTTTACCAAAAATGTTGACCAAAGTCAACCATATCAATATTAATATCATTTTTTTCCAAATTTCTCATAAAATTCATATTTCCTATCACAAAACTTTCCGGCCACATGCTCGGATCGTGCACGTAAATCGAGGCAACATAGAATGAGGTTTTCAAGGCCTCAAAAGATCGAAATGATTAATAAAATAAGTGATGACCCTTTGGATCGTCACATTCTCCACCTTTAAAACAACTGTTCGTCCTCGAATAGACAAAAGAAAGAAGTACCTGAGTCAAGGAATAGATGAGGATATCGGCTCCGCATGTCAGACTCGGACTCCCAGGTCGATGCCTCAGGAGGCTGAACCCTCCACTGAACTCGCACAAAAGGAAAACTCTTCGACCTCAACTGTCGAACCTGCCGATCTAGGATAGCTACCGACTCCTCCTCATAGGACAGATCTTTGTCCAATTGGACAGTGCTGAAATCTAACACGTGCGACGGATCGCCGTGATATTTTCGAAGCATGGACACATGAAACACTGGATGTACAACTAATAAGCTAGGTGGAAAGGCAAGTTTATATGCCACCTCTCCCACACGATCAAGAATCTCGAATGGTCCAATAAACCTAGGGCTAAGTTTGCCCTTCTTTCCAAATCTCATCACGCCCTTCATAGGCGACACTCGGAGCAATACTCGCTCCCCAATCATGAAAGCTATATCTCAAACCTTGCGATCTGCATAGCTCTTTTGTCTAGACCGAGCTGTGCGAAGCCTTTCTTGAATAATCTTGACTTTATCTAAGGCCTCCTGAACTAAATCCGTGCCCAATAACCGAGCTTCTCCCGGTTCAAACTATCCAACCGGAGAACGACACTGCCTACCGTACAATGCTTCATAAGGAGCCATCTGGATACTTGATTGATAACTATTATTTTAAGCAAACTCTGCCAAAGGCAGGAATTGATCCCACGAACCTCCAAAATCAATAACACACGCCCGTAGCATATCTTCCGGTATCTGAATAGTCCTCTCGGACTGACCATCCGTCTGGGGATGAAAGGCTGTACTTAGCTGAACTTGCGTGCCCAACTCTCGCTGAACCGCATTCCAGAAATGTGAGGTAAACTGTGCACCTCGGTCCGAAATAATAGAGATTGGCACGCCATGAAGGCGAACGATCTCCCTGATATAAATCCTAGCTAACCTCTCGGATGAATAGGTAGTGGCAATAGGAACTAAATGAGCTGACTTGGTCAGCCTATCAACAATCACCCAAACAGCATCAAACTTCTTCCGAGTCTTCGGAAGTCCCGAAACGAAATCCATCGTGATTCGCTCCCACTTCCATTCGGGAAGTTCAATTCTCTGAAATAAACCGCCAGGTCTCTGATGTTCATACTTAACCTGCTGACAATTAAGGCACCGTGCCACATATGCCACAATATCCTTTTTCATTCTGCGCCACCAATAATGCTGACGCAAATCTCGATACATTTTCGCTGTGCCTGGATGAATAGAATATCGCGAACTGTGAGCTTCTTCTAGAATCAATTCTCTAAGCCCATCAACATTTGGCACACAAATGCGCCCTTGCATCCTTAGGATCCCATCAGCATCTAAGGTGACTTGTTTAGCACCTCCTCGCTGAACTATATCTCTAAGGTCACATAAATAAGAATCATAATATTGTTGATCGCGGATACGCTCCAATAATGAAGAGCGAGCGATCGTGCAAGATAGTACTCGACTAGGCTCAGAAATATCTAACCTCACAAATCGGTTGGCCAAGGACTAAACATCCAAAGCAAGTGGTCTCTGATTGACTGGAATATAAGCAAGACTACCCATACTGGCTGACTTCCTACTCAAAGCGTCGCCCACCACGTTTGCTTTTCCCGGATGATATAAAATGGTGACATCATAATCTTTTAGCAATTCTAGCCACCTTCTCCGCCTCAAATTCAACTCTTTCTGCTTAAACAAATACTGAAGACTCTTATGATCGGTGTATACTTCACATGCTACCCCATACAAATAATGCCTCCAGATCTTCAATGCGTGAATAATCGCCGCCAATTCTAGATCATGCACTGGATAGTTCTTTTCATGAATCTTCAACTGCCTCGAAGCATAGGGAATAACGTTGCCATCCTGCATTAACAATGCACCAAGCCCAATACGGGAAGCATCACAATAAACAGTATAAGGTCCCGTACCTGTGGGTAAAATCAATATCGGTGCTGTGGTCAAGGCTGTCTTGAGCTTTTGAAAGCTCGCCTCACATCCATCGGACCATTTAAATTGAACACCTTTCTGTGTCAATCTGGTCAGTGGGGTTGCAATAGATGAAAACCCCTCTACGAATCGGCAATAATAACCCGCTAATCCCAAGAAACTCCGAATATCTCTGTGGCTGATGTCGGTCTAGGCCAGTTCTTGACTGCCTCAATCTTCTTCGGATCAATCTGAATACCTGCTGCCGTCACAATATGACCCAGGAATGCAACTGAACTTAGCCAAAATTCACACTTTGAAAATTTTGCATATAGTTGGCTATCTTTCAGAGTCTGCAAAGTCACTCTGAGATGCTTTGCATGCTCCTCTTGACTGCGGGAATATATTAATATGTCATCAATGAAGACTATTACAAACAAGTCTAAATAAGGCTGAAACACCCGATTCATCAATTCCATAAAAGTTGTTGGGGCATTTGTCAACCCAAAAGACATGACCAGAAATTCATAATGTCCGTACCGAGTGCGGAACGCTGTCTTAGGGACAATAGATGCCCTAATCTTCAGCTGGTGATAGCCAGATCTCAAATCTATCTTCGAAAATACCTTTGGCACCCTGAAGCTGGTCAAATAAATCATCAATTTGCGGAAGTGGATATTTATTTTTAATAGTCACCTTGTTTAACTATCGATAGTCAATACACATTCTCATCGAACCATCTTTCTTCTTTACAAATAATACCGGTGCACCCCACGGCGAAACACTGGGTCTAATGAAACCCTTTTCAAGTAAATCCTGCAACTGCTCCTTCAATTCTTTTAACTATGGCGGAGCCATACGATATGGGGGAATGGAAATGGGCTGAGTGCCTGGGGCCAAGTCAATGCAAAAATCAATGTCCCTATCGGGCGGCATACCTGGCAAGTCTGAAGGAAATACTTCAGGAAATTCGCGAACCACAAGCACAGAGTCAATAGAAGGAACCTCAGCACTGGAATCACGGACATAGGCCAAATAAGCCAAGCATCCCTTCTCAACCATACGCTGAGCCTGAATATAAGAAATAACATTGCGACTAGTATGACCTGAAATTCCTTTCCACTCTATACGAGGCAAATTTGGCAGAGCTAAAGTCACAGTCTTGGCATGGCAATCTAAAATAGCATGATACGGAAATAGCCGGTCCATGCCTAATATAATATCAAAGTCCACCATATTTAGGAGCAATAAATCAGCACGGGTCTCGAGACCCTCAATTAATATAATACATGACCGATGAACTCGATCAACCACAATAGAATCGCCTACTGGTGTACACACATGAATAGGGACACCCAGTGCATCACTAGGCTGAATCAAGTACGGTGCAAAATAGGAGGACACGTACGAATATGTAGACCCAGGGTCAAATAATGCTGATGCCTTTCTATCACAAACCAAAATAATACCTGTAATGACGGCATCAGAAGACTCAGCCTCTGGTCTGGCGGGAAGTGCATAACATCGGGGCTGTGCCCCACCACCCCGAGCAGTATCTCTAGGACGATCAGCTGTTGGCTGGTCTCTACCTCTATCGGTCTGAGCTCCACCTCTATGACCTCTACCTCCACCTCTATGTCCTCTACCTCCGCCTCTAGCTGGCTGGGCAGGGTGTGGGGAACCGGGGCCTAAACTATGGCACGAGAACCCTGCTGCTGAGATCTGTCAGAAGCTCGAGGGCAATACTTTGCAATGTGCCTAAGATCACCACACGTAAAACAAGCCCTGGGCTGCTGAAAATAGCGAAGTGGTGGTGCGTTTATAGGCTGCTGATCAGAGTAGCGTGGCTGAGAATCACGATCACCAGAAGCATCATGAGAAACCCGAAGAGCTGACTGATAAGGCCTAGGAGGATAGCCTCTATCATGAGAATCTCTACCTTCCGACGAGGTACCACTGAATCTACCTGAATTACGGGGCCTCTTATCCTATCCACGACCTGCTCCCTGGGATAGAGCCATCTCGATCCGGCGGGCTGCATTTGCCGCCTCCTTGAAAAGTGATTTTAGTTCCTGCCCCCAAAGCCATCTGTAGTCGAATTGGCTGATTCAAGCCATCAATAAACCTTCTCACCCTTTCCCGATATGTGGGAAGTATGATAATAGCATGACGAGCCAGGTCCACGAACCTAGTCTCGTACTGTGTGACTGACATAGAACCCTGATGAAGACTCTCAAATTGCCTACGCAGAGCCTCCCGCTGAGTTGCTGGAAGGAACTTTTCCAAGAACAGTTCTGTAAATTGCCCCCAAGTCAAAGAAGATGATCTCGCTGGTCTGGATAGACAATAATCCCTCCACCAAGTCTTGGCAGAACTAGATAATCGAAAAGTAGCAAAGTCCACACCATTAGTCTCCACGATGCCCATAGTACGGAGAACCTCGTGGAAGCTATATAGGAAATTATGTGGATCCTCTGAAGGAGTGCCACTGAATGTGCTAGTGAACAGCTTGGTAAATCTGTCCAATCTCCATAACGCGTCAGCGGACATAGCTGCACCATCATTAGATGGAATCACAATAACAGGCTGAGCTGCCTCAACTGGCTGAATCACAGGAACCTGAGCCTGGGGTATTACTGGCTCCGGAGTGCGCGTAGCAGGAGTCTGATTACCTCCTCCAACCAGAGAAGTGGCTGGTGCTACTGGTAGTAAACCTGCTCTGGTAATATTGTCCATAAAACCTGCTATCCGGACTAAAGCATCCTGAAGATCCGGTGAAAACATAACCCCTCCTCGGACTTGAGCTGGGCCTACTGGAGCTGTTGGGACTGGAACCTCCTCCTCGATATGAGCCTGAGGTTCTGCCACTTGTGCTGCTGCTCGGGGCTGAGCTCTACCCCTACCTTGGCCTCTAGGACGACCTCGACCTCGGCCTCTGCCCCTAGCGGGAGCTGCCGCTGCTGGGACCTCGGGCTGCTGGTCGGTAGATGAGGATGCACGTGTTCTTACCATCTGCGGAAGAACATAGTAGAAATTCAATTAACATTTGAAAGATCAAGTCGCACGACTGGAAAGAATAAAGGGAAAATTTTCCTAACTCTGTAGCCTCTGGAGGATAAGTACAGACATCTCCGTACCGATCCTTCAAACTCTACTAAGGTTGTTCGTGAGTTGTGAGACCTATGCAACCTAGTGCTCTGATACCAACTTGTCACGACCCGGATTTCCCACCATCGGGAGTCATGATGGCGCCTACTAGTGGAAGCTAGGCAAGCCAAATATTACTTACATTTCCATTAGTTACCAAACTCTTGTTAAGACTTTAAAATTAAAAACATATAAATTACATCGGAATAATTAAACATAGCGGAAGACTTAGTCAATCTTATCAAATATTATAAAGAAACCCAAACACGATACACTACCCAAGACTGGTGTCACAATACTCACGAACTTCTAAGAATAATACACATAATTGTCCGAAAGAAATATAAGTTGTTTATCTCGAATACATGAGATAACAGAATGAAATACATAGATAGAAGAGACAACGGGTCCTGCGGACGCCTGCAAGGCTACCTCGTAGTCTCAGTAGTAGGAATATCCACAATCGCTATTGTCGCTGCTGCTGTCCGTAACCTGTATCTGCGCAAAAAGAGCGCAGAGTGTAGTATCAGCACAACCGACCCCATGTGCTGGTAAGTGCCTGGCCTATCCCAGCGAAATAGTGACGAGACTAAGGCCAGTCACCCACATAAACCTGTACAGTTGCAATATATATACATATACAAAACATTTATAAGGAAGGATTCTGCTCTGAAATAACAGTCAATAACTCATAATATCCAGAATAATCTAATCAACAGAATAAATCTTACTTTCATATCTCAATTCCTTTTTCATTTCATATCTCGTGGTAGGCGTACCACCCGCTCCCAAATATATCGATAGGCTACCGGCAACTATGGCCAATGCCAAGATTTCAAATCACTTTGTGGTCGGCGTGCCACACGATCCCATTTCTTATCATATAAGTGGTCGGCGCGCCACACGATCCCAATTCATATATATATATATATATATATATATATATATATATATATATTCATATATATATATATATATATATATATATATTACCGACATTTAACCAATAATTTCTGCATCGACCATATTTATAATTACCGGTTTGAACCAATAATTGATAATATTTCAATAATTTATCTCCGTTACCGATGTGACACCACTAAATCTTAATCAACAATTCATACACAACTATATTCCTCTTCCTTCAAACTAGGATAGAACAAACACTTACCTCGAAAGTTTACGAACAATTCAATCCGTGGAAATGCCTTTTCTTTTCAAATTCGGCTCCAATCCAATCGTATCTATACACAATTAATTTAATACCATCAATACTGCCCAACAAACTAATTCATAAAGCCAATTTCAACTTTTACAACATTTTGCCCGGAATAGTGAATTTTGACCACGGGCCCACATGGTCGGAACTCGGGGTTCGGACCAAAATCCGGTTACCCATCCCCCACGAGTTCAAGTATATGATTTATTTCAAAATCGGACCTCAATTTGAGGTCCAATTACCCAATTCATGAAAAACCCTATATTCTACCAAAAACAAGAAATTGTACCATGAAAACCTTTGATTTCTATTGAAAAACATGTTTAATGTTGTTAGGAATTAAAAGAATTAAGTAAAAAGTGACTTACAACTGCTTTGAAGAAGAGGGAGTTCGTGAAAAATCGCCAATGAGTGTTTTTGGGTTGTGAAATGTGAAAAATGAAGCTGGAAATCGTGATTTACATGTCTCTGTGTTCGCATTTGCGAACATGGGTTCGCAATTGCGAACCCCGACCAATTTCTGGAGTTTGAGAAATAAGCTAAGGATGGAAAGTTCGCATTTGCGAACTTTTGTTCGCATTTGCGAAGCCAAGGCAAATGCTGGGGAGGTTCGCATTTGCGACATAATGTTCGCATTTGCGAACAAGGCTGGCTTCAAGGGACCTTCGCATTTGCGAAGCCTGGCTTAACACTGAAGGCCTCGCATTTGCGAGGTTGTGTTCGCATTTGCGAACCCAAGCAGTCCTGGACGCCCTTCGCATTTGCAATCAAGGGTTCGCATTTGCGAACCCTGCCTTGATCTGTCACCTTCGCAATTGCGAGAAATGCTTCGCAAATGCGAAGCCAACAACTGGGTGAAAAACCAGCAGTGCAAAAATTCAGAAATTGATCCAACGGCCTATCAAATCTTTACCCGAGCCCCCGGGCTCCAAACCAAACATGTACACAACATCAAAAACTCATTACAAACTTGTTCGTGCGATCACATCGCCAATATCACATCGTTTTCATCAAATCAAGCCTCAAGTTCATGATTTTCATACTTTTGGTTTTCAAAACTTTCAAACTTGGAACTCAAGGTCCAAAACATATCAAACGATATCCGAATGTCACTAAACTTTGCAAAAAGCACATATATAATATTTAAGACTTGTACCGGGCGTCGAAAACAAAATACGAGCCCGATACCAAGGTCAATTAATTCATTTTCTTTTAACAATTACATCAAAAACAATTTCACAGAAAAATTCATAATTTGGGCTCTAGGCCTCAGAATTCGACTCCGGACGCATGTCCAAGCCCCATATTTTCCTACGGACCTTTTGGGACTATCCAATCTCGGGTCCCGGTCCGTTTACCAAAAATGTTGACCGAAGTCAACCATATCAATATTAATATCATTTTTCTCCAAATTTCTCATAGAATTCATATTTCCTATCACAAAAACTTTCCGGCCACATGCCCGGATCGTGCACGTAAATTGAGGCATCATAGAATGAGGTTTTCAAGGCCTCAGAAGCTAGAAATGATTAATAAAATAAGTGATGACCCTTTGGGTCGTCACATTTCAATCGTAAGCCCATCACTTTTTACACAACCTTAAGAGCTTGTTGGTAGATTTTGAAGGGGATTTCGACGGGAAGTGATTGGAGGTAAGTCTCGTGGCCTAGATACATCATTTAATTGAAGAATCATCCACTAATTCTCTAAAATTGGGTAAAATTTGAAGAAGTTATGGCTTGATTTTTGGATTGTAATTTTGGAATTTGAAGGGGCATTTGAACTCCGATTTTGATGAATTTTATATGTATGCACTCGTGGCGAGATGAGGAATCCGGTGATATGACTTTCGTAATTTTTTGTGAGAAGTGGGCCCGGGGCTTGGGTTTTGCCAACTTCGTGATTTTTACTATTTTTCGAGTAATTTTGATTGGGTTATGTTTCTTTAGCATATAGTAATGTATTTGTTGTAATTTTGATCAAATTCAATACGCGAGGAAGCTGATTCCAAAGGAAAAGGCTTAGCAGAGTAGTCTCGTGGCCGGTGTGAGGTGAGTAATAGATGTGGATGATGACCTTAGGATTTGAAACCTTGGTATATCACACTATAATGCTATATTGAGGCAATACACATACTCTACAGTGAGTTCGGGGTCGTTTGTGATCAAAGACTATGACTTAGTCCGCTCGAGTGATGTTAGTACAGTGTTATTGGTTAGAAATTTGTTGACAAACATCCTACTTGGATTGTTATGATCATATTTGGGCTGAATGCCAATTATTTGGATCCCTTAGGGATTATTATCACTGTTTCCATTATATTAGCATGTTTTCATGATATCAGTCCTGAGATGAACACCCTCTAGTAATGATTAGTAAAATTCTAATTTTAAACACTAAATCTATAATTCATGATAATTGGAACTTAAATGATAACTTGGAGTGTGCCTAGTGGCTTGCATATATATATATATATATATATATATATATATATATATATATATATATATATATATATATATATATATATATATGGATTGATGGGGATCGGGTTGCACACCATAGTGAATGTTATGATTATATTGTGCTCGGGTTGTAGGAACCCCTCCGGAGTCTGTACACATCCCCTGTGAGTGGCGTCGACATTAAATAGATCGGGCTACCCGCCATAGCGGTCATGTGAGTGCATTGCATTCATGTATTGTTATTTGCTTGTTCTACCTATCATTACATGTTGTTGTTTCATTGATGAATGAGTAGACTAATTGGTTATAGCTTTGCATTATGCTATAATTGGGATTTCTTACTGTCAGACATTATACATGCCTATTACCACTGAGTTGGAAGTACTCACTCTACTCCATACACCTTGTATGCAGATTCAGGTACTTTGTCACGACCCAGATTTTCCCCCAACATCGGGATCGTGATGGCGCCTACTCGTGGTAGCTAGGCAAGCCACTGTATTCAACATTTTCCTGTTTCTACCAATATTTCATACTCAGTTTTATTAACAAAACCATAACATTAATTGAATAAAATGTGGAAGACTTATCAAAATAGAAATAGGTAGTACCAAGGTAAAACAATACTGAAATCCTCTACCCAAGACGTGGAGTCACCAACTCACGAACTACTACTGAATACTACACATAAAGGTCTGAAAGAAAATAACATAATCTGTTTGTCTCGGAACAAAGAGACTACAGCTAATAACATAAATAATAGGAAGAGACGCCGGGCCTGCGGACGCCTGCAAGCTACCTCGGTCTCAACATGCTCAACTTCCACGCAAGGCTCTACTGCTGCTGCTCCTGATCAAAACCTAGACTTGTGCAAAAACGCACAGAAGTGCAGTATCAGCACAATCTAACCCCATGTGCTGGTAAGTGCCTGGCCTATCCCGGTGAAGTAGTGATAAGCCTAGGACCAGACACCCACATAAACTTGTGCAGTTCTATATACATATGTACACCACAAGATAACAAGAGATATCAAGTAAACAAATCAAACAAGAAATATCATAAGAGGGAAGCTCACAGTTAGCAACAATTATAAAATCAACAAAGGAAACCAAAGTATAATGGAAACAGTTAATGACAAACAAGGAATAGCAAATAGTTGCACGGCATCACCCTTCGTTTTTTTACTCTCATCCTCACCAAATAAGCAAATAAATTGCACGGCATCACCATTCGTGCTTTTACTCTCATCCTCACAAAATAAGCAAATAAAGTGCACGGCATCACCCTTCGTGCTTTTACTCTCATCCTCACATCCATGGCACGACATGATTCTTTGTGCATGGTTCAATAACAAGGCACGGCATTATCCTTCGTGCATAATCAATATCACAAGGCATGACATGATCCTTCGTGCATAATCAATAACAAGGCACGACATTAACCTTCGTGCATAATCAATAATAAGGCATGGCATTAACCTTCGTGCAATAACAGTAAAACAAGGCACGACATCATCCTTCGTGCATTATCACTCTACCTCACCCAAATAACAATCACAGTTAAGGGCAGAGAATGAAAACAAAAAATCATGAACCGTCCCGGCAAGGGACACAATAATCATCACAACAAGGTCTCGGCAAGGGAAAACAATATCTCACTTTGCAATAAGTCCCGGCAAGGGAAAACAATATCTCACTTTACAATAAGTCCCGGCAAGGGAAAACAATATCTCACTTTGCAATAAGTCCCGGCAAGGGAAAACAATATCTCACTTTACAATAAGTCCCGGCAAGGGAAAACAATGTACAATTCCATAGCACGACAAGGGTTCAACAATTCATCTTTAAAATATCTCACAACAAGTATCAACAATGATTTACGGTCATGCTAGCCGCCAGTGTATGGATGCTCGTCACCACAGCCCATACACCGCACTCGATCACATAGCACATAGCACATAATCCTATTCCCTCAAGCTAGGATAGAACAAACACTTACCTCTAGCCTTGAAGTCCAAATTATCCTTCAATTATAGCTTTACCCCGAATTTCCGCTTTCAACTAGCTCGAATCTAATCATAATTGATTCCATTACATTAATAAATACTAAATAACTTGGTTTGAATGCTTAAAAATGGTTTTCTCAAAGTTTACCCCAAAATTTCCCAAAATGCCCCTGGCCCAAAGTGGTCGGAACTCGGGGTTTGGACCAAAATCCGGTTACCCATTCTCCCACGAGTTCAAATATATGATTTGTTTCAAAATCAGACCTCAATTCGAGGTCCAATTACCCAATTCATGAAAACCCTAGGTTCTACCCAAAAACATGAATTTCTACCATGAAAACGTTTGATTTCGATTGAGAAACATGTTTAATGTTGTTAGGAATTGAAAGAATTAAGTAAAAAGTGACTTACAATTGTTTTGGAGTGAATTTGGCCTTGAGAGTTTGTGTGTAGTGTGTGGGTTTTTGAAAGAATAAAGAATGAACTGAATAATTCGTTTAAGTATAAAATTGCACAGCTGTGGGTATCGTAATTGCGAACATTTGTTCGCAATTGCGAACACTACAGGTTTGGGGTCTGCTGCTCTTGCATTTGCGAGACAGGCTTCGCATTTGCGAACCTGGCTGGGTCAAGGAGGCTCTCGCATTTGCGACAATAGCTTCGCATTTGCGAAGCCAGGCGAATTGTTGAAGGCCTCGCATTTGCAGAGGTTAAGTTCGCATTTGCGAACCCAAGCATTCCTGGGCACTCTTCGCAATTGCGATCAAGGCTTTGCATTTGCGATCACAGCCTTGGTCTGCCCCCTTCGCAATTGCGATACTTTTCTTCGCATTTGCGAAGACACCAGCTGGGTGAAAAACCGGCTGTGTAAAATTTCAGAATTTGAATCAACGGCCTATCAAATCTTTATCCGAGCCCCCCGGACTCCAAACCAAACAAAGACACAACGTCAAAAACACATTACAAACTTGTTCATGCGATCACATCGCTAATATAACATCGTTTTCATCAAATCAAGCCTCAAGTTCATGATTTTCATACTTTTGGTTTTCAAAACTTTCAAACTTGGAACTCAAGGTCCAAAACATATCAAACGACATCCAAATGTCACCAAGCTTTACAGAAAGCACATCTATAATATTTAAGACTTGTACCGGGCATCGGAACCAAAGTACGAGCCTGATACCAAGGTCATTTAATTCATTTTCCTTTAATAATTACAGCAAAAATAATTTCACAGAAAAATCCATAACTTAGGCTCTAGGCCTCAGAATTCGACTCCGGACGCATGTCCGACTCCCATATTTTCCCACGAACCTTCTGGGACCGTCCGATCTCTGATCCGAGTCCGTTTACTAAAAATATTGACCGAAGTCAACTATATCAATATTAATATTATTTTTCTTCAAATTTCTCATAGAATTCATATATTCTATCACAAAATCTTTTTGGCTACATGCTCGGATCGTGCACGTAAATCGAGGCAACATAGAATAAGGTTTTCAAGGCCTCGGAAGTGCGGAACAAGTGAGCAAAATAAGTGATGACCCCTTGCGTCATCAAATACTTCATGAGCTTAGTTGAGCTAGTTGCTATTTCCAGAGTTTTCAGGAGTTGTCAAGGTAGCTGTTTGACGTCCGAAGGACCCGACTTCTCCCCTATCCCTTTTTTATTTCCGTACTTTAGAACATATTTATTGTCGAGGATTTTTGACATTGTATTATTTAGAGGCTCTAGACTTATGACCCTAGGTCTTTGGGAGTTACAGTTTATTTTAGAGTTTCATATTTTTTTTCATTTGAGTATTTCAACTACAAGTATTGATATTTGATTTAAGTATATAATTAATTGGTTTTGAGCTTCATGCTTGGGCTGAGAAAGTGAATGGTCGAGCTTGCCTAGCATTAGTGTTAGGCGCCATCACGACTGGATTTGGGGTCGTGACTAGTTGGTATCAAAGCCTAGGTTACTAGGCCTCATGAGTCATGAGCCGGTTTAGTAGAGTCTCGTGGAACGATACGAGGACGCCTGTATTCTCTTCGAGAGGCTACAGAACCTTTTGGAAAACTTCCCATTCTTGGAATTCTTATCGTGCGTACTTGATTCAGCTTGAGATATAAATGTTGAAATTCCTTCCACATGTCTGTATGCACACGTGAGCACTCAGTATTATATGTGCCTTGATGGTTAGTAATTCCCCGATCGAAGGGTGAAATATAATATTCGTGAGGATGTTGGGCCAGTCTGGAGGACTTGTGACCAGATCTTTGCCTATGGCTTGAGCACCGAGGTGCTGATTGCACGAGCAAGTGTTTTGAACTTATATGTTCAGTGTTGTCTTTGTTAGCTGGAATGGAGTTGGATATCCAGGTAATGAGTATGATAGTGCAGCGAGATGTGTCTATGTGATCTTGGTAGTGACGAAGGAGTCCGTTGGATAATAGATGAACTGATAAGTCTTCGATTCCTGTTATGATATGTTGAGTAGCCCCAAGTTATAGGCGCGTGAAGAATATTTTTATGTTTCCAAGTTGGGAAGTGAAGTACATTACATGTGGCAGTATGAGTCCAGACTTAGGAAGACTAATTAACTGGGTAACATATATGATGGTAAAAAATGTGTTGAAATACTAAATTGAGGCAAAGTAGGTGGGTTATCTCCCGCGGAGTATTCTCGCATGGTATGAACCTTGTCTGTATGTCATAAGATCTCATGTGTAATCGAAAGGTATGTGTTGAAATTTGAGAATTTGGGTCGCTTAGAGAGTGGACTCAAGTGAGGTGAAAATGAATGGGAGGTTGTAGAGGATTTCAGTACTAGATGGTCGGTGTTTTCATAAACTAGTAGATGATTTGAGTTAATTCTCACTATAATATTGTGACATCATTAGAGTAAACTTATGATGGGTTATCGAATGTGTCCTGATATATGGCTTCGAGCCAAGTTAGATAGGTTATTGTTGATTAGCTTCTTGCACGGTGATGTGCTATGTGGTTCTGTTTCAAGGTATATTAGCGGATCAATTCTGGTTGTAGAAATTGAGCCGAGGATGGCACGGGTGAAGGAAAATTTTGATAAAGGTTATATGGTACTTCGTAGATGTGAGAAAATATTAGAATGTCTTGAGCTGTCATTGATAAAGAATGCTCATGGTATAAAGGAGGAAGAGGGTTGTCTGTATTGGTAAAAGATCATGTTCTGTGTGTCAGGATGCTAATAAGACCCGAGTGGTTCTGTTCGTTAAGTTAGGTAATTTATAGTTGTATAAGAGTGAATGACTCTCGAGAATGGCTTTATTGTGTTCAAAATTTTGCATGTAATAATTAGGTGTCTTAAGGTTGTGTATGTAGTTAGAGGCTATGTTTTCATCATAAAAGATCATGACTGGTGGTATTTTATGTTAATTATGAGGTTTTATGTATCAATCTAGAAAGTAATGGTAACAAATTTAGATTCGCAGGAAGTTCTTCAAGTAAAGTATTCTGGAACGTGGTATTTCTAGGGAGCCCTAAGAAAG
Source organism: Nicotiana noctiflora (assembly GCA_032618575.1). Lineage (NCBI taxonomy): Eukaryota > Viridiplantae > Streptophyta > Magnoliopsida > Solanales > Solanaceae > Nicotiana > Nicotiana noctiflora. The sequence continues at coordinate 102,627 of JASVEL010007987.1, forward strand.
TATTCAGTGGCATATGGGCCTTAGATAGTGTGGCCTATATGTGCGAGTGTTGTGTGGTAAGCCTGGATTGAGGCATTGTGATGCTAAAGTGAGGGCGAAGTATAAGGTGGATGAGGAATAAAAGGGGAAATTAGATATATAGAATAGCTTGATAGTAGACCGAATCGGTATGGTAAGGGTATGATTAATTCTTCTAATGTTCTCAAGGTATTGAGCTTTTACCGGTATTGTGCAGCAAGACTCTTGAGTTCTGACAGCTTGCTCAACTTGTTTTGGGTAGAAGAATTCGGTCTTGGCAGTTAGCTTGTGCAATAGAATTGGGAGAGAGAGTTCTTGACTAGAGGAATATATAAATGTTTGTGGTTAGGAAAAACGGGAGATGGAGTTCTCGTGTTCTCCTAGTGTGTTATGGTATACGCGATATGTTGTGAATAATTGAGATTTGCGTGTTCAAGGTTTCGGTCCAGTTCATAATGGGAAGTTATTAAATTCGTAAGCACCACGAGCAGCTGCAGGTGAGTAAAGAATTGATCTTCAGATGATTAAGGAAATGGTATGGCTATTCTAGTGATTTGATCGGGGGTACATGTTTAGTAAAAAGGGCAAGGTGATGTAAACTGATAATACTTTGGTAGTATTGCGACATTTTCTTGTTAACTGCGGATAATTGAGTTTGTTGATGGCCCAGGGAAATTTTAGAATATCATTCGTGGAATGATTGGGTATTTGAGGTGTGGTATGTATCCATACGTCAGAATTTGGGATCAGGTATAGTGATTCGTATGCTCTATGAAGTTGGAGACTAGGAGTTCTCGTGATCCGACTATGTAGTAGTGGTAGATCGTGTGTATTGGCACCGTTTATCAGTTATTGGGAATTTGAGGTCCAAGTGGATCTTTTTTTGCTTGGTATGTTAGACTTTGGTTATGATATTGGAATGTAGACTGGTTGTCTCAGTGTTGGGTCATTCTAGACTATTGTGATGTGAACTATACTGGAAAAATGTCGTAGGATGCATGACGAGGTGCATCAGATTATGTTCTAGCAGAGTGGTTTGTACTCCAAAGATCAGCAGATAGCTAGAAAGGATTTCTTTTCTTAATTGGGCCTTTGTGGCGGATGCTAGTGCAGAGGTTTTTACCATTTATTCAGTTTCGGTATTGAGGGACTTTCGGATACATTTCTTGTGGTCGGGCATGTCGTGAGGTGAGATTGTGGATTTCGGTATTTACTTGGTGCCGGGCACCGTATCGTACGGCTCTGGCAAGAGTTATAGTAGTAGGAGGAGCAGCTTTAGGCTTCTTGGTATTGAGTTCGTTGGCAGGCCAATTTGGCTATGTATTTAGCTTGAGTTAGCTTGGTTAGTCCCAAGTTGTATTGTTAAGGGATAGGTTGATTCGATTATTCTTAAACTGGTTGGTGATTTAGGGAGATCTATGGGTTTCTTTATGTGCTGAGAGGCGTCATGATTTTTGGATACGGGCACATGCAGTGTGGTTCTATTGAGGATTCATAGAGGAAGTCGAGCGGGAAGAGTAGTTGAGTGTTACTCGGTAAATCGAAAATTGGTTATGGCCTATCGGGTTGGGTGTCATATGTTATTGATTTCACAGTGGATGTAATGAATTGCTTTGGTTTCAGACATCAAATGTGCGTGGCTGTCGATTTTGATCATAGTGACTTAAAGTGTTTCATGTGTAACAATGTTGGATAGAATCGCGCATTGTAGCGAGGTTGCGTGGAGTTATGACCTTTCAAGGCAGATTCAAGTGTTCTATTTCTATGATGAGAGACGGGGTCTCAGCCTTATGTTGTAATGGCATTGATGGGCTTGAGGTACAACTCTTTCGTTTGATTCGTTCGTCTTGATTTGAGTATGTTCAGACCGTTTCTTATTGGTGCGTGAATTATGTAAGTTGTGGCTTAGGCCTGTATGGAGGTGTTATATCACAAGAGTGGTGTGTTGGATTCAAGGTGATCGTTTGAGTCATTAATGAATACGGATAGATCTAATCTCAACTTGTTAGGAAGATAATAGCAAGGTTTGACCCGGAAATTCTGTTGTGATATTAGTCAAAGGAAGTGGCTTAGTGAATGGTTGATCGGAGAGATGGTTTCGGTTTATCACGTGTTTTATTTATCGTTGGTAGTATATGGAAGTGTTGGAATAAGACTTTAGTTAATAAAAGGGTTTTTATCGGTATTTGGTTATTGCGGGCAGTTGCTGTTAATGGAGACCATCATTTCGAGTGTTTGCATTGCTTGGTATATCATATGGTCTCACCTGAGGTGCAAGTATGGGTTATAACAGTTGGTTCAGGTTTATTCTGGGTATAGATGTGAGGTACTGATCATGTGTGTGATTTCGAAAAGTGCAATGTGGTTCTACGGTTTGTGGTCTAGATGGACTGTGAGATTTTGGCTATGTTGTATTATTGGGCCTATGTGAGATAGGGTGACGTGGGATCACCCCGGGTATATGCTTGGTAAGGTCATTGTCACGCCCCAAATCGAGGGACATGACCGGCGCCTGACTAGGTAGCCCCAGTCAAGCGGACCTGGGTGCCTTTCATTCCCACGTGTTACCCCTGTGTTGATTAATTCTCATTAACCAAATACCTTACCAATTATAACTGATTTCACAATATACAAACATAACCATGCGAGTGATTCATTAACAAGTTTACAGGTTTTTACAACGCCCAACATAATATATACATGAGCCTCGAATCCCACAGTTTACATGTCTACGGAACCCTCTAGGATACAAAGGACGATACAATACTTGCCGGTAACAAGGCTCCGGCTACACCTTACACAAAATCAAAATAAAGCCTAAACAAGAGTGGCATGAGCCACGTAGGGCCCCGAAAGGAAAGGGGCTCACCAAAACGGGCAGTGGAAGATGAAGGATGCTACCGCCGATGAGCTGAAGTACCTGCTATTGATTCACCTACAATCATAATACGAATGTAGCGTCCCCGGCAAAAGGGACGTCAGTACACTTGAATTGTACTGGTATGTATGGACAAACTTTGTCCCAAGTAAACTCAAGCCATTAAATTACATCAAAACTAATCAAGCCGGCCAACCATGTTTTCCACCTTTTACTCATTTCAGATAAGCCTCAACACAAACACGTTCAAGGTAAACAAATAGAACAACAACCAATCAACCACACAAATTGCAAGTAGTCAAATATAGGGGCAATCAGTGCCCCCCAGGTTGCAAACTCTCCTGCTGTCTCCTTTCACAATTTCGCATCATTGATTTTTGTATCAATTTTCAATAGCGATTTCGATCGCTTTCCATCCTTATTGCCCCTGACCACCCTTATTACCTCGGCCACCCTTATCACCCCAACCCACACCTTATTTCCTCACGTTGCGGCGCGCAACACGACCCCGCCTTACAGTTTAAAACACAACAATTTCAAACAGCAGATAAGGTACTACACACAATTTCAACAAGTTCAAATAAGCAATTTGCACATTGTTCCATGTTCTCAATTACTTATCAAGCCAATATCACAACCAACTTACAATATTTCCATAATCAAAATATTCACACAAGTATGTTCAATAATTTTCCACAATAAACCAATTCTCAAGTGTTTCGTTTCTTTTCCACAAGGTGCCATAAAGGCCATGATAACCATTATTCACAATTCTTCACCAATTCCAATTCTCTTGTTATTACACACAATCTCTCAAATTAACACATGCCAAACAAATTGCACACATAAGGGCGATTTCACAAGAATCAAAGTTAGCCATACATACCTCGATTGAGCTTTCCTTAAGTTACTACAACACTCCAAAAACTCTAGCAATTCCAATCTACTATGAAACATAACAAAATTAAACACATATTAGAAAGATATTCATGAAACTAGCTCATTTGAACAATTTATCAAACACTAGTTGAGCATCTTGATTTCGAATCCCCTTTTTAAGACTTCCTTCATTCCCTAACCCAATCTTTAGTTATTTAAGTTAAACAATCTTCCCATAAACCTAAGTTGTACATGCATGTATACACAATACTAATAAAACCAAGAATCATACCTCAATAACTCATCTTATACACCAAACTCGAAATTAAACCCTAGGGTATAGAATCTTACCTCTTAGATGAAGAACTTGCTATTGGGTTCTTGATTCTTGAAGATTGATGCAAGATTTGGATGATTTGGATGTTGGGTTCCTCCTTCTCTCTCTAAAATACTCTCACCTCTCTCTAAAATCAGTAAGAAATGACCCCAAAATGAACCCCAAAGCCTATATATTGAAATGGGGTCGGGTTATAAAAATTAGAAGAATAACCTTGCGATGTCAATTCTGCTATCGCAGAATGGACATGCGGGCCGCAAAATGCACCGCAAAATCGGCAGCCAAAAATGAGCTACACTGGTTCAATCTGCGGTCAAAATGCGGACCGCGGAACGAACATGCGGACCGCAGAGTAGAAATGCGGATCGCAGATTTGACCTGACACACGATCGCATTTTCCAGCCTTTGGTAATTTGATCATAACTTTGTGTAGGAATGTCCAAATGACGAACGGTTTGAAGCGTTGAAAACTAGACTCAAAGGGCTTTCATTTGATATGCTATTCACCACATAAAACCTTATAAAGAATTATATATGATCGTTTAAAGTGGAGCCTTGTGTGAATCCATTTGGAAATTTGGCCTATTTCGAAAAGTTTCCTATTTGGCTTACACTTGGGCTTTCATTTGGACCTCATATCACTTACCATAAGACTCATACTCATATTTAGCAAGTCTAATTGATGTCCATAATGTTCATAGCACATAAAATATAATAATTAGCCTACGTGGCACCACAGAATCCTATATTACTTAGCGAAATTTTCTGGGGCCTTACAGTCATTCAGCTATTGGTTGGCTTCTGGTACAACTCTAGGTACGCTCGAGGACGAGCAATTGTTTAAGTTGGGGAGGATGTGACGACCCGGCCCGTCATCACGTGAGTTACCGCCCTGTTTTCCCCATATTATGTTGTTCTATGTTTTAATATCAGTATTTGAGTTGATCTGATAAAATTGAATTGGTTTTAGTTGGAAATATGGCACTTAGCCTTTTTGAAGGAAGCTTGTTTTGGAAAAGTCAACCGGAAGTTAACTATGTAGTTAGAGGACTCGGATGTGAGTTCTGGTTGTTCGGGTAGCTTCGGGGGATGATAAGTGACTTAGGAGAGCGACCAGAATTGAATTTAGAGGTCCGGCGTAAAATTAGGCTTGAATTGACGAAGTTTGAATTTTGGCACATTCCGGTTGATAGGTGAGATTATGATCCGACAATCGAAATGGAATTTCGAGAGTTGCAGTAGCTCCGTTAGGTGATTTTGGATATGCGTGCAAAGTTTTAGGTCATTTGGAAGTGTTGAGGTCGGGTTTTTGATCAAATGCAAGTTTCGAAAGTTTTAGTTTAACTTAGGCTTGAATCCGTGGTAGTTTTATGATTTTTCTGTTGTTGGATGTGTTTTTATGATTGGAACATGTTTGTGTGAGGTTTTAGGATGGGTTGGCACTTTTGGTTGAGGTCCCGGGGGCATCGAGGTGTTTTCGGGTGGTCAATCGGAAGGTTTTTGGCTTGTGGGAGTTGCAGAAATGCAACAGAAATATCGCAGAATTGCTCTATGAGATCGCATAGGCGGCATTGAGATCGCATAGAAGGCTGGGAGAGGAGCCCTATTTTGTGCTATGCGGTCGCACTAGGATCCATGCAATTGCATAAGTCTAGGAACTTTGGCAGTGCGTTCACACAAGGTCGGGTGCGATCGCGTAGGGTATTTTGGCCTGGGGTCTTTGGCAGGGGTTTGGTCTATGCGAACATGGGGGATGTAGTGCAAACGCATAGGGTTATTTTGGGAAGATGAAAGTTGTTCTATGCGATCGCAATGGTAGTGATGCGATCGCATAGGGTTAAAAATGCCTCGACAGAATAGTTTTAAGGGTTGTTTCAGTCGCGAACCCATCACTTTTTCCAGCATTTTTACACCACCTTGAGAGCTTGTTGGTAGATTTCGAAGGGGATTTCGACGGGAAGTGATTGGAGGTAAGTCTCGTGGCCTAGATACATATTTAATTGAAGAATCATCCATTAATTCTCTTAAATTAGATAAATATTTGAAGAAGTTAGGGCTTGGTTTTTGGATTGTAATTTTGGAATTTGAACTCCGATTTTGATAAATTTTATATGTACGGACTCATGGCAAGACGAGGAATTCGGTGATGTGACTTACGTAATTTTTTGAGAAGTGGGCCCCGGGCTTGGGTTTTGCTAACTTTGTAATTTTTAGTATTTTCGAGTAATTTTGATTGTGTTATGTTTCTTTAGCATATAGTAATGTATTCGTTGTGCTTTTGATCAGATTCAGCACGCAAGGAGGCTGGTTCGAAAGGAAAAGACTTAGCGGAATAGTCCCGTTGCCAGTTTGAGGTCAGTAATAGATGTGGATGATGACCAGAGGGTTTGAAACCCCGATATATTACACGGTGATGCTATATTGAGGCGAGGCACATACTCTACGGTGAGTGCGAGGTCATTTGTAATTAGGGACTATGACTTAGTCCGCCTGAGTGATGTTAGTACTGTGTTATTTGTTAGATATTGGTTGGCAAACATCCTACTTGGATTGTTATGATCTTATTTGGGCTGAATGCTGATTATTTGGATCCCTTAGGGATTATTATCATTATTTCCATGATATTTGCATGTTTTCATGATATCAGTCCTGAGATGAACACCGTCTAGTAACGATTAGTAAAATTATAAGATTTTAAACACTAAATCTGTAATTCCTAATAATTGGAAATTAAATGATAACTTGGATTGTGCCTGGTGGCTTGCATGCATGCACGCCGCAGCGAATGCTCTGATTATATTGCGCTCGGGCCGTAGGAGCCCCTCTGGAATCTGTACACACCCCCAGTGAGCGCCGCTAATGTTAAATGGATCGGGCTACGCGCCGTAGCCATCATGTGCATTGCATTGCATTCATGTATTGTTATTTACTTGTTCTACCTGTCATTACCTGTTGTTGTTTCATTGATGAATGCGTAGACTAATTGGTTATAGCTTTGCATTGTGCTATAATTGGAATTTCTTGTCAGACATTATACATGCCTATTACCACTGAGTTGGAAGTACCCACTCTACTCCATGCACTTTGTGTGCAGATTCAGGTACTTCAGGACCTTAGTTGAGCTAGTTGTTGTTTCCAGAGTTTTCAGGAGTTGTCAAGGTAGCTGCTTGACGTCCGCAAGACCCGACTCCTCCCCTATCCCTTTATTATTTCCGTACTTTAGAACATATTTATTGTCGAGGATTTTTTACTCTAAATTTATTTAGAGGCTCTAGACTCATTACCCTAGGTCTTTAGGTGTTAGAGTTTATTTTAGAGTTTTCGTATTGTTTTCATTTGAGTATTTGAACTATGAGTTGATATTTAATTTAAGTATTTAATTAATTAATTTTGAGCTTCATGCTCGGGTTGAGAGAGTGAATGGTTGGACTTGCTTAACATAGTGTTAGGCACCATCACGACCGGGTTTAAAGTCGTGACATTTCATCCCAAAGTTATGAGACTCTTTAGAAAGTTATAGCAGAACACTTGAGAATTATCTTTGTTCACTTAGAAAACATAGGTGACATCTTATAATCTCATTACTTTGACTATTAGATATTCCCATGTAGTAAATTTGGCAAAACCTCCTGGTGTTATATATAATGTGTAATTGTTCTCTCTTTACTCTTTTAAAGAGGTTATAAGGATTTATAACTTAATATAAAAATGGTGTATTACTCTCATTTTTATTGTTGAATAATCTTTTTCAGATATTTTGTTTAAACTCTGCAATGGAGGCAATGAAATATTGGACTGTTTTTGGGTACGAAATTTTGGATATAACTTTAAAATTAGATGACATTTTTCCATTTGCTTATGTGCCACTTAGGTATATTGTTATTCCAGGTTAGCCTGCATGCAAAACAAGTTCTTTAAGTTTTGGTTCTAGTAAGGTACATTTTTGACTCATGTTCTCGCTGATCTTACAATAAAAACTGCTTTAATATGTTGAACCAGGCTATTTCTGCGCATTTTTGAAATTTCTTGGCTAATGAGATAAGAATATTATTATGTTGAAATTTTTGCTACCATGGGATTTTGTTTCCAGCATTGACACAATTTTCTCAAGAATCACTTTTACGCCTCACCAATATTTTCTGATGTTAATAGTTTGTCTTTGCCATTGCTTTTATTATAGATCATTATGGATTTACATTTGTATACTATGTTTTATTCTAATGTATGTTTTTTCTTGTCATTCAGTGAATAGCAAGATGAAGCATGAGTTGCCAGTTGCAGCTCCTAAACTAAAGATTTCATCCCATCTCGCCAACATGAACATGAACAATCTGACTGTTTTGATCTTTCTAGCAAGCTTAAGAATGTAACTGTGCAATTTTATTTTTTCCAAATGCATCTATATGTATGATGTACTTTATGTTAATATTAAACACATTATGCCAATACTTAGCTTTGTGGTACTAATTTCTATTATTTTTTTTATAGTCTAACTAAATAATGAAGCTATCTTGCGCACAACAATTTCGCATAAATGTCTATGCTTTTGCAAGGGCACGGACCATCCAGTGTGTATGTGTGTGTGTCTTTTTACTATATAATATTTTTTTATGGTTTTAGCTATAACTTAAATTATGTAATAGCTAATATAAATTATACTCCCTCCGTTTCAATTTATGTGAACCTATTTCCTTTTTAGTCCGTGCCAAAAAGAATGATCCCTTTCCTTATTTGGAAACAATTTACCTTTATGTAATGATTTATAGCCACACAAAATAAAGGTGCCTCATTTTACACCACAAGATCAAAAGTCTTCTCTCTTTTCTTAAACTTCGTGCCCAGTCAAATGGGTTCACATAAATTGAAACGGAGGGAGTATTACTTAGTAAACTAACAACAACAACAATAAAAAACCCAGTGTAATCCCTTAAATGGATTATGGGAAAGGTAGTGTACGTAGACCTTACCCCTAGAGTAGTTCAAAACCGAACCGTAATAATCAACTAAACCGATGACTTATTAGCTTATTGATATTGGGTTATCAAGATAATGATTGGTGAACAGATTGAGATTTTATAATTAACGGCTTAACGATTTGGGGGCGGATTACTCAATTTTTTTATCGGATAAACTATTAACTTATTAAGAATTTTTATATAAACACTTTTATATGGGATCAACAAAATTTAGATGAGTATTATGTGAAAATAAATCTGAAAACACCTTCAAGTTTTCAGTCAACTTTTGTAGGTGTAGAGGATTCCGATTGTATATAAGTTTTCAATCAGTTTGGCCAGTTTTCAGTTTTCCCTTTTTTTGATATGAATAGAATAGCTATGCAATCAAAATAAATACGTATTTTGCTTTAGCCGATAAATCGCCATATAATTGTTAATCCGATACCATTCAACCCGTTATCTTATTGGATTGCTAACGAATTACTATATTTATAATCCGATAATCAATAAGATAAACCGTTAAGTTTAATTATCTGCCCAATCCGCCCAATAAGCACCCCTACCTTATAAAAATAGAGACACTGTTTCTGATAAACCTTCGACTCAAGAAATAGTAGATATAAGATTAAATAGCCAAGTAGTATATAAAGGTGACAACAATGCAATATGGTGACGGCCCACGGCAGGGGCGGATTTAGGGGGGCGCAAGGGTGTTCACCCGAACACCCTTCGCCGAAAATTACACTATATATATAAGGTAAAATCTATTTTTTACCTCTATATATTAAGTTTTGAACACCCTTAACACTATCCAAAAGTGTAGTGTAGTGGTTAAGAGTGTTCAAAATTTAGATAAGGTCATGAGTTCAATTCTCACTAGCTACAAATTTTTTTTGAACACCCTTCATGAATGTTCTGGCTCTGCCACTGGCCCACGGGCGTGAATGACACAACAATATTATTTTGTAAGCCCTTGATTTAAATAATAATTGACTTCTTAAAACACATTTAAAGAGACAATGATGTTCTACGTTCATACATAGAAGGAAAGGAGTTCAAATATTTTTTAAAGAAAATAATTCTGGTTCAAATAAGGAAAAAATTATTAAGTACTAAAATTTTAGTTGATTTCAAAAGTATTATATTTTAGAATAATTAAATGATATTATTGAAAAGCCAAAGTCTCAAAATATTAGAAAAAGTAATAAAATAACTATTTAGAAATATTAAGAAACTAATTAAATAATTATGCTTACATATTAAAAATTTGATTAAATAATTATTATATTTAGTGTTAACTCTTAGAAACAGCGAACGATATTTCGTTAAAAACTTTGGTGCTTTTAATAAGTTTAGAATATTATAAATAGAATTCTATTTATGGTGAATGTCTATATTTAGAGTGATTCTAGGGTTTATTACTTGGTGGCTAAGTCACCATCTCCCTATAAATAGAGGGTTCTATTCCATTGTAATTCATCCCAAAATTCAATAAGAATTCTCTCTCTCTTTCTCTGCAATATTGTTCTTCTTCTTTTATTATTTCATAACACGTTATCAGCACGAGACTCTAACCAGTTGAGTAGAAGCTTTGGGATTGAGCACAATGATTGTCAATTGCTCCATGAACTTCCTTCATGATTAAATTTTAGATTTAAGGTAAGTATTTACTTTTCTCTTTCAAATTGTTAACATTCTATTATTTGATTTTAAATACAAGCAAAGACGATAAATTTTGTTTGCAACTCTAATAGAGTTTGAAAAAAATTATAACCACCAAAAGTGGTAAAGTTTCTATGCTTTGCCATGATTAAATTCATGTATGATTGTGTGCAAAGAATTGAAAACCCGTCCCATTAAATTTGCTCCATTCTCATTCCCTTTAGAGAATGTGATAGCCAGTATGTAATAAGTCTGAAAGAAGACAAAATTATTATCATGAATAATCAATGGATATGGACGTGGCAATAGACGAAATTATATCGTCATCATTGTGATAACGAGAACAATAAGTATTCTCAAAATAATCCTTCACAGTCTGTGAAGGTAATATATGTCATCGATTTGACATGAGATTTTATATAACACCTATAGATATTATGGTCCATTCATGATGGGAATGTGACAACATCTGATTTATGAAGACATATTCACTCTTGAAAGAATATGAACATGCTATTAGTATTGAATATACCACACTCACCTCTAGAAGGAGGTTTGAAATGATATAAGAAAATAATATCATTATTATAGCATGAATGGCCATTGGTCACGTACCTATTGTACGGCAAAATATTTTGGCAATGTGATTATTAAAGGGCAACAATAATGCAAGAAATATATCTTGCATATAATTTTAACCATACACATAATGGTATAAATTTCTCTTAAAAGAGATATTCACCACATGAATGTTGATGAATCTGTGGCAGTACAAAGTTAATTGAGAGCTCTCGAAGAGCCAATTATTACTATTTCGGAGAAAAATAATTAATTACCAATAAGGTATTGTGTTGTAGTACGTCTCAAAGAAACTTATTCAGTTTCCAAAGTATACGCGAAAGCGGTTGATTATATTGAGACTATAAATAAAGGAAAGATTTAATATCTTCTATTACTACAACTTGTAGCGTGATAATATGTATGTGAAAAGCTACCCACTTATTCTCTAATTTGTACTACATAAACAAAGAATACTACAATGAAGTGGATATTGATATAAAAACCCATATCAGAATAAACTTGGAGTTTATTCATAATTGCACACATCATGGTGTAAACATGAAGTTTATCAATATTGTTAATTTATTCAATTGGCATAATTGATTTACCCATATCAACTTAAGTATGATGTTCAAAAATAAAGAGAATTCACATGGGTAAATATTAAAGAACTAGAAAGTTCTTTACGAATTCTCTTTCATTGCTTGTTCTCATTAATTAGTAGACCAATTAAAATTGGGATTGAATCCCATAAATACTGAAAATATCAAAGGTGAATATGGGCCCAGTCACCTGCCATGTATACCACATAAGATGCATCTATGAGATGGTTACATGTGCAATTATTATTAACCCGCAACCTGGCCGGTATGTGCGAGGTAACTTCCTCATTAATTTAATTTCGAGCATAATTTCCAGATTTCCTATTCAAGATAGTTTATCTTGATAAGTTGGTCTACATCACAACTAGTTTAGCAAAATAATTTATTAAGTGCCTCCACTTAATAGCTAAACTATTGCTTATGAGAACAAAGTTATATATATTAGTTTGATATACATTATATACGAAAGTATATTATTTTCTCCCCTCACAAGTGGTTCAGGGTCAGGAACCAAATAATTCCATCTTATTATTATTGATGTGCGGTATATATTTTGATTAACACCATAACACACAAAGATGAGTTCTCAAAGTTGAGAAAACAAGTTAGTTTTTCTAACATGAGGGGGAGACAAGATACAATAGTTGAAAAAAGTTACATGAAATAAATTATCATTTATACATCGAGATTCTCGAATAAAATAATATGAACTTGAAGTTCATAAAAGGATAATTCATTTGTAATATGTTACAAAGCATGCCAGACGTATTTGCTGACCCAAATAAAGTAACTATATTCTATTGCAAATGCTCATATTAAGTCATAGAAGGACAAAGTCTATGGTAAGCTTAAAATGTATAGATTAATCGGTTTCAAATAAACTTCTTGATAAAGAAGATGAGCAAATGATCAAACTTGTCATAATAAAGGAGGCGAGTGATCTAGAAGATCACATGACATAACACTTCATAATATCTCACGAGAGATTCAAGTACTTGAATAAATGAATGAAGAGATATCTATGTTATGTCATTATGAAAATATATTGAAACTGATATAAAATCTTTGTCGACGTCAACCTTCAAGAAGCTAGTGCACAAGATATGTGAAAGCTCAAGGATGTGAATTGATGTTCTCGTCAGGGGGGTTAATGCGCGTTGTACTCTTTTTCTCTTACAATGTTTTGTCACATATTTTCCTTGCAAGGTTTTTAACGAGGCAACCAAAAGACGTATTATTAGATATGTGTACTCTTTTTCCTTCTCTAGATTTTTTTTCCCCATTGAGTTTTCTTTTAGTTAAGGTTTTAACGAGACACATTATCTGTTGAATAGACATTCAAGGGGAGTGTTATAAATAGAATTCTATTTATGATGAATGTCTATATTTAGAGTGATTCTAGGGTAAGTCACCATCTCCCTATAAATAGAGGGTTCTATTCCATTGTAATTCATCCCAAAATTCAATAAGAATTCCCTATCTCTCATTCTCTGCAATATTGTTCTTTCTTCTTTTATTATTTTATAACATATACATAAATATAGATAGATTTAAATGTTTATAATTTAATTATATTTAATGCAAGAAAAAAGTAGAACAAAAATATTTTAATTTTAATTAAAAACACGCAAAAAATGGGAAATCGAGAAAAAGAGGGTTGTAATACAGAAATGGTAGCAACGGCAATGGCCCGCTGCAGACTGTCGTCGCAATGACCAATCGTGTCCACGGCGTCTTGCCTCACGAATGATTAAGGAAGCTCCATACTACCGACGAAGCAGTGTGGTTATGGTAGGCCCAATTTCACACACTGAAGGTCACATGAGTCACGTCAGTCCACGTGTACTGAGTTCGAATCTTCAAAACCTCGCTCTCTCACTAGTAAAGTATACATACGTCCAAATCTCCAAATACAATATTACATGAGTTAGAATCTCAAAGAATCTTACTATTTAACCCAAAAAAAAAAGCAAACCCAAAGCAGTAAGTTAAATATAGTTTGATTCTCCATTTGCTCAAACTTTGCTTTTTTGCTTTGCTTCACTTTTGCTTTTGATTCTGTCCATTTCCAGCGCATTTGTTTCTTCATCGGCTAGGGTTTTGCAGACACTAGACATGATTCGATCTCTTATCAGTTTGTGACGTTTTTGCTGTTTGGATTGAGATGTTGTTGGTACGGATTTTCCTCTTTTAATTTTGTGATCACATTTATTCCGTCCTTTTTTTTCCTTGTGTGATTAAGATCGTGGCGTGCTTTTCAAATTTCTATGTTTATTTTTCTCCAATATCACCTTCTTAGTCTCTGTTTGGATACCTATATATAGAGATAAATTCATTTAGAGAAACTCTGGTTTTGAGTAATCCTTTGATTTGCCCTTAAAAGGTAAATTATTTTTCAGTATTGTAATGATATTGTCTAAACAGAGCGAAGTGGATAATGAGGGTTAGTTTGATTATTTATTTGATTGATTGCTTTCCAGTTTCCTCATATACTATCAGGAACTACCTTTTTAGGTAGTACTCCCTCTGTGTCAATTCATATGTGCGACTGGGCATCTAGTTTAAGAAAAAAAGTAAGATATGAAATTTGTGGTCTAAACAAGCCATAAACATTTATGTTTCTAAATATAGATAAGTATCAAGAGTGCCACATAAAGTGAGACATAGAGAGTACTATCTTTCCGCTTGACAGACTTATTTATACTTTTTTGAAGCCATATTTCCCGTTATGAAGTGATTTGATTTGAGAAATATGTATAACACTTGGATATTATGAGAGTATTGGACTGAAGAGCATCTTTTTTTTTGATGAAGTAAGTAATTATCATTTAAAAAGGTATCCAGAAGATGCATAATTAAAAAGATAATAAAAACAGAACAAAAGTTAGCTCCAGTAATATCTATGCCAGACTCAGGGAGCTAACAAAATCCAAAAAATAGTCAAACATTGTTAACAGGGGAATGAAAATGCCTACTGAGCAATCTAGCTAAGCATCTGGCCTTAAGAGTGTGAGTTGGAGTGCGATTTCTTTCAGTCCAAACACACCAAAAATTACCCCTGGGATCATTCTCCCGATCCTTTTGATGGGTTTTTCAACTCTCCAAAAATGCCAACTAATATATGCTTCTTTGACCGTTTGAGTCATGACCCAGTATAAACCAAAAATAGAGCAGAAGAATTCCAGAAATCAGCTGTGAAAGGGCAATGCAGAAATAGGTAGCTGACATTCTCTGAACTTTGGTGGTACATATAGCATCTGCTCACTAGGATTATGACTCTCTTACTGAGGTTATCTTGTGTTAGGCATGCTCCCTTAAGTGCTATCCAGGAAAAGCAGGAAATCTTCAGAGGTAGCCTAATCTTCCACACATGCTTCCATGGCCAGTCCTTTAAAATACCATTCTGAGAGCACAAATGTTTATAGCCAGCCCTGACTGTGTACTTCCCACCTTTTGATCTTCCCCGCAAGATTCTGTCAGGTTGGTGTATATCAAAGTTGTATTCTGCCAAAGTTGTAAAGAGTGTGAGTAGGACATTGATTTCCCAGTCATAGAGGTTTCTCCTAAAAATGGGGTTCCAGCTATTTCCTTCCTTGTACTGAGTAATTGATGCATCCTGATGGCATGCAATTTGATATAACCATAGAAGGACTCCTTTAAGGTTGTGCTGTCAAACCATTTGTCTTTCCAGAGTCTAATGTGTAAACCATTTCCAACATTGAAAGATATATTCTGGAAAAATCTCTGTTGTGGCCGCTGATGTGCTTCCATACTCCCACCCCATGCGGTCAAGTGCTTTCCTTGGTACACCAATGATTTTGGGCACCAAATTTAGCAGCTATGGTTCTCTTCCAGTAACCTGCCTCATGTTGCGCATATCTCCAAAGCGACTTCATTAGCATGCTTTTGTTGTGATACTTCAGGTTTCTGATTCCCAAACCCCCTTGAGCTTTTGGTTGAGTTACTTTAGACCATTTCACCAATGAGAACTTTTGGGTTGTACTGTTTCCATCCCCTAAGAATCTCCTTCTTAGTCTATCTAGCTGCTTTAGTATTGAGCCTGGCATGGGGTAAAGTAACATACAATAGGTTGGAATACTATCAAGAACACTATTGATAAATGTCCGTCCGCCACTCAATGATAGATATTGCATTTGCCAGGTTGCCAATCTCTTTTCACTCTTTTTCAATGACAAGAGCATCTTCTTCTTTTTTGCCTTTTCTTTTCCGTGGGAGAGTGATGTGTAGTACTTACTTTGTCCCATTTTATGTGACACTATTACTATTTGGCAGTGTTGTCAAAGGCGCGCTTAAAGCGTGCTTAAGGCCCTGAAGCGAGGCTCAAAACACGTTGAGCGCTTCGCCTCGCTTTGTGGGCGCTTTAATGTCGCATCAAAGCTCTAACGCATACTTTTCCTTGCCAATGAGTGTAATCCTGAAATGGCGACCTTAAACAACTTATATTTCACTTTATCATGAATTTTGTTTTTCAATTTCTTTGTCCATATATTTGTTATTCATGCTTATAATGATTAGTCTTGGACTACTATGCATATTTTTACTTTTTCTCCCGTTGCGCCTTTTTTCACTAAAGCTCACGCTTAATTTGCGCTTTGCGCTTAAAGCCCCAACGGACCTTAGAGCTTTTTTGCGCTTTTCGCCTTTGATAACACTGCTATTTGGGGAATAAAACTAATTTTTGTGACTCTATTTTTTCTTTCTTTTTCAAGCATCTTCCAAATATTATTGATAATGATATTTTTGTGGTTTGTAGTACTTAATATGTGGTTTCCAACTATGTAAGAAGTACATTTCAAAAATATTGAGAAGTCACCATCTGATGTCCGGATTCAGACCAAAAATTAGATGCTTTTAGCTCGTACTTTGAAATCCATCATTCTTTCTAGAAGGGAGGGAGTAATAAGCTACTTTTGTTTCTGATGCAGTCCAAAGAGAGGCTATTGTTATAAGAACTTAGGTTGTAATTTTTGACCCTGTTTGATGAAATTTTTATTCTTTTTACTTGCAGGGTATTATTTTGACTTTGTACCGTTATTGAAAGGTGTAAAGCCATTTGAGATGGCGAATAAAATAAGCTATATTGCAAATTTGGAGTGTACAACCACCATTACCTGAGTACTTCACTGGAACATATGTAATTATTGGAGAAACAAGATAACCGACCTCAGGGAACTCATTGCCAGCTTGTGGGGCTTCAGATAGGTGTTCAGTGGAAGCTGCATAATGCAATTATATATGTTAGGTTAATGCCCTTTCTGTCTGTTATTCTGTTACTTTAGGTTTTCTGGAGATGTTTTGTGCATTAAGGGAATGTAGAATTTAAGAAATGGAAGACTATCCAGAATTAGATATTCCGCTTACTAGCTGGATCAGCAAAAATCCTTCCGAGATGGCAGAATCGTGGTTTTTTATTCTCTGTTGTTTCATTGCTGGTTTAGTAGGGATTCTCACTATCGTTTACACTGCTTTCCAGTGGAGAAAGAACGTAAACATTAGTTGGATGAAAGCTATAGCTAGGTCAAAGAAAAACCCGAAAGCCAGGTATAAGGTCCCTGTAGCTTCTCATAGTTGGACTTTGGAATCCGTATCTCGAGGGAAAAGTTTAAATTGCTGTGTCTGCTTAGAGTCCATGTCGCCATCTCAAACTCTTGGACCAATGGTGGCATCAGAGAGTTTTTTCCATTGCTGCTGCACTTGTGGTGCAGCAGCTCATCTTAGTTGTTCATCGAATGCTCATAAGGACTGCAAATGTGGATCAATGTTTGGATATAAGCACGTGGTACATCAGTGGGCAGTTCGGTGGACAGAGGTAGCAGATCAACCTGATGACTCTTCCTGCAGCTACTGTGAAGAGTCATGCAGCAGTTCGTTTCTTGGGGGTTCCCCTATATGGTGTTGCTTATGGTGTCAGCGCCTGGTTCACATTGATTGCCATGCTAATATGTTCAATGAAACTGGTGATATTTGTGACCTGGGCCCTTTCAGAAGGCTTATTTTATCGCCTCTTCATGTTAAAGAGTTTACTAGGACGTCCTCTGGTGGACTGCTGAGTTCTATCACACAAGGAGCCAATGAAATTGCATCTTCAGTACGTGCTACTATTAGAAGTCAAAGCAAGAAATACAAACACAAAAAGAAAAATCATTTAAATGAGGTCTCCGCTGACACAGGCAATAGTGATAAAACTGGTGACACAACCACTGAAAGCACTGCAGATACTCATCAAATAAATGGTACTTATAAAGTAGAGGAAAATTGTAATGGTGGTATACATAGAGAGGGTGTAGATCAGCAGCAAGGAAGTGTTCTGAAAAAACTGGTGTCTATACCCAGCTTCAATAGGAGTTCATCAATCAATCAGAAGGATGAGTCTCAGTTAATACGGATGAAACAGAAATATGAATTGACTGATTTGCCTCCAGATGCTAGGCCTCTACTAGTTTTTCTAAACAAGAAAAGTGGAGCTCAGCGAGGAGATTCACTTAGGCAGCGGTTGAACATTTTATTAAATCCTGTGCAGGTCAGGTCATTTAGAGCAAGCTCCCTGACCCAGTCGCTTTTCTTTTGGCACAATTGCATGGGAATGTGTTCTTCCTCTATCTATGCATGGATTACTTACATGTTAAGAAATGTTACTACTGTAAGAAATGACTTAGACCAATTAGAGTTTGCCATACCCTGAAAAAAGAGAGAGGCGCATGTGCCACAGGCCCTTGGTTACGAAAAAACGAATTGGTTTACAAACTACTTCTGCAGGTCAGGTCATTTAGAGCAAGCTCCCTGAGCTAGTCGCTTTTCTTTTGGCACAATTGCATGGGAATGTCTTCTTCCTCTATCTATGCATGGATTACTTACATGTTAAGAAATGTTACTACTATAAGAAATGACTTAGACCAATTAGAGTTTGCCATACCCTGAAAAAAGAGAGAGGCGCATGTGCCACAGGCCCTCGGTTACGAAAAAATGAATTGGTTTACAAACTACTTCTGCTGTCCTTTAGAGGGCCTGGGGAGCTCGTAGCTATTAGAAGTCACTTTACTGTCTTACTGAATGATATCATATACTTTATTAGGATATCTCTAAATGTTTGAGCACCTTTCAACTGATAATTATTACATGTTCACCATCTATACATTTAGCCTGATCTTTTAACATGCTAGTATGACCTAATTATAAGGTATTTGTCAAAGGAGACTCGTTAATCTTCATTGAATTGACTATTGAGGATTGTAAAATGTGACTTACACAGGTATCTATCAAGGTGAAGGAAGAGAATTGGATAGAATGAAGTTATAGTTCTCCCCTTTTTTCTGAGTTCTAATGTAAAATAGCTGTTTCTTGAGTTCTACTTATTATGCCAGCTTAACTATAGCTCCTTCATAATGAATAACATGGAAGGTGATTTGTTATTTTACTAAAAACACTCAGAGAGTAATCTACCTTTCAATAGATTTAACAATTTGATGTCCATAAGCGAGTGTCTTCATCTGATGTTGCTTGGATATGCTAATTAGGTCTTTGAGTTGAGCTCAACAGAAGGACCAGAAGTAGGTCTTTATCTATTCAGAAGGGTCCCTCACTTCAGGATTCTCATCTGTGGAGGAGATGGTACTGTTGGATGGGTTTTAAATGCTATAGATAAACAAAACTTTGTTTCACCTCCACCAGTAGCAATACTTCCTGCTGGGACGGGAAATGATTTGGCTAGAGTTCTTTCCTGGGGAGGTGGCTTGGGTTCAGTTGAGAGGCAAGGAGGTCTTTGCACACTTTTGCATGATATAGAACAAGCAGCGGTAACCATCCTTGATCGTTGGAAAGTTTCAATCTTAAACCAACAAGGGGAGCTGCTTCAACCTCCAAAGTTCTTGAACAACTACCTTGGTATGTTGATATCCTTTTCATGTCATAGATAGTACTGATATCTAAAGTCTGAATTATCTATCTGTGACGTGTGCCCTGAAAAAATGTAGAATATTTTGCTAGGAAATATTATGATGAGTTTCTCACTTTCTTAGATATAGAATTTGATGATTGTTGGGAACTGATATTCCAGGTGTTGGTTGTGATGCAAAGGTTGCATTAGAAATCCATAATATGAGGGAGGAGAACCCTGAAAAGTTCTACAATCAGGTAATGCAGATATCTTTTTGTTTTTAGAGGGTGTGAAGCATGTTAATTGGGTTAATGGGATTGATATGATACCAAATAGGTCTGTAGCTTCAAAGTTTTGCTTTGATAATTGTTGTATTTGATGGAAGACCTAAAACTATTTAATATTTATTTTTTTGATAAGTAATTAAAAATATTATAATTTTATGCACTAAGCCAGTGCATCAGGCATAATTACAGGTTGTGCAAACTCTCTATTGTATCTAGCATTCCATCTACATCATGTTCAGTTACCAGATTGCACCAAAAAGCTTACAAAAAAATACATCTATGTTTAAAATACAACTGTTTAATATTTTAAATGATAGAGTGATGCCGAAACAAGTAAATTTGCTCGATGTAAACCTTATAAGTTTTGCTCTTGCTTTGATGCTATACTTTCAAAGAGTTTTTAGTTTCTTTTGAGGGTATTTTGTCCTAATTATAGTGCACTTAGTCTTGAAAGCATTTCTTTTCATAGTCAATTTTTATTCTTCGATATTGGTTCCACACTTGTGGCGCTTGTGTAAAAGAACAGTCGTCAGACCGTTTTCCACTAGGCTGCTGAACATAGAGTCAGGTGCCATTAGTAATATGCTCTTCAGTTCTCTCAGATGCGGGAGAGGAGAAGTTCTGAAGGACAGAATCTTTAAAGGAAATAAGAACCTCACCTAGATGTTCTAGACTTGACTAATGACTCCTCTAATATCTCAGACCTGAATGCTTTTTTGTTTTAACTTGCATTTCTGTTCATCAATAAAAGAAAGACAAAATCTTGTCTTGCATACAGGTTCTTGGGCTAGTCTTTTTCAGATATCAATCTTTGCTTTTGGCATTTCTGATTGTCACTGAATTAGTTCTCAACGTGTTCGTTCGAGCTTTCTTCATGGTTTATTGGTGCCACCTGCCGATCTACTCTGCTTAACAGTTGCTTTATATTGCGTCCCTGTCAAAACATGTCTGTCTTATATACAGTAGCATTTAACTTTATATTCACATTATTGATAACAATATGTCCACGTGTTTCTGATATTCATCTCTTTTGGAGATTCCAGAACTTCGTTACTTCGGGGCAACCGATATATGTAAATTTTTGAAAATTTGGGGAGTTGAGTATCCATGAGATGGTGTTTGCTAGCCATGAACTCTTATGCCATTTCATGTTTAACATAAATCCATTACAGTGAGTTCACTAGATAGTTTTTCCTCTGCTCTTTCCAAAAGTAGGTTAAGTTGACAAGCTCTAACAATAAGTTAGCCCGCTGTAAGTTGGCTACTTAGTGACCTCTCTCGTCTGAGGTGGTTCTTGTGGATGCTAATAATTATTTGAGATTTAATCGTCTTTGTTTGTCTGTTCTGTATTTATGTAATAATAAATTGTGTTTGTGTATTCAGAGATTGAGGTCATGATTTTTATTCTTGTAGGACTTTTTTGTGTAATTGATTAATTTAAGTTCATACATTTTTCGATTTGTATTTCTGTCAGTGCTGAAAATATTTGGCAACATTGTTGCAGTTCATGAACAAAGTTCTTTATGCCAGAGAAGGTGCCAGGAGTATCATGGATAGGACATTTGCAGATTTTCCATGGCAAGTTCATGTAGAGGTTGATGGTGTTGAGATTGAGGTTCCTGAGGTAAGTCAAATGGTCAGCTACACAATCCTTTTGAAATACATATGCTTTTGAACTTTTACTTTTGGTCATTTAATGTACTCACATCTTCTCGTATAACATAATCATTTTGCAAATTTTGTAGTTATTAGTAATATTTTTGAACATTTTGCACATGAGGTAATTGTGGTTGATGTTTTAGTCGATTATTACTTAAAATACAATTGCTAGTTAATGGATCAGGGGTGAAACGATCATGCACTTTACTCTTTCTAGGATGCAGAAGGTGTTCTTGTAGCTAATATTGGGAGCTACATGGGCGGAGTAGACTTGTGGCAGAATGAAGATGAAAGCTATGATAATCTTGATCCTCAATCCATGCACGATAAGATGCTGGAGGTTGTAAGCATTTCTGGTACCTGGCATCTTGGGAAGCTTCAGGTATATTTTGGGGTATTCCTGAGATGATGTGGCAAAAGTAACCATCATTTCGAAGCTTTGTTTCCTGAGAGACATTTCCATATTGTTCAATGATTTCGTTGAAGCACTTAGCTGTTATTGTATGGTCATATCCCTAGTTGGAGTCTGACCAATAATCATATCTGGTAGTATTAGGAAAAGAATTCTGGTAGTTCAGTAGTTCTATGGCAAGAGTTGTTGCATATATTGGTGTAAGTAAATGTAGAAGGAGAAACAGTTGATGGTTTTTGTTGAGGGTTTATTTTGTATTGGGTTCAACTGCTCCTGTTTGAATCTGATTACACAATGCAGTTTCTGACATAAAGTTTCATTAAGGTTTATTTTATCTTTCAGCTACTTTTAAATGTTGGACCTGTGTGATAAGAGTATTGTTCTTACAATCAGGTGGGGCTTTCCAAAGCTCGGCGGCTTGCACAAGGACAAGTGATTAAAATTCAACTTTTTGCTGCATTTCCTGTTCAAGTAGATGGAGAACCTTGGAATCAGCAACCCTGTACATTGACGATAACACATCATGGACAGGTTTCCTTCCCCAACAATGTGCTTAAACTTTTATTCGCGGAAGCACGGATCTGAGCCCGTTCTATCTGGCACCCCTGCATTATTATCTAATAGTTATCCTAACATCATGCATTTAAGGTTCTAGCGATTTGGAAGTGGTGGGACTGGGAAATTTCAATTTTATAATTCATTTCTATGTATCTTTAGCCGCATGGAAAATAGTCTTTTCTGAGGGAAATTGATGTATGTTTAGG
The DNA here is from genome assembly GCA_032618575.1 of Nicotiana noctiflora. Taxonomy (NCBI): domain Eukaryota; kingdom Viridiplantae; phylum Streptophyta; class Magnoliopsida; order Solanales; family Solanaceae; genus Nicotiana; species Nicotiana noctiflora. Next base: position 125,538 of record JASVEL010007987.1, read on the forward strand.
CTTGTTATGGTGCATTCTCTTGGTTCGTTGTCATTCCCCCCCCCCCCCCCCCCTTTTTCTTTTAGATAACGTTGGGCTTATATACCCGAACCCACTTGCTTGGTGATATGGTGGTGCAGTTTCTTCAGGTTACTACACTATTATTATACACACACAGACATATACACATATATCTGAGACTTGTCTTTTACAGGCTTTTATGCTGAAGAGAGCTGCTGAAGAACCTCTAGGTCATGCAGCAGCCATAATTGCAGATGTGCTTGAAAATGCTGAATCCAATCAAGTAATTAATACATCACAGAAGCGAGCACTTCTTCAAGAAATGGCTATCAGACTATCTTAGCTATGTTTCTTACACGATCGGGCACACTGATTTTTTTTTACTTTGCTACAGCTTATGCTGAAGTTCTTAGTTACTGTGTTCTCTGTATAAAAAGTCTTCTGCTTCATCGCATAGGTTCGTCCACTTCATTTGTGAAATATCAAGAAGACTTGGAATGCTTCTAGCTGAAGCTTGTTTGTATATTGAACTCCAGTGTAAAGACTTCTAAATGAGGTGACTTTTGCAGCGGCTTGTTTAAATGTGAGTCAAATTTGAGTTTACGAGCTACATCAAAGTTCTCTATCAATCAATTACATATCTTATCCTACATATTAGATTCTTTTAGCATGATTTTGTCAATTCTTGATTGTATGATGATTTATCTACCAATCCATACCTGTTTTATTTGGAAAACCTACTTATTTTGTTCACTTTAAGAAACCAAAATAGTTTGCTTTTCTTAATTTGTTTTCCCCTTGGTCCATAACTACGTCCTTCGTGTTGTTACAACTTACAGGCTGAGTGCTTAAGTATTATAGTGTGTAAAATTTTTTATGCCATAAGGTTTAGTTGTTTGTATTGTTTTGATAGTATAAAGGAAACATGTTTCCACTTGCATATGCGCTTATTTATGAATTTTGTTTATCTTCTCTTCTTGCCCGATCAACTCTATTAGTTGTCTCGCCTTGTTAAGGTAAGGGAACCCAAGTTTTATTTTCTATATATATATATATATATATATATATTAGAGAGAAGAGGAGATTGACCAAGGGCATAATGGTCATTTCAAATATATTAGTGCATTATTTGTTTGTATACTAGGCTCAAAAGTTTGAATGTGGGTTCTTAATAGTAGGAAAAATCAAAATTAATGTGGCCACAAGCTATTAAATTCATTAGGTGGATCCCACTTTCAATTCAATCTTTGGTATCTTCATTACATGCATTACTTGACTGTTATTATTATTTTTTCAATAAGTACTTTTAATTAGAAAAATTATTTTTTTGATAATTTATAATTCAAATGTTCACCGGATTCAAAATACTAAGGTCACATATATTTATATATGACAATTCGATTATCTATATAGAAGAGAGAAGAGGAGGTTGACTAAGTATGTATATATATATATATATATATATATATATATATATATATATATATATATATATATATATATATATATATATATGTGCTTGGCCAGTTGAACGTGAGGCATAGGTATGAGGGTCTTTTTTAAGAAATGTGTTGATAGGTTGTTTGATATACTTTGAGAAGCTCAAGATAAGAAAGAGATGCCAAGTTGGATTACTGAGGATATATGGACTAAAATAAGGAAATTTTACCACCTATAGAATAAGTTAAGACCTAATTATAACATATAAATACCTTTTCAAAATTTTACATAATATAATAACTTTTTCTATTTTTGTAGCAAAAAATCAAAATTTAATGATTTCCTATATTTAAGCCTTATTTTTCTTAATCCAGTATAACTCCCGTCTGATATTCTTTTCTCTTTCATCTTATTACACCTTTTCACAAATTCATATATGTGTATATGTACTGTTGTATACTACTTTATTTCAATATTTTAAATCTAATTAAATACAAAAAAATACAACTACATACATAAATATATTAGCGTGAAAATAATGATGCTCCAGTTATATATTATTCCACTGTTAACAACATTTAATTACAAATACGTATGAATACAATTAAATACAATCATGAAAATTGCTGCTTCCATGAAAAGAATGTAAAACATATTTATAGGCATTGTAGTAGTCACCATAAATGAGTGTAATATATGGGTACTCTTTCTTTAACTCTTGAATGGCTTGTCGCAAATGATCATTGAAGAAGATTACTAAATTATTGAAATCTTTCAAGCAATGGTGCTCATCATAAGCAAACCTATGAAATCAATCACGAGCAAGCCACCTTTTTAATATAGAAAAGAATACATATGGATTTGGTATATTTAAGTTAGTTAACTATAATAATGAAAATCAATTTTTTTTTGATTTCCTTCCATTTTTATCTTATTCATCTTTCCCAGATTTGTGCTTACCCGTTACTATTTTCACGCTTAATACATATTAATACACTTAAATACAGTTTGGCATTTATAGCAATCCCAATTTATGAGGCGGATCTTAATATTGTATTATTGAATACAACTTGTTTAATACACTAAATACAATATAGAATACCGTAAAACATTCCTATATCATGTAATATTAGAAATGGTTTCTATTTATTGCTAATTAGGTCTTTATGAATGCTCTTTATGAAAAATTCTCCTAAAATAACTAGTATTGGGCCGCTTCAGAATTTCAAATAAAAAAGTGAATTGGCAAAGGCAGCCCGTCTATCCGACAAAAGTGGTTCCTAGCATGTGTGGGGTTTAATAAGTAGGGGGCTCATGGAAGAAGATTGATATGTGTTTATCATACTTGTCTAATCCTGAATGTTAGATAATCAGAGAACTAAGATTTTATTCATGGATATCAGTGAAACATAGGTTCAAAATCATTGGCAATCCTATTTTACTAATTAACTAATACAACATCAATTGCTACTCCCATACAAGCATTTTTATAAATCACAAAGGTAAAATTTCCAAAAGATTCAAGCGGCAAAACTCTCACTTAGAGCTACATCCCAACTATATTTAGTTCTGATTCAAGAAGTAAGTTGTAGATGTAAGATGTTGATGTGAAATTACATATAAAAAAATATAATGATAAACTAACATCATTAGCTTATAACAGTCTCAAATTTGTAATAATCTATGGTTTTCCTATTCTCATCACATAGAATATTTGATATAACTTGTTCAATCTTCATCTTATGCATTTTCAAAATTTGAAGTTTTAAATTTGGAATTCTACTTATGCAAGGATGTTTAAAATAATGTACCAAATCAATGGTTTCACAGACATAAGAGCAGTTAACTAATCATGAGGACAACGACTAAGTTTGCTTATTTCCTTTTGAAGTTAACTGATCATTTTGAAGTTTCATAGAATAACACTTTAATTTTTCTTTTTTTCTATGTTGTTTATCTTACAAGAACAATTAATTTTGCTTTGTTTCGGTATAATTTTGAAGTTTTATAAACAGCACTTTCATTTGAGAACAGTTAACTTATCTTTTTAAAGTTTCATGGACATAGCACTTTAATTTTATTTTTTCATGTGTTATTTATATCTTATGCATCAACCAAGAAAAGAAAAACTTTTGGGAATCCCTTGGACATTAAATGGGAAGATATTCGCATCAAGTTGATGATTTTAATATGGTGGTCAATGAAGCCCAAGAATTTTATTCATCAGGAGATTTCGAGGATTGCTCCTATAGTTATTTGCTGGGAGATATGCAAGACAAGATGTGCATTCAGATATGAATCCCCTAGAATTTATGTGGCCAGAATACTTCATCAATACTCTCGCACCTTAGAATGTCTATTGCAAATAATCTGAAGAAGGATTGGGGCAACTAATGGGATGTCATTTGCCAACAAATTTGTGCGCTTGTTCCTACTGTTGAAACTACAATTGTTAGACGGATTAAACCAGTTGCAAATTCGTATAAGATTAACACATATGGTAGTAGGGATGGAGAACAAAATATGGGATCACGGGGCATCATTAGAAATTCTAGTGGTATTTTGATTAGGGTGAATTATGATACTAATTTTATTATATGGTGGGAGGGGGTTGCGCACTATAACATATACTTATTTATTTATGATTGTAATGGAATAAGGGCGAATTGTGTTATATGGTCAGATCGATTGCGCACTGCAACAACCTATGTGCTTCTATTTCTTTGTACTGTGTTGGTTCTCAGTATCTTCATACGGAGCTCTAACGATTGGTAATTATGATCGGTATTGGTTTCCCTTGAGAAAGTAGCTACTTTCTTCAGTTAACTGTCATTTTTCGTTTTGTATTTCTTTCTCGTATTTTAATTATATACTGCGCATAGGTTATAGTGTAAGTGACCTGCCATAGCCTCGTCACTACTTCGTCGAGGTTAGGCTCGACACTTACAGAGTACATGCGGTTGGTTGTACCCATACAATACTCTTCACTTCTTATGCAGATTCCTCATCGGTGTTTATTAGCATGCTCAGATTGGCCAGCTTGTGGAAACTTGAGTTAGAGCTTCTCAGCGCCCGGAGTATGACGACCTAAGGGGTCATCTCTTAATTTAGAAGTTACATATGGGTTCTGAGGCCTTAAAAATATCCTTTTATCTCACCTCGATTTACATGCACTATTAGGACGCATTTCCAGAAAGCTTTTATGTGAAACTAAAAGATTGATTTTGACTATTAAAATTGATTTTGTATCCGGACCAGTAATTTGACGATCCCGTAGGGTCTATAGAAAAATATGGGACTTGGACGTATGCCAGGAGTCGGATTCTGAGGTCCCTAGCCTGACAAAAGAATGTTAAAAAAATTATTTGCTGGAAAATACCAAGTTTTTTGGATATGAAATGATGTGTGATTTGGATGGTATCCTGCTTGTATTTAGGTTCCGAATCTCGATATAAGTTTAAAATAGTATTGAAGTCGAACCTACGAAATTTGGTAAGAATCGGAGTTGATTTGATATAAATCGGACCCTAGGTTGAGAGAATGAAAATTTGAACTATCTTATGAATTTCATGAATTTGAGGTTAAATTCATAGTTGTTGATGTTATTTTGATTATTTAGTCGCACGAGCAAGTCCGTATGATATTTTATACTTGCATGCATATTTGATTTGGAGCCCCAAGGGCTAGGAGTGTTTTGGATGGGCTATGGAGTGAGTTTGGACTTAGAGAATTTCTGTTGTAGCTGGTATTTTTGTTGCATGCTCCGATATCGCAATTACGAGGTCAGACTTCGCAATTGCGAGCCTCTCAGCCTTGGAAATTGCGAAGGCTTGGTCGCAATTGCGAAGAAAGTCCTGGCCATCACTTGTTCGCATTTGCGAAGACCCTTTTGCAAATGTGAAGTCAACAGGAAGGGTCAAGGATCGCAATTGCAAAAACTTGTTCACAATTGCAAGTGGAGCAGACCTACAGCAGGTTCGCAATTGTGAAGCATGTATCCCATTTGTGGGTTTTGCAATTGCAAAGCTCCTATGGTAATTACGACATCTGCACCTGAACAATACATCTTTTTAAGGGGATTTTCACTTCATTCTTCAAAAATTCAAAACATAAATTCCTAAGGGCGATTTTTCTAGAACAAGTTCTTCTTTAAATCATAGGTACATGAATTTTAACTCTTGTACTTCGATCTATATCATCTTTTTATATGATTTCATTTTAAAATCTAGGAATTTTCATGGAAAATTGAGTGGTTTTTTATTAGAAATAAGGATTTTCAAATTTTAGGGATTTGGGCCTCAATTTGAGGTCGGATTTCCAAACCAATTATATATTTGAGTTCTGGTGAATGGCAATCGGGTTTTGGTTCGATTTCTGAGTTTTAACCAAGCGAGACCGGGGTCAAATTTTTATTTTTTGGAAAAACATTAGGAAATTTGTATTCATGCCTTAGAATTGGTTTATTTAGAATATATTGATGTTATTAAGTAAATTATGACTAGATATGAGCGGATTGGAAGTGGAACCGAGAGGTAAAGCGATAATTGAGGCTTGATTTTGTCCGTGGAATTGAGGTAAGGTTTTGGTCTAACCTTAGATTGGGGGAATATGAGTTGTGGTCTTAGTTGCTATGTGTTAGTGTTGACTAGACTTATAGGTGTGGTGGCGAGTATCTATTCGTTGGTGTCAAGCATGCCCATGAGTCTTATACCATGATTGTTGTGACCCTATTGTTTATTGTCCATGCTTAGGTTGATGATTACAATGTTGAACATGATTCATGATAATATCTTGGTGCCTGACCATTGTTGAGTATTGGCTCAAGTTGAGAGTTGTTTTATGAAGTAACTGTTGGAACGAGATTGGTTATAGTTGATTCCTTTGCCATGATGTTATTATTTATATTCATGCACTAGAATTGGTTTATTTAAGAAGTATGAGGAAAGGTGGAGCAAGAGCTCTTGAAGTCTATCCGGGCTGTGGGATTTAATTATTGGATACCCGAGACCCATAATCTTTCCTAGCAACAGGGTTCTATGACCATCACTCAGTACGAGACCATATTTATTGACTTGGCTGTCATGCTCTTCTTATACTTCCAATAGAGAGAGAGAGAGAGAGAGAGAGAGAGAGAGAGAGAGAGAGAGAGAGAGAGAGAGAGAGAGAGAGAGAGAGAGAGAGAGAAAGTTATGTTCATTGAGGGACTCACTCAACCTATTCGATTGCAGATGGCTAAGGAGACAAGGAGCGAGATTTCATTTCAGGATGCGGCCAATGTGGCTAGGAGAGGTGAGAAGGTTCTAGGTCAGGGGAATGATCGGGGGCTTGACAAGAGGCCTCGTCATTCTGGCAGGTTCAGTGGTGCCTCACCTTGAGGCAGGGACGTTTTTGGTAGAGGCCATCCTCCCAGGATGTTTCATTCAGCACTACAGGCTTCTCACGGTACTCCGGGTGGTTTGATTGTAAATCTACATACTTTATCAATAATTCTTTTTCAATGAAATCTTCTTTACCTAAAATAGTTAATAAATAAAATAATGTTTCTTAAGGAGATAATTGAATTGTCGTATATAAATATATGTGACCTTAGTATTTTGAATCAGTTGAACATTTGAATTATAAATTATCAAAAAAATAATTTTTCTAGTTAAAAGTACGTATTGAAAAAATAATAATAACAGTCAAGTAATGCATGTAATGAAGATACCGAAGGTTGAATTGAAAGTGAGATCCACCTAAAGAATTTAATAGCTTATGGGCACATTAATTTTGATTTTTCCTGCTATTAAGAACCCACAATCAAACTTTTGAGTCTAGTATACAAACAAATAATGCACTAATATATTTGAAATGATCTTTATGCCCTTGGTCAACCTCCTCTTCTCTCTTATATATATATATATATATATATATATATATATATATATATATATATATATATATATATATATATTGCTAGGAGATATGCAAGGCGAGATGTGCAGTCAGATATGAATCCCCTAGAATTTATGTGGCTAGAATACTTCATCAATACTCTCACACCTTGGAAGGTCTATTGCAAATAATCTGAAGAAGGATTGGGGAAACTAATGGGATGTCATTTGCCAACAAATCTGTGCGCTCGTTCCTACTGTTGAAACTACTATTGTTAGATGGATTAAACCAGTTGCAAATTCATATAAGATTAACACGGATGGTAGTAGGGATAGAGAACAAAATATGGGATCAGGGGGCATCATTACAAATTCTAGTGGTATTTTGATTAGGGTGAATTGTGATACTAATTTTGTTATATGGTGGGAGGGGGTTACGCACTAAAATATATACTTATTTATTTATGATTGTAATGGAATAAGGATGAATTGTGTTATATGGTAGGATCGATTGCGCACTGCAACAACCTATGTGCTTCTATATCTTTGTACTGTGTTCGTTCTCGGTATCTTCATACGGAAGTCTAACGATTGGTAATTCTGATCGGTATTGGTTTCCCTTGAGAAAGTAGCTACTTTCTTAAGTTAACTGTCATTTTCCGTTTTGTATTTCTTTCTCGTATTTTAATTATATACTGCGTACAGGTTATAGTGTAAGTGACCTGCCATAGCCTCGTCATTACTTCGTCGAGGTTAGGCTCGATACTTACAGAGTACATGGGGTTGGTTGTACCCATACAATAGACTTCACTTCTTATGCAGATTCCTTGTCTGTGTTTATTAGCATGCTCAGATTGGCCAGCTTGTGAAAACTTGAGTTGGAACTGCTCAACGCCCAGAGTATGACGACCCAATGGGTTATCTCTTAATTTAGAAGTTAGATATGTGTTCTGAGGCCTTAAAAATTTCCTTTTATCTCACCTCAATTTACGTGCACTGTTACGACGCATTTCCAGAAAGCTTTTAGGTGAAATAAAAAGATTGATTTTGGCTATTAAATTTAATTTTGTTCAATATTTTGGGTAAACGAACCCAGACATGTTATTTGACGATCCCGTAGGGTCTGTAGAAAAATACAAGACTTGGACGTTTGCCAGGACTCGGATTCCGAGGTCCCTAGCCTGACAAAACAATTTCAAAAAAAATAATTTGCTGGAAAATACCAAGTTTTTTTGAAATGAAATGATGTGTGATTTAGGTGGTATCCTGCTTGTATTTTGGTTTCATATCTCGATATAAGTTTAAAATAGTATTTAAGTCGAGCCTGTGAAATTTGATAAGAATCGGAGTTGATTTGATATAAATCGGACCCTAGGTTGAGAAAATGAAAATTTGAACTATCTTATGAATTTCGGGTTAAATTCATAGTTGTTGATGTTATTTTGATAATTTAGTCACACTAGCGAGTCCGTATGATATTTTATACTTGCATGCATGTTTGATTTGGAGCCCCAAGGGCTAGGAGTGTTTTGGATAGGCTACGGAGTGAGTTTGGACTTAGAGAATTTCTGTTGCAACTGGTATTTTTGTTTTAGGCTCCGATATCACAATTACGAGGTCAGACTTCGCAATTGCGAGCCTCTCAGCCTTGGAAATTGCGAAGGCTTGATAGCAATTGTAAAGAAAGCCCAGGCCAGCACTTGTTCGCATTTGCGAACACCCTTTGGCAAATGTGAAGACAACAAGAAGGTTCAAGGATCACAATTGCGAAAGCTTGTTCACAATTGTGAGTGTAGCAAACATGCAGCAGGTTCGCAATTGTGAAGCCTGTATCGCATTTGTGGGTTTTGCAATTGCGAAGCTCCTGTGGTAATTGCGACATCTGCACCTGAACAATACATCTTTTAAGAGGATTTTCACTTCATTCTTCAAAAATTCAAAACTTAGACTCCTAAGGGCGATTTTTCTAGAACAAGTTCTTCTCCAAATCATAGTTACATGAATTTTAACTCTTTTTCTTCGATCTATTACATCTTTTTATATGATTTCACTTCAAAATCTAGGATTTTTCATGGAAAATTGGGTGCATTTTGAGTAGAAATTAGGATTTTCAAATTTTAGGGATTTGGGCCTCAATTTGAGGTCGAATTTCAAAACCAATTGTATATTTGAGTTCTGGGTGAATGGCAATGGGGTTTTGGTTCGATTTTTGAGTTTTAACCAAGCGGGACAGGGGTCAATTTTTTATTTTTTGGGAAAACATTAGGAAATTTGTATTCAGGCATTAGAATTTGTTTATTTAGAATATATTGATGTTATTAAGTAAATTATGAATAGATATGAGCGGATTGGAAGTGGAACTGAGAGGTAAAGCGGTAATTGAGGCTTGATTTTGTCCGTGGAATTGAGGTATGTGTTTGGTCTAACCTTAGCTTGAGGGAATATGAGTTGTGGTCTTAATTTCTTTGTGTTAGTGTTGACGAGACGTATAGGTGTGGTGGCGAGTATCTATTTGTTGGTGTCCAACATGCCCATGAGTCTTATACCATGATTGTTGTGACCCAATTGTTTATTGTCCATGCTTAGGTTGGCGATTACAATGTTGAACATGATTCATGATAATATCTTGGTACCTGACAAAATGGTCATTTCAAATATATAGAAGAGAGAAGAGGAGGTTGACCAAGGGCATAATGGTTATTTCAAATATATTAGTGCATTATTTGTTTGTATACTAGGCTCAAAATGACCATTATTTATTTATATGCCCTTGGTCAACCTCCTCTTCTCTCTTCTAATATATTTGAAATGACCATTTTGTCAGGTACCAAGATATTATCATGAATCATGTTCAACATTGTAATCGCCAACCTAAGCATGGACAATAAACAATTGGGTCACAACAATCATGGTATAAGACTCATGGGCATGTTGGACACCAACAAATAGATACTCGCCACCACACCTATACGTCTCGTCAACACTAACACAAAGAAATTAAGACAACAACTCATATTCCCTCAAGCTAAGGTTAGACCAAACACATACCTCAATTCCACGGACAAAATCAAGCCTCAATTACCGCTTTACCTCTCAGTTCCACTTCCAATCCGCTCATATCTATTCATAATTTACTTAATAACATCAATATATTCTAAATAAACAAATTCTAATGCCTGAATACAAATTTCCTAATGTTTTCCCAAAAAATAAAAAATTGACCCCTGCCCCGCTTGGTTAAAACTCAAAAATCGAACCAAAACCCCATTGCCATTCACCCAGAACTCAAATATACAATTGGTTTTGAAATTCGACCTCAAATTGAGGCCCAAATCCCTAAAATTTGAAAATCCTAATTTCTACTCAAAATGCACCCAATTTTCCATGAAAAATCCTAGATTTTGAAGTGAAATCATATAAAAAGATGTAATAGATCGAAGAAAAAGAGTTAAAATTCATGTAACTATGATTTGGAGAAGAACTTGTTCTAGAAAAATCGCCCTTAGGAGTCTAAGTTTTGAATTTTTGAAGAATGAAGTGAAAATCCTCTTAAAAAGATGTATTGTTCAGGTGCAGATGTCGCAATTACCACAGGAGCTTCGCAATTGCAAAACCCACAAATGCGATACAGGCTTCACAATTGCGAACCTGCTGCATGTTTGCTACACTCACAATTGTGAACAAGCTTTCGCAATTGTGATCCTTGAACCTTCTTGTTGTCTTCACATTTGCCAAAGGGTGTTCGCAAATGCGAACAAGTGCTGGCCTGGGCTTTCTTTACAATTGCTATCAAGCCTTCGCAATTTCCAAGGCTGAGAGGCTCGCAATTGCGAAGTCTGACCTCGTAATTGTGATATCGGAGCCTAAAACAAAAATACCAGTTGCAACAGAAATTCTCTAAGTCCAAACTCACTCCGTAGCCTATCCAAAACACTCCTAGCCCTTGGGGCTCCAAATCAAACATGCATGCAAGTATAAAATATCATACGGACTCGCTAGTGTGACTAAATTATCAAAATAACATCAACAACTATGAATTTAACCCGAAATTCATAAGATAGTTCAAATTTTCATTTTCTCAACCTAGGGTCCGATTTATATCAAATCAACTCCGATTCTTATCAAATTTCACAGGCTCGACTTAAATACTATTTTAAACTTATATCGAGATATGAAACCAAAATACAAGCAGGATACCACCTAAATCACACATCATTTCATTTCAAAAAAACTTGGTATTTTCCAGCAAATTATTTTTTTTGAAATTGTTTTGTCAGGCTAGGGACCTCGGAATCCGAGTCCTGGCAAACGTCCAAGTCTTGTATTTTTCTACAGACCCTACGGGATCGTCAAATAACATGTCTGGGTTCGTTTACCCAAAATATTGAACAAAATTAAATTTAATAGCCAAAATCAATCTTTTTATTTCACCTAAAAGCTTTCTGGAAATGCGTCGTAACAGTGCACGTAAATTGAGGTGAGATAAAAGGAAATTTTTAAGGCCTCAGAACACATATCTAACTTCTAAATTAAGAGATAACCCATTGGGTCGTCATACTCTGGGCGTTGAGCAGTTCCAACTCAAGTTTTCACAAGCTGGCCAATCTGAGCATGCTAATAAACACAGACAAGGAATCTGCATAAGAAGTGAAGTCTATTGTATGGGTACAACCAACCCCATGTACTCTGTAAGTATCGAGCCTAACCTCGACGAAGTAATGACGAGGCTATGGCAGGTCACTTACACTATAACCTGTACGCAGTATATAATTAAAATACGAGAAAGAAATACAAAACGGAAAATGACAGTTAACTTAAGAAAGTAGCTACTTTCTCAAGGGAAACCAATACCGATCAGAATTACCAATCGTTGGACTTCCGTATGAAGATACCGAGAACGAACACAGTACAAAGATATAGAAGCACATAGGTTGTTGCAGTGCGCAATCGATCCTACCATATAACACAATTCATCCTTATTCCATTACAATCATAAATAAATAAGTATATATTTTAGTGCGTAACCCCCTCCCACCATATAACAAAATTAGTATCACAATTCACCCTAATCAAAATACCACTAGAATTTGTAATGATGCCCCCTGATCCCATATTTTGTTCTCTATCCCTACTACCATCCGTGTTAATCTTATATGAATTTGCAACTGGTTTAATCCATCTAACAATAGTAGTTTCAACAGTAGGAACGAGTGCACAGATTTGTTGGCAAATGACATCCCATTAGTTTCCCCAATCCTTCTTCAGATTATTTGCAATAGACCTTCCAAGGTGTGAGAGTATTGATGAAGTATTCTAGCCACATAAATTCTAGGGGATTCATATCTGACTGCACATCTCGCCTTGCATATCTCCTAGCAAATATATATATATATATATATATATATATATATATATATATATATATATATATATATATATATATATAGAGAAGAGGAGGTTGACCAAGGGCATAAAGATCATTTCAAATATATTAGTGCATTATTTGTTTGTATACTAGACTCAAAAGTTTGATTGTGGGTTCTTAATAGCAGGAAAAATCAAAATTAATGTGCCCATAAGCTATTAAATTCTTTAGGTGGATCTCACTTTCAATTCAACCTTCGGTATCTTCATTACATGCATTACTTGACTGTTATTATTATTTTTTCAATACGTACTTTTAACTAGAAAAATTATTTTTTTGATAATTTATAATTCAAATGTTCAACTGATTCAAAATACTAAGGTCACATATATTTATATACGACAATTCAATTATCTCCTTAAGAAATATTATTTTATTTATTAACTATTTCAGGTAAAGAAGATTTCATTGAAAAAGAATTATTGATAAAGTATGTAGATTTACAATCAAACCACCCGGAGTACCGTGAGAAGCCTGTAGTGCTGAATGAAACATCCTGGGAGGATGGCCTCTACCAAAAACGTCCCTGCCTCAAGGTGAGGCACCACTGAACCTGCCAGAATGACGAGGCCTCTTGTCAAGCCCCCGATCATTCCCCTGACCTAGAACCTTCTCACCTCTCCTAGCCACATTGGCCGCATCCTGAAATGAAATCTCGCTCCTTGTCTCCTTAGCCATCTGCAATCGAATAGGTTGAGTGAGTCCCTCAATGAACATACTCTCTCTCTCTCTCTCTCTCTCTCTCTCTCTCTCTATCTCTCTCTCTCTCTCTATTGGAAGTATAAGAAGAGCATGACAGCCAAGTCAATAAATATGGTCTCGTACTGAGTGATGGTCATATAACCCTGTTGCTAGGAAAGATTATGGGTCTCGGGTATCCAATAATTGAATCCCACAGCCCGGATAGACTTCAAGAGCTCTTGCTCCACCTTTCCTCATACTTCTTAAATAAACCAATTCTAGTGCATGAATATAAATAATAACATCATGGCAAAGGAATCAACTATAACCAATCTCGTTCCAACAGTTACTTCATAAAACAACTCTCAACTTGAGCCAATACTCAACAATGGTCAGGCACCAAGATATTATCATGAATCATGTTCAACATTGTAATCATCAACCTAAGCATGGACAATAAACAATAGGGTCACAACAATCATGGTATAAGACTCATGGGCATGCTTGACACCAACGAATAGATACTCGCCACCACACCTATAAGTCTAGTCAACACTAACACATAGCAACTAAGACCACAACTCATATTCCCCCAATCTAAGGTTAGACCAAAACCTTACCTCAATTCCACGGACAAAATCAAGCCTCAATTATCGCTTTACCTCTCGGTTCCACTTCCAATCCGCTCATATCTAGTCATAATTTACTTAATAACATCAATATATTCTAAATAAACCAATTCTAAGGCATGAATACAAATTTCCTAATGTTTTTCCAAAAAATAAAAATTTGACCCCGGTCTCGCTTGGTTAAAACTCAGAAATCGAACCAAAACCCGATTGCCATTCACCAGAACTCAAATATATAATTGGTTTGGAAATCCGACCTCAAATTGAGGCCCAAATCCCTAAAATTTGAAAATCCTTATTTCTAATAAAAAACCACTCAATTTTCCATGAAAATTCCTAGATTTTAAAATGAAATCATATAAAAAGATGATATAGATCGAAGTACAAGAGTTAAAATTCATGTACCTATGATTTAAAGAAGAACTTGTTCTAGAAAAATCGCCCTTAGGAATTTATGTTTTGAATTTTTGAAGAATGAAGTGAAAATCCCCTTAAAAAGATGTATTGTTCAGGTGCAGATGTCGTAATTACCATAGGAGCTTTGCAATTGCAAAACCCACAAATGCGATACATGCTTCACAATTGCGAACCTGCTGTAGGTCTGCTCCACTTGCAATTGTGAACAAGTTTTTGCAATTGCGATCCTTGACCCTTCCTGTTGACTTCACATTTGCAAAAGGGTCTTCGCAAATGCGAACAAGTGATGGCCAGGACTTTCTTCGCAATTGCGACCAAGCCTTCGCAATTTCCAAGGCTGAGAGGCTCGCAATTGCGAAGTCTGACCTCGTAATTGCGATATCGGAGCATGCAACAAAAATACCAGCTACAACAGAAATTCTCTAAGTCCAAACTCACTCCATAGCCCATCCAAAACACTCCTAGCCCTTGGGGCTCCAAATCAAATATGCATGCAAGTATAAAATATCATACGGACTTGCTCGTGCGACTAAATAATCAAAATAACATCAACAACTATGAATTTAACCTCAAATTCATGAAATTCATAAGATAGTTCAAATTTTCATTCTCTCAACCTAGGGTCCGATTTATATCAAATCAACTCCGATTCTTACCAAATTTCGTAGGTTCGACTTCAATACTATTTTAAACTTATATCGAGATTCGGAACCTAAATACAAGCAGGATACCATCCAAATCACACATCATTTCATATCCAAAAAACTTGGTATTTTCCAGCAAATAATTTTTTTAACATTCTTTTGTCAGGCTAGGGACCTCAGAATCCGACTCCTGGCATACGTCCAAGTCCCATATTTTTCTATAGACCCTACGGGATCGTCAAATTACTGGTCCGGATACAAAATCAATTTTAATAGTCAAAATCAATCTTTTAGTTTCACATAAAAGCTTTCTGGAAATGCGTCCTAATAGTGCATGTAAATCGAGGTGAGATAAAAGGATATTTTTAAGGCCTCAGAACCCATATGTAACTTCTAAATTAAGAGATGACCCCTTAGGTCGTCATACTCCGGGCGCTGAGAAGCTCTAACTCAAGTTTCCACAAGCTGGCCAATCTGAGCATGCTAATAAACACCGATGAGGAATCTGCATAAGAAGTGAAGAGTATTGTATGGGTACAACCAACCGCATGTACTCTGTAAGTGTCGAGCCTAACCTCGACGAAGTAGTGACGAGGCTATGGCAGGTCACTTACACTATAACCTATGCGCAGTATATAATTAAAATACGAGAAAGAAATACAAAACGAAAAATGACAGTTAACTGAAGAAAGTAGCTACTTTCTCAAGGGAAACCAATACCGATCATAATTACCAATCGTTAGAGCTCCGTATGAAGATACTGAGAACCAACACAGTACAAAGAAATAGAAGCACATAGGTTGTTGCAGTGCGCAATCGATCTGACCATATAACACAATTCGCCCTTATTCCATTACAATCATAAATAAATAAGTATATGTTATAGTGCGCAACCCCCTCCCACCATATAATAAAATTAGTATCATAATTCACCCTAATCAAAATACCACTAGAATTTCTAATGATGCCCCGTGATCCCATATTTTGTTCTCCATCCCTACTACCATATGTGTTAATCTTATATGAATTTGCAACTGGTTTAATCCGTCTAACAATTGTAGTTTCAACAGTAGGAACAAGCGCACAAATTTGTTGGCAAATGACATCCCATTAGTTGCCCCAATCCTTCTTCAGATTATTTGCAATAGACATTCTAAGGTGCGAGAGTATTGATGAAGTATTCTGGCCACATAAATTCTAGGGGATTCATATCTGAATGCACATCTTGTCTTGCATATCTCCCAGCAAATAACTATAGGAGCAATCCTCGAAATCTCCTGATGAATAAAATTCTTGGGCTTCATTGACCACCATATTAAAATCATCAACTTGATGCGAATATCTTCCCATTTAATGTCCAAGGGATTCCCAAAAGTTTTTCTTTTCTTGGTTGATGCATAAGATATAAATAACACATGAAAAAATAAAATTAAAGTGCTATGTCCATGAAACTTTAAAAAGATAAGTTAACTGTTCTCAAATGAAAGTGCTGTTTATAAAACTTCAAAATTATACCGAAACAAAGCAAAATTAATTGTTCTTGTAAGATAAACAACATAGAAAAAAAGAAAAATTAAAGTGTTATTCTATGAAACTTCAAAATGATCAGTTAACTTCAAAAGGAAATAAGCAAACTTAGTCGTTGTCCTCATGATTAGTTAACTGCTCTTATGTCTGTGAAACCATTGATTTGGTACATTATTTTAAACATCCTTGCATAAGTAGAATTCCAAATTTAAAACTTCAAATTTTGAAAATGCATAAGATGAAGATTGAACAAGTTATATCAAATATTCTATGTGATGAGAATAGGAAAACCATAGATTATTACAAATTTGAGACTGTTATAAGCTAATGATGTTAGTTTATCATTATATTTTTTTATATGTAATTTCACATCAACATCTTACATCTACAACTTACTTCTTGAATCAGAACTAAATATAGTTGGGATGTAGCTCTAAGTGAGAGTTTTGCCGCTTGAATCTTTTGGAAATTTTACCTTTGTGATTTATAAAAATGCTTGTATGGGAGTAGCAATTGATGTTGTATTAGTTAATTAGTAAAATAGGATTGCCAATGATTTTGAACCTATGTTTCACTGATATCCATGAATAAAATCTTAGTTCTCTGATTATCTAACATTCAGGATTAGACAAGTATGATAAACACATATCAATCTTCTTCCATGAGCCCCCTACTTATTAAACCCCACACATGCTAGGAACCACTTTTGTCGGATAGACGGGCTGCCTTTGCCAATTCACTTTTTTATTTGAAATTCTGAAGCGGCCCAATACTAGTTATTTTAGGAGAATTTTTCATAAAGAGCATTCATAAAGACCTAATTAGCAATAAATAGAAACCATTTCTAATATTACATGATATAGGAATGTTTTACGGTATTCTATATTGTATTTAGTGTATTAAACAAGTTGTATTCAATAATACAATATTAAGATCCGCCTCATAAATTGGGATTGCTATAAATGCCAAACTGTATTTAAGTGTATTAATATGTATTAAGCGTGAAAATAGTAACGGGTAAGCACAAATCTGGGAAAGATGAATAAGATAAAAATGGAAGGAAATCAAAAAAAAATTGATTTTCATTATTATAGTTAACTAACTTAAATATACCAAATCCATATGTATTCTTTTCTATATTAAAAAGGTGGCTTGCTCGTGATTGATTTCATAGGTTTGCTTATGATGAGCACCATTGCTTGAAAGATTTCAATAATTTAGTAATCTTCTTCAATGATCATTTGCGACAAGCCATTCAAGAGTTAAAGAAAGAGTACCCATATATTACACTCATTTATGGTGACTACTACAATGCCTATAAATATGTTTTACATTCTTTTCATGGAAGCAGCAATTTTCATGATTGTATTTAATTGTATTCATACGTATTTGTAATTAAATATTGTTAACAGTGGAATAATATATAACTGGAGCATCATTATTTTCACGCTAATATATTTATGTATGTAGTTGTATTTTTTTGTATTTAATTAGATTTAAAATATTGAAATAAAGTAGTATACAACAGTACATATACACATATATGAATTTGTGAAAAGGTGTATTAAGATGAAAGAGAAAAGAATATCAGACGGGAGTTATACTGGATTGAGAAAAATAAGGCTTAAATATAGGAAATCATTAAATTTTGATTTTTTGCTACAAAAATAGAAAAAGTTATTATATTATGTAAAATTTTGAAAAGGTATTTATATGTTATAATTAGGTCTTAACTTATTCTATAGGTGGTAAAATTTCCTTATTTGAGTCCATATATCCTCAGTAATCCAACTTGGCATCTCTTTCTTATCTTGAGCTTCTCAAAGTATATCAAACAACCTATCAACACATTTCTTAAAAAAGACCCTCATACCTATGCCTCACGTTCAACTGGCCAAGCACACTTCATCTGCAAATAATTAATTTGTTTGATCGGTTAATAGTGAGTTGAACAATGAAATAATTTATTTTGTCCTAAAGTCATCAAACATCACGTCCCTAATGCTCCATGGAACATCTGACCAGAACCTCCAAGGTCCGTGATAAAAGGAACACATTGGTTCAACCACAACTTTCGTAGCTTGAGTACAAGGATGAAACTTGCATTAAATTAAACATGGTAGAAACTAGATTTATAATTAGTTAGAAAATAAACAAATAAATACTTACCCAGCTCCATCGGTAATGATAACAACCTCCCGAGAACATGTAATCTTCAAACATTTGGAGGATCTTGAGCATGTATAGGAGGTTGTGTAATATCAATGCATGGGGACGTGTGAGGGCAATTAACTCATATACACATCCTAGAAATTCTAGGAGATGAAAATGGAGTAGATTCAGATAAAGGCATAGAAGAGTGCTTTGCAGGCCGAGTAGAAGATGTGGGCACGCTAGAGGAAGAATAAGAGGGTATGATGTAATGACCCAAAAGGTTATCACTTTTTTTAAAATTAAATTATGTATTTTGAGGACTTGAAAATCTCATTTAGAGTCACCTGGATTTGCGTACGTAGTCCGGGCGTATAACCGGAAAGCTTAAATAGGAAAATTTGTAAAAATAATAAAATTTAGCTAATACATCAATTAATTTGACTTTGGTCAACACTTTGAGTAAACAGATTCGGAACCATCATTTGACAGTCCCGGAGGATACGTAGGAAAATATGAGACTTGGGCATAGGCCTGAATTAAATTTCGAGGTCCCAGGCCCGAGAAATAAATTTTTAAAGAAAATTGTTGTCGAAAATTGTTTAAAGTATTTTGAAATAAAATTTTATTAGAACATGACGGTATCAGACCAGTATTTTGGTTCTGGTGCCCAATATAGATCCTCTATATCATTTAAGATATTTCTGTAGAATTTGGCACAAAACAGATCTCATTTGACATGATTCGGACCTAAATTGCAAACGTTGAGGTTTAAGAAGTTTTAAAATATTTCCTTGATTTGAGGTTTAATTCGTTGTTAATGGTGTTATTTTGGAGATTTTATTGCACGGTTAAGTTCATATGATGTTATTGGGTTAGCACATATGTTTGGTAAGGAGCTCCGAGACCTTGGGTGTGTTTCGAATGTATTTCGGAAAGTTTTAGACTTAAGAAAAGTTATAGAAAACAGATGTTCTGGTGTACTGATATTCTCTTCTTCACGCGGGATGGCCCTCGTGAACGCGATGTGTAAATTATGCTAAAGAAATTTCCTTCCACACGAACACATAGCTCAGGTCATGAACGCGAGGCATTGAGGATAATCCATTCGCGAACGTGGTCCTGGCCACGCGAACGTGAAGGTTAATTAAGCCTTGGGCATGGGTGAGG
Organism: Nicotiana noctiflora; assembly: GCA_032618575.1. Lineage (NCBI taxonomy): Eukaryota > Viridiplantae > Streptophyta > Magnoliopsida > Solanales > Solanaceae > Nicotiana > Nicotiana noctiflora. The sequence goes on from JASVEL010007987.1 coordinate 145,495, forward strand.
CATTTGTCTTATGCGAACGCGACCCACTGGACGCGAATGCGAGCCTGTTTACGCGAATGCGAAGTTCTACAGGCTTGACTCATCGCGAACGCGAAGAATATTTTTAACCAGTTATTTTAAAGTCTCAAAAATAGAACACTTACATGATTTTTATAAAATTTTATAAACCTCTTTTGCTCCAAAGCTCTTAGGTGATTTTTGAAGTATTTACTTACCATAATCTCTTGGGTAATTAATTTTTAACTTGTTATCTTCCATTTTTATCAATACTCATTAGATTTGTAGGCCTAAAATATGAGACTAAGGGTAGAAAATTACGGATTGGATAGAATTAGGGCTTTTTAATGAATTATAATTTAGATCTTGTTTTGAGGCCGGATTCTAGAACTAATTATATGTTTGGATCATGGGTGCATGAGGGTTCGGATTTTTGTTTGAACCTCGTGTTTTGACCAAGCGGGCCCGTGGTCGATTTTTTGGTTTTTAGAAAGAATTATTAGAAAGCTATAATTTGGCATTGGAATTGAATTTTATAGCATTTATCGATGTTATGAAGCTGATTATTTATAGACATGATTTATTTGGAGCCGAATTCGAAAGGAAAGGTGGTGTTTGAGGCTTGAGTTAGTCATGGAAGTTTAAGGTAAGTGTATGGAACCTTAGCATGAGGGATATGAGTTGTGTCCTATTTGCTAATTGCTTCTTGTTGAGTACGACATATAGGCATGGTGATGAGTATCTATACGTTGGTGCCGAGAATGACGGTGAGTCTTAAATTGACAGATATTGTGTTCTAAAATGTTACTACAGATGCTTTAATTTATGATTCTCGATATTGAGCAAAGATTTAGTTTGTTCTCATGGATTTATTTACATTAAGTATTAGTACTAATTGAGTTGAGTAAGAGTTGAATTAGGATTGGTTATAGTTGATTCTCCCTTGCTGGGATATTTATATTGATATTGTTGTTCCATTGCCGGGAAGTTATTATATTGCTTTTGTTCACTTGTCAGGATTCCTTGTAATTTTTGTGTTGGCTTGTAAAGGGAAGCGGGTGGTACGCCTACCACAAGATTTAATGAAATGGGAGCAGGCGGTACACCTACCACAAGATATAATAAAATGGGAGTAGGTGGTGCGCCTACCATAAGATATGATGAAATGGGAATAGGTGTTACGCCTACTACAAGATATGAGAAATGGGATCGGGTTTCACGCCTGCAACGAGATGTGAACCGAACATGAAATCTTCCTTCGTTTTCCTTATCCTTGTTAGAAGTTGAATTTGGGTTTCCTTATAATTCCCTTGAGATTTTATTTTATCTGTTATTCCCCGAAGCATGATTCACCTTCCCAACTTTAATTGATTGTTCTGGTATATTTTTTCGATGTATATGTATATAACTACAAAGGTTTATCTGGAGTCTGGTCCAAGCCTCGTCATTGCCTTGCCGGGGTTAGGCCAGGCACTTACCAGCACATGAGGTCGGTTGTTCTGATATTACACTCTGCACTCTATGTAGATACCGAGGGAGCACTAGGATAGTAGCAGTAGCTCAGGAGCCAGCCTTCAGTCCACAGAGATCCTGAGGTAGTCCTGCAGGCGTCCACTGGCCCATCGTCTCTTCTATCTACTATCAAGTTCTGTTATCATTTGTATCCGAAATAGTCCGTGAATGTTGTGATACCGGTTTCTGGGTGGAGACATATGTTGTCTTTTCATATCGATTTTGGCATTATAATCGTCTAAGTCTTCCACCTAAATTTTCATCTTTCGCTATTATATTTTTGTTTATCACGTGTTATTACCAGTAGGTAAAAGTATTAAAAATGAAAAGGTTAAAGATTTCTAAATTTTATGGCTTTTCTAGCTTCTATGAGTAGGCACCATCACCACTCTCGAAGGTGGGAAAGCCGGGTCGTGACAAGTTAGTATCAGAGCTCTAGGTTATATATGCCTCACAATTCACGAACAAGCTTAGTAGAGTCTGAGGGATCGGTACAGAGATGTCTGTATTTATCCCAGAGGCTACAGAGTTAGGAAAAACTTCACATTTGTTATTTCTTGTCGTGCGGTTTGGTTTCTCAATACTAATTGAATTTCAACTTAGGTCTTTCACAGATGGAGAGAACACGCACTTCCTCATCTACCTATCAGTAGCCCGTTCCCCCAGCAGTAGCTCCACAAGGGGTAGAGGGCGAGGCCGAGGTCATTCTAGAGGCTGAGGCAGGAGCAGAGTTCAGCCCAGGGCAGTAGCACCCGTAGCGGAGCCTTAGGTTGACTTTGATAATGTGGTTCTTGCCCCAGCAGTTCCTTTAGGTCCAACTCAGGTCCCAAAGGGGTTATTGCTACCCCAGTTCTTTAAGATGCTTTGGTCTATCGAGTGGGCCTTATAGAGAGTGTCACCAGGGTAAGTTTACTTCCTGTAGCACCAACCATCTCTCAGGTTGGAGGAGGAGCCTAGACTCATGCTACTCTCACTCCGGAGTAAGTAGCTCCCTAGTTTCGGACTCCAGCAGCTTAGCTAGTTGGATCGGTTCAGTCAGGTGTGATAGCTCAGACCGGTGATGGTGCAGCCATGTCTGCCAATGCTTTATGGAGATTGGACAGGTTCACCAAGTTCTTCACTACTACTTTCCGCGGTGCATCTACTAAGGATCCTTAGGATTATCTAGGCAGCTGTTAGGAGGTTTTTCTGAATATGGGGATAGTTTAGATCAACGGGGCCAATTTTGCCACATTTTTCTTGTCTAGATCTGCCAAGACTTGGTGGAGGGATTATTGCTTAGCTAGACCAGAAGGATCACCATCCTTGACCTAGGAGTAGTTCACACAACTATTTCTTGAGAAGTTTCTCCCTATTACACATCGCTAGGCGTATTAGAGGCGGTTCGAGCGCCTCTAGCATGTATCCATAACCATCACCCTGTATGAGACCAGATTCATTGACTTGGCTCGCCATACTCTTATCATATTTCCCACTGAGAGGGAGAGAGTGAGATTGTTTATTGATGGACTCATTCAGCTGATTCATCTCTAGATGGCTAGAGAGACTGGGAGTGATATATCCTTCCAGGAGGCGACCAATGTGGCCCAGAGAGTTGAGATGGTACTATCGCAGGGGGTTGGTCACGGGACCACGTCATTTAGGGAGTTTCAATGGTTTCTCGTCTGGAGGTAGATATTTATATGGTAGAGGCCATCCTCCTAGTCTTTTTAGTCAATACTCTAGGTTTCTTACGTCGCTTCAGGTGGCCGTGGTCTTCAGATGCAGTATTTTTATCAGCAATCCTTCAGTGCACCACCAGCTCCTATTAGTATATCACTGATTTGGAGTTTTTTGGGTCGTTAGCCCCAAAAATTGAGGACTTGTTTTACTTATGGCAACACGAGACACATTGCTAGGTATTACACTCAAGGCTCGAGCAGTTCTACTCATCAAGATTCCCGTACTATGGTTCAGGCACCAGGTATTCCACAGGCTGCCCGGCAAGCTAGAGGTATGGGTATAGGTGTTATAGGTAGAGGTAGAGGTGCTAGAGGTGGATCTCAGACAGCTAGAGGTGGAGGCCAACTAGCAGCAAGCCATCCCAGAGATGTAGTCTAGGGTGGTGTGGCCCTGCCCGGATGTTATGCCCTCCCAGCTAGGCCCGAGGCTGAGGCTTCAGATGTAGTTATTACAGGTACGGTTCTGGTTTGTGATAGATATGCTTTAGTGTTATTTGATCCAGGTTCTACATACTCATTTGTGTCATTTTATTTTGCACCATATCTGGTCATGCCTAGTGATTCATTGAGTGTTCCTATTTATGTGTCTACACCGATAGTTGTTTCTATTATGGTTGATCGAGTCTATCATTCTTGTATTGTGGTGATTGGGGGCCTTGAGACTCGTGTATATTTACTACTTCTAGACATGATAGATTTTGATGTTATATTGCGGATGGACTGGTTATCACCTTACGACACTATCTTGGACTGTTATGCTAGACTGTGAACTTTGCCTTACCAGGTTTGCCTTGTTTAGAGTGGAGAAGGACTCCTGGTTATTTTACTCCCAGTGTTATCTCGTATATGAAGGCCCAACGTATGGTGGAGAAGGGTTGTTTGGCTGGCATATGTTCATGATTCTAGTGCTGAGGTTCTTTCTATTGATTCTGTGCCCGTTGTTCATGAGTTTCTTGTGGTATTCCCTTCAGACCTGCTTGGTATGATGCTCGATAGGGATATTGACTTTTGCATTAATTTGGCTCCGGGCTCTCTTCCGATTTTTATCCCTCCGTATTGTATGGCCCCGCCTGAGTTGAAATAGTTAAAGGAGCAATTGCAAGACTTTCTTGAGAAGGGCTTTATTAGGCACATTATTTCACCTTGGGGTTTGCCGGTGTTGTTTGTTAAAAAGAAGGATGGGTAAATGAGAACGTGTATTGATTACCGGCAATATAACAAGGTAACCATCAAGAATAAGTATCCGCTGTCGAGATTGATGATTTGTTCGATCATCTTCAGGGTGCCAATGTATTTTCAAAGATTGACTTGAGATCTGGCTACCATTAGTTGAGGATTAGGGAATCGGATGCCCCTAAGATGGCATTCCGCACTCGGTACGAGCATTATGAGTTCTTAGTTATGTCATTCATGTTAACAAATACCCCAACAACTTTTAGGATTTGATGAGCCGAGTGTTCATGACTTATTTGGACTCATTCGTGATTGTCTTCATTGAGAATATTTTGATATATTCCTGCAGCCAGGAGGAGCACGAGCATCATCTTAGATTAGTTCTTCACACTCTGTGGGATATTTAGTTATATGCTAAGTTCTCGAAGTGTGAGTTTTGATTGAGTTCAATTGCATTCCTGGGTCATATTGTATCAGTATATGGTATCCAGGTGGATTCAAAGAAGATTGAGGTAGTCAAGAACTGTCCTAGACCAATATGAGCTACAAATATTCGAAGTTTCTTTGGATTGGAAGGCTACTACCGTTAGTTTGTGGATGGGTTTTCATCTATTGTAACCCCGATGACCACGTTGACCTAGAAGGGTGCCTAGTTCAGATGGTCAGATGAGTGTGAGGTGAGCTTTTAGAAGCTCAAGACAGCTCTAACTATGACACCCATTTTGGTTTTCTCTACAGATTCAGGGCCTTATACTGTTTATTATGACACATCTCGTATTAGACTTGGTATTGTATTGATGCAGGATGACAAGGTCACTGCCTATGCTTCACAACAGTTGAAGATTCATGAGAAGAATTATCTGGTTCATAATTTGGAGTTGGCATCCAATTTTCACGCATTGAAGATTTGGAGTCACTATCTATATGGTGTGGTATGTGAGGTGTTCATGAATCACAATAGTCTTCAGCATTTGTTCAAGAAAAAGCAGTTGAATTTGAGGTAGAAGAGGTGGTTGGAGTTGTTGAAAGACTATGACATCACCATTTTATATAGTTCAAGAAAGGCCAATATAGTGGTCGATGTTTTGAGTAGAAAATCAGCGAGTATGAGTAGTTTCTTACATTTTGGTTGGTGAGAGAAAGTTTTCCTTGGATGTTTAGGATTTAGCCAATTAGTTCGTGAGGCTGGATGTTTCTGATCCTAGTCGTGTGTTGTCCTACACAACCACTTGTTCATCATTATTGGAGCATATTCGTGATCGACCGTATGATGATTCACATTTGTATATCCTTAGAGACACGGTGTAGCACGGCAGTGTCAAGCAGGTTACCTTAGATGATGGAGTTTTGAGATTGCAGGGTGGAGTTTGTGTGTCTAATGTGAATGGGCTTCGAGAGTTGATCTTAGAGGAGGCCTATAGCTCTCGAAACTCTATTTATTCGTGCATCGCGAAAATGTATCAAGATTTGCGGCAACATTATTGGTGGCGGAGAATGAAAAAAGATACCATTGCTTATGTGGCTCGATATTTGAATTGTCAGTATGTTAAGTACAAGCATCAGAGGCCCGAGGGTTCATTTCAAAGAATTGAGCTTCCCCAGTGGAAGCGGGAGCGGATCACTATGGATTTCGTTGTTGGACTTTTGCAGACTCGAAAGAAGTTCGACGTTGTATGGGTCATTGTTGATAGACTAACCAAGTCGGCACATTTCATTCCTATGGCACTCTCCTATTCTTCTGAGAGGTTAGCTGAGATCTATATCTGCGAGATCGTTCGCCTTCACGGTGTGACTGTATCTATCATTTCGAATCGAGTTATGCAGTTTACCTCGAATTTCTAGAGAGCATTTCAGCAAGTGTTAGGCACATGGGTTTATTTGAGCACAACATTTCATCCCCAGATGGTCAGGCAATCCGAGCGAACTATTCAAATTTTGGAGGATATGTTCTGAGATTGTGTCATTGACTTTGGAGGCTCGCGAGATCAGTTTTAACCTTTAGCGGAGTTTTCCTACAATAAAAACTACCAGTCAAGTATCTAGGTAGCTCATTATGAGGCTTTATATGGTAGGCGATGTCGGTCTCTGGTTGGATGGTTTGAGCTGGGAGAGGCTCAGTTGTTGGGCACGGATCTGGTTCAGGATGCCTTAGACAAGGTCAGGATCATTCAGGATAGGCTTCAAATAGCTCAGTCCAGGAAAAAGAGTTATGCCGACCATAAAGTTCACAATATGGATTTCATGGTCGATGAGTGGGTATTTCTTTGAGTGTCGCCTATGAAGGGCGTGATGAGATTTGGGAAGAAGGTAAAGCTTAGCCCTAGGTTCATTGGTCCATCTAAGATTCTTGATCGAGTGGGAGAGGTCGCTTATAGACTTACATTGCCACCGAGCTTATTTGCCGTGCATCTAGTGTTTCATGTGTCCATGCTTCGGAAGTATCATGGCGATCCATCCCACATGTGCGAATTTAGCACTGTCCAGTTGGACAAGGACTTGTCATATGAGGAGGAGTCAATGACTATTCTAGACCGGCATGTTCGTCAGTTGAGGTCAAAGAGTTTTCTTTCTCTTCTTGTTCAGTGGAGAGTCAGCCTGCTGAGGCATCAACCTAGGAGTCCGAGTTTGATATGCGAAGCCGTTATCCCTATTTTTTTCCCGACTCAGGTACTTCCTTCTTATGTTCGTTCGAGGACGAATAGTTATTTTAGATGTGGAGAATGTGATGACCCAAAAGGTCATAACTTGTTTTCATATTAAATTCTATATTTTTGAGGCCTTGAAAACCTCATTTAGAGTCATATCGATTTGCGTAGGTAGTCTAGACATGTAACCGGAAAGCTTAAATTTGAAAACTACGAAAAGTTATAAAATTTGGCTAATAAATGAATTATTTGACTTTGGTCAACATTTTGAGTAAACGGACCCGGACCCGTGATTTAATGGTCCCGGAGGATCCGTAGGAAAATACAGGACTTGATCGTAGGCCTGGAATTGAATTCCAAGGTCCCAAGCTCGAGAATAAATTTGTAAAGAAAATTGTTGTTAGAAATTGTTCAAACTATTTTGAAATAAATTTGATTAGAAAATGATGGAATCGGGCTCGTATTCTGATTCCTGCACACTGTACTAATCTTATAAATGATTTAAGATGTTTTTGTAGAATTTGGCAAAAAATGAATGTGATTTGATGTGATTAGGACCTAAATTGCAAATTTTGACGTGTAAGAAGTTTTGAAATATTTCCTTGATTTTGAGGTGTAATGCATTTTTAATGGTGTTAGTTTGGCTATTTTATCGCATGGTTATGTTCATATGATGTTATTGGGTTAGAACGTATTTTTGGTAAGGAGCCCCAAAGGCTCGGATGTGTTTCAGAAAGTTTTGAACTTAAGAAAAGTTGTAGAAAACAGTGGTTCTAGTGTACTGATATTTTTTTTTCGTGTTCGCGGGATGGCCCTCGCGAATGCAATGTGTAAATTATGCTGAAGGAATTTACTTCTACGCGAACGAATAGTTCAGGTCGCAAAGGCGAGGCATTGGGGGGTTACCCCTTCGCGAACACGGTGCTGGCCACGCGAACGCGAAGGCTAACTGAGCCTTGGGCGAGGTGGGGCATTTGTCTTATGCAAACGTGACCCATTGGACAGAAATGTGAGGGCTCGAGGAGATTCTTCTCCGCGAACGCGAGCTTGTTTACGCTAAAGTGAAGGTCTACATGCCTAACTCATCGCGAACGCGATAAGTCTGTCACGAACGCAAAGAACATTTTTGCCCAGTTATTTTAAAGTCTCAAAAATAGAACACTTACGGGATTTTCATAAAATTTCATAAACCTATTCTTCTCCAAAGCTCTTAGGCGATTTTTGAAGCATTTTCTCACCATAATCTCTTGGTTAAGTAATTTTTAACTTGTTGTATTCCATTTTTATCAACACTCACTAGATTTCTAGGGCTAAAACATGAGATTAAGGGTAGAAAATTAGGGATTGGGTAGAGTTAGGCTTTTTGATTAATTGTGATTTAGACCTCGTTTTGGGGTTGAAATCTGGAACAAATTGTATATTTGGCCTCGTGGATGAATCGAGGTCATATTTTGGTTCGAACCTCGTGTTTTGACCAAGAGGGCATGGGGTCGATTTTTTAGTTTTTGGGAAGAATGATTAGAAAACTGTAATTGGCATTGGAATTGAATTGGTTAGCGTTTATTGATGTTATAAAGTCGATTATGTATAGATACGATTGATTTGGAAACGAATTCAAAAGTAAAGGCGGTGTTTGAGGCTTGACTTGGTCGTGAAAGTTTGAGGTAAGTGTCCGATCTAACCTTAGCTTGAGGGATTAAGAGTTGTGTCCTATTTGCTAATTGCTTCTTGTTGAGTATACCGTATAGGCACAGTGATGAGTATCTATACGTTGGTGTCAAGCATGAACGTGATTCTTAAATTGACAAATATTGTGTTTTTAAATGTTACTACAGATGCTTTAATTGTTGATTCTCGATATTGAGCAAAGATTTAGTTTATTCTCATGGATTTTATATATAATTAAGGATTAGTACTAATTCTATTGAGTATGACTTGAATTAGGATTGGTTATAGTTGATGCTCCCTTGCCAGGATGTTTGTTTTGATATTGTTGTTCCATTGCTGGGAAGTTATTATATTGCTTTTGTTCCCTTGCTGAGATTCCTTGTGATATTTGTGTTGGATTGTAAAGGGGATCGGATGATACACCTACCGCAAGATTTAATAAAATGGGAGCGGGTGGTACGCCTATCACGAGATTTAATAAAATGAGAGCGGGTGGTATGCTTACCACTATATTTTATGAAATGAGAGCGAGTAGTACGCCTACCACAAGATATAATGAAATGGGAGCGGGTGGTACGCCTACCACAAGATATTATGAAATGGGAACGGGTGGTACGCCTATCACAAGATATGAGAAATTTGATCGGTTTGCATGCCTGCAACGAGATGTGAACCGAGAGTGAAATCTTCCTTCGTTTTCCTTATCCTTGTTAGAAGTTGAATTTTGGTTTCCTTATAATTCCATTGAGATTTTGTTTTATCTATTATTCCTCGAAGAATGATTTCCCTTCCCAGCTTTAATTGTTTGTTCTAGTCTATTTTTCCGCTGTATATGTATATAACTACACAGGTTTATCTGGAGTCTGATCCTAGCCTCATCACTGCCTTGACGAGGTTAAGCTAGGCACTTACCAGCATATGGGGTCGGTTTTGCTGACACTACACTCTGCACTCTATGCATATACCGAGGCAGCATTGGGACAATAGCAGTAGCTCGAAAGCTAGCCTTCAGTCCACAGAGATCCCGAGGTAGTCCTGCAGGTGTCGACAGGCCCAACGTCTCTTCTATCTACTATTAAGTTTTGTTATCATTTGTATCTAAGACTGTAATGACATGACCCGTCGTCACGGGATTTACCACCCCGTTTTCCCTATTTTATGCTTCTATATGTGTTTGGAGAATTTGAAGTAATTTGGATATAGTTCAATTGGAAATAAGACAACTAGTCTCTTTACGAGAAGGTTAGTTTAGAAAAGTCAACAAAATGTTGAATTATGAGTAAGAGGGCTCGGAATGGAATTCCAAGAGTTGCAGTAGCTCCGTTAGGTGATTTTGGATATACGTTCAAAGTTTCGGATCATTCGAAGGATCAAATACAAGTTTCAGAAGTTTTAGTTTAACTTAGACTTGAATCCATGGAAATTCGATGATTTTGATTTTTATGATAGTGTTTTTATGTTATGATCAAGTATGAATGAAGTAGTAGAACATATGTGTGCATTTGGTTGAGGTCCAAAGGGCCTCGGGGTGAATTCGCATGGCCAACGGGTAACATGTTTAATGCAGCAGAAAATTTACAGAGAATTTTACTCTATGTGATCGCATAGGTAATGTTTAATGCAACAGAAAATTTACAGAGAATTTTACTCTATGTGATCGCATAGGTATGTCAGTGATTGCATAGAAGGTTCTGAGGGGGTGGAAATTTTTCTCTATGCGATCATGTAAAGGTGTGTGCGATCACATAGTTAAAGGAACTTGCTCAGTGCGGTAGCAGGGGAGAGTGATGCGATCGCGTAGTAGGAAGAGGCAGAGCTATGTGATCACATGGTCTGTTATGTGATCATGTAAGAGGAATTATCAATACCAGATTTTTGGTCTATGTGATCACAATGGGGTTGAAACGATCGCATAGAAGGGATCTCCTGGATAGAACAATTAAGGGTTAAATTTCTGTCGCTACCCACATATTATTTCCACCATTTTTACTCCGCCAAGAGAGCTTTTTGAGCGATTTGAAGAGAGTTTCCAATGGGTATTGCTTGGAGGTAAGTCCCTTGACTAGAAAACACTATTTTATGGAATAATCAACACTCAAATTCATGAAATTGGATAGAAATTGTGAAGAACTAGGGCTTTGTTCTTGAAAATGAATTTTTCAGATTTCAAAAGGCCATTTGAACTCCGTTTTCGATAAACTTTATCTGTACGATCTCGTGGCGAGACAAGGAATCCGTTGGTATGATTTTTAGAATTTTTTGACAAGTGGGTCGGAGGCTCGGGTTTTACTAACTTCGTGAATTTTAGTACTTTTCGAGTATATTCGATTGGATTATGTTTCTTTGACCCATATTTATGTATTCATTGTGGTTTTGACTAGGTTTGATGCACGAGGAGGTCGATACGAAAGGAAAAGGCATTACGGACCAGTCAACGACCGATTAGAGGTGAGTATTTGGTGTATATGATCTCCTGATGGTTTGAAACCCCTGCTTATCATATTGTGACGCTATTTAGGGCATGACTCGCACCCCATGGCAGGTGCGGGATTATTTTTAACTGGGGATTGTGATGTGGTCCATCCCGAACAAGAATAATTCTATATTGGCTATTGATACGCACCTTGTGTTGAATATATATGGGCTTATTGCCATTTGGGGGTTTGTACCGACCTGTAGCATCCTCAGAGGATGATTATCATTGTGATAGCATGATTTATAAAATCATTGATCTCAGTCCCGTGTTTAATCACTATTATGAAATGCTAAGTCACTTTTCCTGAAGTAAATAACTAAAGTATATTCTTATTAATGAGTTGGAAATTGGTAAAATAAATTGAAACTGTTGCTCATATGCATATTGTGGACTGAGTATGGATCGGTCTGCACGCCGCTGTGAATGTTATGGTTGTGCTTGGGATGAAGGAACCCATTCGGAGTCTGTACACACCCTTAGTGAGCACCATCGGCGTTAAATGGATTGGGCTACGTGCCATAGCGGTCATGTGCATTGCATTGCATTCATGCATTGTTATTTACTTGTTATAGCTGTCATTACCTGTTGCTATTGGTTCGTAGTAAGGTGTTAGACTGTTAGTTTTAGCTTTACTTTGTGGCATTTCGTGGATTTCTTATCTTCATACATTTTATATGCTTATTACTCACTGAGTCGGTAGTACTCACCCCTACTCCCTGCATCTTGTGTGCAGATTTAGGTGTACCGGAGGCTTAGCTGAGCAGTCTTTGTCTCCAGAGTATATCAGAGTTGTTGAGGTAGCTGCTTGACATTCGCAGGACATGGCTACTCTTCCTATTTTAGTTTTAATTATATATACATTCCCAAACTTGTGTATTTTCGTTCAGATATTGTTATCCAATTTGTTTTAGAGGCTCTAGACTCTTGACACCAGGTTTTTGGGAGATTATTCAGTTTAGCTTCTATCTATCAGCTAGGATTTTAGCTTTATTGTTGATAACAATATTTAATTAATTAGTTTTGAGCTTCATGGTCGGGTTGAGAGAGTAAATGGTCGGGCTTGCCTAGCATATGTGTTGGGCACCATCTCGATTGGATTTTGGGTCGTGACAAGTTGGTATTAGATCCTAGGTTACTAGGCCTCATGAGTCATGAGCTAGTTTAGTAGAGTCTCGTGGAAAGATACGGGGACACCTATATTTCTCCATGAGAGGTTGCAGAACCTTTAGGAAAAACTTCACTTTCTTGGAATTCGTATCGTGCGTACTTGATTCACCTTGAGATATAACTCTTGAAACTCCTTCCAAACGTATGTTTGCACACGTGAGCGCTCAGTAATATATTTGCCTTTATGGCTTGTGATTCCCCGATCGAGGGGCGAGATGTAATCTCCGTGAGTTTGATGTTGGGCCAGTCTGGAGGACTTGAGGCCAAATCTTTGCTTATGACTTGAGTACCAAGGTGTTGATTTTGTGAGCTGGTGTTATGAACTTATATGTTGAGTATTGTCCCTAATTGTGGTAATGTCAGCTGGATAGCTACATAATGAGTATGTTGCTACTGTGTAGTGTGTATGACAGTGGAAGGTATACAAAAACATGAACTAAAGGTAAAGCTAGCTAAAAAGGAGAGTCCCATCATGCTTTCCGTACAACTACAAACTCTCTCCATACAAGGCGATTTACAACAACAGTAACTCGCTAGCTAGTGGCAAAATGGCCACTACGCCACCATCCACTGGTGGAAAACCGCCGGACAAGTCTCAAAAGATGCGGAATATAATTGAACACCACTCCCACCTACCCTCAAGTCATTCTAACAACCAGGTGAGAGCAGATCTTCAAGACAGTGATGGGATCTCTGCTCAAAAAAATTGCCAGCTTGTTTCCAAAATTGCCCAATGAAAATCCAGCCCCCCAATCCAACATGCAAACCATGGAGACTACTCTCCACTCCAAGATGCTCCTCTCACCCAAACTTCAGCCTTTTCTACCATTGGAATAGCCAGCACTGTGACTTTCTCCGGTGAGCCTCAAATAATGGTGCACAACCCTACATACATCCAAACCCAAAAAGAAAGGTACCAAGAGATCCCTCATGATGAGAAGAATACAGTGGAAGCTTCAATTTCTTATGGGTATCAACCAATTGAGCCAATTTCCCGCCCAACCAGTTCTCCAACCTTTCAGCCAAAAGATTCTGGCTCAACTGAGAAGCTTTAACCACTGGGAAATGATTCTACACACTCCAAAGGTCATAATTGCACAACTTCAGCTACTACCATCAAGGAAAATGTTCGCCATGGTCACCGGCAAAGCTCAGCCCTTAACTATTTGTCCGGGGATGGGGTTACAGGGATAATTAATCTCCAAAACCAATGCCAATATCCTCCCACACTCCAGGTGAATGTTTCCAACTCATCAAACCAGATTTTACAAGGATGGATTTCTTCGAATTTTAAAAATGGTTCTCCAGCTCACTGTTCATCGATCAGTGATCGACCAAATACCAACCCTCCTTCATATGTAACTAGTAACCCCATGGCCATTGAATTGTATTCTACACCTTCCAACGACTTCACAGACCAAGTTTCGAGCCATTTCATCGAGCCTAATGCCCAACAACAAGATTTGCACACCCCAGAGATACTCCACCTAGCAGTTGACTATGCTCCGGGGATATCTAAGACCCAAAACCAATCCCAACCTAATCACCATCTTTATATGATTGTTTCCCAACCATTGCCTTCAACCTTACATGGGCCATCTCCTCCGAATTTTCAAAATAGTGTTTCAGAACACTGTTACATTGAAAGTCAACGGACAAACCAGTGAAATCCAGGAAGGAATTTTTGTTGGTCAACAACCTATTGTTTCACCTGGTATTGATTGACAAGAGTTAATCAAGCCCCTTAAGGATAATGAAACTACCCCTCTACAACTATCAGACAACTCTTATGTACCCGAGCCTGAACCTATTGCCTCTACAACCAAAAATAATAGCACACTAGTCACACAGCCTCAAAAGCTCTCCTAAAACACCAATCCACACTCACACCCCATACCAACCAACAGCCTGAACCAGCCACATACACCCATCATACCACAGATACAATCAGATAACCAAACAACACATGTAGTTAGCAGCCTAAACAAAACTCCTAACAATAGCCAACCTAAAGTCTCAACCAACTTTGACAGATCGAACATGCCAAAGAAAAACCAACAAAACCAAGTCAAGCCTTCAGATAACACAGTACCACCCCCACAGCCAAATCCCAAAAAAATAATGCACCATAGCCCAATAGCAACCCAAACAGAAACAAACAACCACTTAACCCTCCACCACCACCACCTAATGTTACTCAGTCTTATGTCACAAGGCTCAGAGCCAGACATGAGGCTGATCCAGCCTATATCATTCCACCCTCCTAAAATTACCACCAAGCAAGGACAACCTGCAGTTATCTTTAAAAGGGAGGACTACATGGTGAAATTTGCTGATAGGTGCAAATTCACGGTAGTGGGAAAATTCTCCAACACTATGCCCAAAATGGAGACCATTAGAAAAATCTTCATTGCTAAAACTGAGCTTAGAGGAGGGGTGAAAATTGTACACTTTAATGCAAGGACTGTATATATTGATTTGGAAAATGAGTATGACCACTCCACAGTCTGGGGTAAGCAACACATGTACATGCACGGCCAATTAATGAAGCTAGAAGCCTGGTCCCCTGCCTTTAAACCAAATGAGGACTCACTTATAATACCCATATGGGTAGTCATTCCAAAACTGCCATGGCAACTGTATTATATGGAGATCCTCCCACCCTTGCTATCCCCTATTGGCAAAGCCCTCTACCTGGATTTGGCCTCCTTCCAGAAGACAAGAGGGAGTGTTGACAAAATCAAAATCCAAATTGATCTCACAAAACCTAGAGCTCACCATGTTTGGTTGGGATATGATGAAGAACTGGATGAAAATGGGGAACAAGAATGGCTGGAAGTGCAATATGACAGTGTCCCAGCCTACTGCTCTTACTGTAGACACTTAGGCCACTCTAACTACCCTTGTGAAATCAGAATCAGAGATAATGAAAAGAAACAAAGGAAAGAAGAAGAGATAAAGTCAACTACTGCAACCACTGCTGAGCAACAACAGAAACAGAGGAGCCAAAGTGAGGGGATAAGTTAGGCAACAAGCTCACAAGTAGCTACAGGACCACCCAAACATCCACAAGGGATCCAACAGAAAAACAATACAAAAAAGGAACTACAACACCAATAAGGCAAGCAAGTAACAAAATAACACCAAAGAGAATTGGCAGACCAAAATCCAAAGAATGTTGTTACAGATGATGAACTCAAAAAAAGAAACATTTTAAAGGGGCAAACTAGAGTAAAGAACAACAAATGCAAAAATAGGTTCCAAAGCAAGCAACCACTCAAGCACAACACTAGATCAAAAAGAATGAATCTTTTGTCCTAGGTAGTCCTCAACTGGAAGGAAACATGGAATCTGCTGTCCAGAATCACCTCAATTCCCCCACACCCTCTCATGCGAAGTTTGCTGAAAAGTCCGATACTGCTGGAGGAAAAACTACCATTGACCCCTTGAATACACAAGAAGGGGTACCCAATGGGGATGGGGCTTCACATGCCTGGCATGATTCTACACATGCACACCTGACTGATCCCCCTATTGACCACCAATCCAATGTAACCACCATCCCCAACCAGGACAACCAAGTTTATTTGTCTAACTCAGACACTGATCCATCATAGGAATACCCCTCTGAAAGAGAAGAAAATGATCAAATGAGAGCACTCCTCAAAGGCAAGGCTAAGATGGCCAATGACATCCAAGTCAAGGCCAAGAACAAGCCAAGCCAGAAAAAAAGAAGGGCCATGAGGAAGAAAAACAATGGAATTAGTATCTCTGAACCCACAAAACCACCTAATAAACCTCCAAATCAGAGCCCCAACAAGCAAAGCAAGACTTGCCAAAAATCACCTATCATCACAACCCCAACATACAACCCTACAGTCATTGTCAATCCAACCCTATCCCAGCCTTTACTACCTCCCAATAATCATACCTCTAATGGAAATGAATCAGATAACCCACCTACTGTAAATACACCTAGGCCTCCCACACTCACCAATCTTCTGCTCCTTACTCATACTCCCAAAGATGGGCCACAAACTCTCCACAGAGTGCCTGAGGAACCCCCTATGGAAGATGAATACCAACCAATCCAATCTAAGGATGAAGTGTGTGATGATCAAGAAGAATTTACTTCCCTTTCTGATGAAGCACTGGAGGAAGAACACTGTGATCTCCTTATTACTACAATCAATGGAGCACCTAACCACCCTCAAAGGAAAAACACCCCAACCACAATTCCAAGGTCATCTCCTAGACTCACTAGGAGCAGGGCAGCAAGAAGCAATAGTGTCCCACCAACTCACAAGCTTTCATCCCTAGTTTAATGATTAGCTCAATCATTTGGAATGTAAGAGGAATTAGAACCTCTGGAGTCATTGAAAGACTCAAGATTCTAAAACAAATCCATCCACTCTCCTTCATAGCTGTCCTGGAGCCTTTCCTACAACATCCTCTCCTGGATAGTAACCACCTAAACCACTACAAAATCCAGCTCAATATGTCCCATGCAGCCTCAAACATTAACAACAAAATCTGGGTTTTTTGGGATCAAGATTACACTGGCACCATCATTGATCAAGATGAGCAATAGTTGAGCGTGGAACTGAAACACACTGAAGTAGGGACCCCTTTTCACAACTCTGTGATATATGCTAAGCGCAAGCCTATCTTGAGAAGACCCCTTTGGGAAAATTTAAGATCAAAGGCGTCAATATACAACATTCCTTGGTGCATAATTGGGGACTTCAATGTCATTGCATCTATTGAAGAGAAGATTGGAGGCATTCCCTACCAAATTAATAAGAGCATGGACTTCCTGGCCATGATCTAAGACTGTGGTCTCACAGACCTGGGATACTATGGTCACAAGTATACCTGGTCAAATGAGAGAGACCCTGGTTCCATAGTCTGGAAAAGACTAGATAGAGGCTTAGTCAATGACTCTCGGTTGGCATCCTTTCCTGCAACCACCATATCCCACCTTGCTGCAATAGGATCTGACCACACCCCTCTCCACATACAACTAAATGTCAGACCTAAAAATGCCAAGAAATACTTCAAGTTACTTAATTGCTGGACTAAAAATGACACCTTCCTACCTCCAGTCCAACAAATTTGGAACACACCCACACAAGGAAACCCAATGAGAGTCTTTCACTTGAAAACCAAGGCTCTCTACTCTGATCTAAGCAACTGGTCAAGGAGAGAATATGGTGATATCTTAAAAAAAACCAAAGAATTTGAAGATGAATTAAGAAGTGCTGAAGAAACATGGTCAAATACTAATTCTGAAGCTGACAAAATCAGGCTTCATGAAGCCAATGCCCAATACATTAAACATTTGAAGGTTGAGGAAGCTGTCCTCAAACAGAAAACACTACTGACAAAATCAGGCTTCATGAAGCCAATGCCCAATACATTAAACATTTGAAGGTTGAGGAAGCTGTCCTCAAACAGAAAACACAGCTTTAGTGGTTCACCCCTGAAGACAATGCAACTCTCTCTTAACTACATACAAGGGAGGAGCTAAAACATGTTGTCTTTTCTATGAATCCAAACAGTGCTGCTGGCCCTGATGGCCTAAATGGGAAATGTTTTCAACATTGCTGGCCAACAATTCAGCATGACCTGCTCAAGGTTGTTCTCTCTTTCTTTAGTGGCAATTTAATGCCAAGACATATGACGCAAGCATGTCTTTTCCTTCTCCCAAAAGTAGAGTTCCCTAACACACTAAGTGAATTTAGGCCCATTAGCCTAAGCAACTTCCTCAATAAAGCTATATCCAAACTCTTATGCTCCAGAATTGCTCCCATTCTCCCAAAAATTATATCTCCAAACCAATCAGGCTTTGTCAAGGGTAGAAGCATCTCAAATAACATCATGCTTGCCCAAGAAAATTTTCAGGGAATCAGAAAACCTAACATTGGGGGAAATGTGATTATTAAGCTTGACATGAAAAATGCCTATGACAGAGTATCTTGGACCTTTACTTGCATCATAATGAGAAGATTGGGCTTCAATGAACTCATTATTGATATGATCTAGAGGACATTGTGAAATAACTGGTACTCTGTGATCATAAATAGAGCTAGATGTGGCATTTTTCACTCTACAAAAGGCCTCAAACAAGGAGATCCTCTAGCTCCATCACTTTTCATCATGGGTGCTGAGCTGCTATCCAGGATGCTCAATCAACTCACACATGATCAATTCTTTAATAGTTTTTACATGGAGAAAAGGGGACCCCAGGTCAACCACCTCAGCTTTGCAGATGACACAATCACATTCATCTATGGCTCCAAAAGATCCTTGCAAAAAATCATGCAGGTACTGGAGAATTATGAGGCAACATCAGGGCAACTAATCAACAGAAGTAAGAGTCACTTCATGACCTCCCCATGTGCATTCCGATACACCTTCAGAAGAATCTATCAAGTAACTGGTTTTATAAGGAAAGACTCTCCCTTAACCTACCTTGGATTCCCACTCTAAACAGGTAGAAAAAGGATTGCCCATTTCAATGGAATCATCTCCAAAGTCCTAAGTAGAATCAGGGGTTGGCAGGGTAGACTTCTATCCTATGGGGGCAGGATAACACTAATAAAACATGTGTTACAATCCTTACCCATCCACCTCCTCTCCTCTTTATCCCCCCAAAACTATTATTAAACAAATAGAAAGGCTATTTGCAAACTTCTTCTAGGGTATGGACAAGGACACAAATAAATACCGCTGGGCATCCTGGCAGAGATTATTTAAACCTCGGGAGGAAAGAGGCATAGGTCTCAGGTCCTTAGATGACATCTTCAAATCTCTTGAGCTGAAACAGTGGTGGAATTTCAGATCTAAAGAGTCACTCTGGAGCAGTTTCTTGACAGCTAAATACTGCAAGAGATCTCACCCAGTCCCCAAAAAATGGAATTTAGGCTAGTCCCAAGCTTGGAAGAGAATGATGATTGCCAAAAAAGAGGGAGAAAAGCACATACAATGGAGATTACACTCTGGTAATGCCTGTTTTTGGTGGGATAAATGGCTGTGAACTAGCAACCTAGCCAGTCATAGAGACGATTCTGGCAGACCTGGAAACACAAAGGTCTCCCACATCTGGACCAATGGCCAATGGGATCTCCAAAAGCTTATCTCGACTGCTCCCACCTCCATGATTTCTCAGATCATCAGCACACCCATACAACATCAACCCCACACCCCTAACACTCCTATTTGGAACCTAACAACCTCGGGTGAATTCTCATGTACATCTGCCTGGGAGGCCATCAGAAAAAAACACCAAGTCTCAATCACAAACCAATGCACATGCACAAGAAGATCCCATTCAAATGGTCCTTTAATCTGTAGAGAGCCATCAGGAACAAGCTACCAACTGATGAGAGTGTGGAAAGGTTTGGCCCCCCCTCAGTTAACAGATGTGTCTGCTGTACACACCATGCTGCAAAAAACATCAACCATATCTTCTGCAATGGGAACTTTGCAAAAATTGTCTGGAAACACTACTCAGCTCCTCTGGGCATTCCACCATTGACAATGAATCTATCCCAGGTTCTTGTGAAATGGTGGCTGATCAAAAGGAAAAACATTGTCCATAAACTGATCCTTGACACTCTTCCTATTATCATCACCTGGAATCTATGAAAAAATAGACGTGCTGCTAAGTATGAAGGGAAAACCTCATCCCTCAAAACAGTTCTATTCTCCATTAACTCAGACCTACAGCTCCTCTTAAACAATACCTATCCCCACATCAAATGACCCACCCAATGGGCAGACATGTATCAAACCATAGAAAACATCAAGCAACAAACAAGTGTTCAGCAGGTTACATGGGCAAAACCTTGCACTGGCAAGGTGAAGATTAACAGTGATGGGAGTGCCCTGAAACAACCCTGGCCAAATTGGTGCTGGGGTCATTATTAGGGATCACAGTAGCAAGTTTATACATGCAATATCAGCTCCCTTAGGTTTTGGCACAAACAACCTTTCTGAAGTTCAGGATGCTCTCCTTGGCTTACAATGGTGTCTTGATAATGGTTTCCAAAACCTGCAACTTGAAGCTTATTCAGCACTCCTCATTCATTGGCTCTCTGACCAAGTTGTCATACCATGGAACTTGAGTAACCACATATAGAGTGTGAGCGCGTGATTTTTGCCTTAAGCAATAAAATTTCAAAAATTAAAATAAATAATATTTTTGTGTGCAATCATATGTTTTGATTGATATCAAGTGTATTTCTGTGATTGAACAACTAAAAATGAAAATTAGAAAATTTTAAAAAATAGGAATTAAAAGAAAATTTGAAAAAAATACAATAATACCGAAAATTAAAGAAAATTAGCAAAAACGGTAAAAAATACCAGAAAATTGGAAAAAATAGGAAATTAAAAGAATTTGTAATTAGAAAAGAATATAAAAAATAGAGGAAAAAATACAATAAGAAAAGACATAAAAATTAATAAAATACGTGAAAAATACAAAAAATATACATCTGGGCCATTTGTACAGGCCCAGATGCAATTGGCCCAAATCAAATAAGAAGAGCCGGTCCAAACTTTAAATAACAATGATCTCAACCATCCATTTACCCAATCCAACGGATGAGAATTAATTCGGAAATTAATCAATTTAATAAGGTTTTTGTTGATCGAATCTGAGCTGTCCGTTCACTATGATCTACGGACAGGAGTCAACCCTTGTTTTTAATTAAGCGGCATCGTTTTTGAGCATTCAATCCTGGCCATTGATCATCAATGATCCAACGGCCAGGAACCAATCAAACGTTACAAGTATATAAGGCCTGGTCTCTCAAGACATCGGCCATTATCCTATTTCCTCTAACCCTAGCCGCCCTGTGCTTCGTCTTCTTCTTCTTCTCAAACTCGCCAGCCATGGAGACTGGCCACTCTTCACGGCAGTCTCCGTCCACCTTCAAGCCCAAAACCACTCCTATCCCGCTTCTCTACCCCAGACCACCATAGACGACCAAGAAAACCCAGAAACCCCCAATTTCTTGAAAATCCGGTCATCGGATTTCTTCTCCGGTGACCACAAATCTATGACACCGGCTCCCAAATTCACATGATGAAACCACCATCTTTTGATATACCACCCCATGAAAACCATTTCCCTCGAATCACACCATAACTGCTCGAATATCAAAAAACTAGTCGCCGGAACCCTAACTCCGGCCGACTCAAAACCAAACCCTAAATCAAAACCCTTTCTTTAATAACCCTGAACCCATCTCTGTTGGTAAAAAACAATAAAAGACTTCAAATTTGATGTCTGAGAAGAAACTGGAAAAAGAAAGAAAAAGAAAAAGAAAAGAACAGGAAAAAGAAAAGAAAAATGGGGAAAAGCTCAGGAGACAAATCATGCGAGCTAAGTTCTCGACCTTTTATTTTCTGTTTTTCTGTTTTGATTGATAAATGTGTTTTGTGTTCTTCTCTGTTCTTTTCTGATTGCATGTTAGAGTTTACCCGATTTCTCTTCATCTTCATCTCTTTGATTCTCTTTTGATTCAGCATGCTTTTGTGTTTAAGTTCTGTTTCTTTGATTTAGTCGATTAATCAGTTGCATGTTTTAGATTAGTTTCCTCTTTGAAATGTTTTCTTGTTATAAATCAGTTTCTCTTAATAACATGTTTCATTGTTCTCTTTGATAATCATGTCTATTACACTTGATTAAATATGCTCGAGCCATTTAGGGTTTTTGTGAGTTTGAACATGAAAATTTTCTGAATATATCTTTTTGTGTCAAAACTGTTATGCTATGCCTAAATCTGAGTCGTGAGTTAGTTTAATTGAAATTCAACCATATTCAAATTTCTCTCTAAGTTTTGGTTAGATGATAAATGGTTCTGATTTGTGGCTATGTGTGCAAATTGATATGAAAAGCTATGTTTGTGATAAATTCATGTTCTAGACTACAATTAATCTTATTATGCTTTAGGGAATATTGGTTATAGCTGTAATAGATAAGTAGTTAGATAATTGGCTAATTCTAAAAGTATGTTAAGTAGTTTAATTGGCTAAAATTGAAAATAACATAAAAATGGTTACAATTGAAATAAGTAATAGAGTGGTCAGTTTTGAAACTGGCCAACTCTATGATTCTTTAGGCTTAAATCTAAATGGCCAGTTCTGAAAATGGCCAATTTTGTAATAATAAGACTTAAATTTGAAACTGGCTAAGGTCTTAATCTAATTCTATGTGGCAATGAATGATAATTGACTAATTTTGCAAAGCCAAGTCCAAACACTGGACTGGCTAAAATTTAAAAGGTTTAGACTTAGGTAAATAAGCAGGCTAGTCTTGCAAATCAATTCTAATAGACAGTAATGAAAAGATTACCTCTTAAAAGAGGTCAAATTGGAAAAGAAATTAAAGTTCAAATCTGGCTAAGTCTTAAATGACTTATAAATACTGGCCAGCAGTTAAATAAAAGCTAAAACGGAACATTCAGACCTTAGATAGGTTGGATATATAACAGTTGCCATTACGGGTATAATAGGAATAGAAAATGGCATAATTGTGGATTTAATAGAGCCTATAAGGAAATTTAAGACATTTAGGCCTAGTATTTTTGTAATATTGCACAAAACTAAGGGTATAATAGACCCAAATAAAAGGCAAATTAGTGAATAACCTTAGCAAGTGAGGGTATACTAGTAATACACCCCAAAAAGAATCAAATAGAACCTTCCAGCACATGCTGAAAGGCAAATTCAAATCAGAAATGGGTATTAAAGTGTAACAATTAAAAGAATTCAAGGGAGGGAATTAGAAATAACTTTTCAAATTCCCCCCCTCCCTCCTAAAAATTTTTTTTCCACAAACTTTACCTATAAATAGACCCTATTAGAGCCTGATTAAGGCCTGGATTTTTGAACAAATTCAGAGATATACTAATATAGACACATAGAATATTTCTGCCTGGGTTAGTCGAAGCTATATTCTGAAGCTGTAGGAAATCTCTTACTGTTTTACTGGTTTTTCTACTGGTATTTTGCTGGATATTGCTTTGCTGTTACTGGGATTCAATTTCGATTGCTGAATTCATTCGTGTTGCTGTGATTCATTCTCTCCCATTCCTGTTGCATTACTCGATGTGATCTACCTGCTTATTTCCTGCCTTCATCTCCCTAGACACATTGATTACTATTACTGAATCAGGTACACAGCTTGAATCTCATGTAATTGCAGTGGAGTTGAAATTGAAGAAATAAACAATTTGAATTTGCTACAATTTCTATTACTGATTTCTGGATTTGGCTTTCATAGTTAGATTATGACTTAGCTGGAATTGTAATTTGTGTAGGAAGTGTTGTATAATTGACTTATACGAGATACGGATAAACTAGAAACAATGTAATAATGTAGTAAGTAACCTAGTATAGTAGTAATCGCCTAGTTAATTTAAATAGGTTAATCATTAATCTGACATAAAAACCTAATACAAGTAGATAGTTAATAACATTAACATGCAGTAGTTAGTTTAATTCAGTATTAATTAGGCTAATCTGAACATCGTTAATGGTAAATAAATTACTGTAGTTAAATGATATTCTAGTATGAAGTCACATATCACATAGTTACTATAGTTTAATGCTTAATACATTCAGTAGTTCTCTGAAATTTGCAAGTAATCGATATTAGCATGTTATTAAATAATAATATTAATTAGCTTTAGATATTAAGTAATTAAATTCAGTAGTTAAAATAGCTGTCAAACACGAAAACAAAAACAACCAGTTAATTAGATTTCATTCACACGAGACATTTAAAGTTTGAACTCATTATTGTAGTTTCTGTATTTCATTTCATCTCATGGAATAAAATAGTTTGAATTTCTATTAACTTTTGAATGTTGATCCTTTGTGCGCAATGATTTCTAATTTCTATTACTCTTTTCTGATTATGTCTGATCTGGGCCTAATTAGTTGCTAAGGCCCAGAATTTTATAAGTGTGTTATTGGGCTTCTGCTAAATATGTTTCAGCGTGTTCCTGGGTTTTCAGCACCCAAGAATGCAAATTGATACGTCTCAAATATAAGCCCAAAGTCCAGGCCTGTGTAATATAAGAATAAAGCCTGGACTTAAGTTCTGAAAATAATGAACTAGGGGAAAAAAAAAATAGAAAACGTAGTATATACATATTAGGATTGGACTATAAAACTAAATGGGATGAGCCTCGCATTGAAAACAAAATAGCGGGGTCCCCAAACAAATGAATAAGTTATATATATATTTAGACTCGGGAAGGTTGTTACATAATTTCACGACCTTTCCAAAAGATTAAAGTAGCCGATAGATGATTTAGGCATGACTTAAAATATACTTTCCCTAATACGAGTGCACATTTGATGTGACTGAAATCGTAAATCCCACCGAAGCCAAAACATGTTAAAGGTCACAGGCGTACTGGTTGCGGTGTGACTCTAAATACGTTTTCGCGACGTCGCAATTCGTAAAATATTCAAGATGGAACACGTACATATTATTAAAGGCATGTAATAAATCATATAAAATCAAGAATGACAGTTGAGCGACTGTGCTAAAACCATGGAATCCGGGAGTGCCTAACACCTTCTCCCGGGTTAACAAAATTCCTTATCCGGATTTCTCGTTGCGCAGATTGATAAAAATAGAGTCAATTTCCTCGGATTCGTGATTTATCGGTGACTTGGGACACCATTATTTTCCCAAGTGGTGACTCTGAAAACTGAAAATAAATCCCGAACCGATTGTCCTTTATTTGGAAAAACTCCTTCCTCGTTGTTATTATATCCTTCCCAGGGTGTTCATAATATCGAGGTATACCTTATTCTCTTGATCGGGGAATTAAACAAAAGGTAGTAAAAAGGGTGGTGTGACAGCTCTGGCGACTCTGCTAGGGATAAGCAACCCAGAACTTTGGTTCAGGGTTTAAGAATTCGAGCTCGTTAGAATTGCTGTTCTCGGTATTATTTGACTTTGTTATATGCTTTGACCAACATGCTACATGTTTTATCGCTTTGATATTATGTGGATTGTATATATAAACTGTGCCAAAAACCCTTCTCTTCTTTACCTCCGGAGATGTGCTTACTGGTTGAGACTCCCGTTTCTGTTAAGTTATACCCAAAATAAGAAACAAAGGCCGGATAAGTTACAAAGCCGAATGACCCCGCGGGTCAGCAGTACGTAGCCCTCTCCTCGATCCGAGTTGTCCACTCGGGTACACGATCTAACACTCTATGTAACTATAAGATATTGAACATAGGTCTAGGACGATTATTTGCATCATAACAGACTTAGGGGACTCAACACATGGGTTTGGTCCGTCTAGGATAGGTGACCCGGTAACTAAAGACCGAGCATATTATATGATGCATTTTTAATTGTCTTGGATCATTATGCGGACCGGCAAATTCCTGAGAAAACAAAAAGAGAATATTCTGAAGAAAAAAAGAGAAATTGTGATATTAGCGAAGAGTTGTTAGAAAATCAAAAAGAAGATCTAAAAAATAGGAAAAACATTGTTGTTAAAACTATTGGTCAAATAATCTTACTGAACTACGCAAGTTCTATTCTCGTCATTAGGTGGGATATGTAGGCAACCGTTTCCAACCACCATTTTATAAAATGACCAAAAAATATTTTAGTTTTTAATAATCGAGGTGATCGCTATTTTTGGAAATAGCTGAATGTTTCGAAAGGACGCCGGAAGGATGTTTTGGCAAAAATGGCAACTTCGAAAATAATGTTTTGTCTTTTTCAAAATACAAACCTAAAAATGAAAATTGGCTTTGAAAAAAAAATATTTTTCCTTTTTTCTGAATAAAATCACCTTTAATAAATGTGCAGGATAAGCACAGTACAGAATGAACCCTTCACTTTAATGAATAAAATCCCTTTGGAGCTAAGATTATGGTGGAACGACATGGGACAGGAAGGACAAGATTGGGTCAAATGTTATTTGAAGGACCTTACGGGATTAATGGACATAATTCCCCGTGGGGATATAATTCGAGCACTTGTCACATGTTGGGATCCGACACATAATGTCCTACATTTCTCGGACTTCGAGCTCACTCCTACTATTGAGGAAGTTCCTTACTATATAGGGAAAAGTGAGGTTCCCCTAGAAGAGAAATACTCGGTGGCTCCAAGAGCATTAACAGTGCACCGATTCCTCGACTCTCTGAAGATTGCTCGGAACGTCCACAACGAGGACTTGGCTAAAGGGTTTTGCTCCTTAAATTTCATTTACAGTAGATATGGACATGTCGGAGGTTTCAATGACCCTACGAACAAACTCTGTAGTAAGTCAAAGCAAGCTAAATGGGAGGAACATAGGCGATTCGCCTTTTTAGTGGCGTTTCGCGGGCTAATCATATTCCCAAGAAAGGATGGGCACATTGATATGAGGGTCAGGGTGGCCAGCACTCTTCTCATACAAGATAATAGCACATTAGCACAATGATCATAGCCGATATCTTCCGTGCCCTCACAACATGTAAAGCAGGGCACAACTTCTTTGAGTATTGTAACTTGATTCTTCAAATTTGACTGATAGAACATTTGTGCCGTCATCCTTCATTCTCAAGTTATGGACCGTCTGAAAAGACATGCCTTGAAGAATTCTATACGACAACAAAAGGAGTTAAGCTGCCGGAGGGGGTAAAAGGTTGGATTTTATACTTGCGATCATTGACTGATAGCTAAATCGATTGGGCATACGGATGGTTGCCCCTCGATGAGATGATATACATGCCAACAGAAGGATCACATTTCTTGATCATGGGCCTTAAAATCATTCACCCTTATGCACCATACAAGGTACTACGACAGCTTGAGAGATGTCAAGTTATACCAAAAGACGGGGACCTCAGTTTACAAGCAATAGAGATTAGTCCGGACGGACAATTCCCAGAAGCAAAGATCCGACAGATTTGGAATGAGTGTCAAAGCTTGAAGGTAGACACTTGTGTGGAAAACAGAGCTCAAAAAGAAGGATCACCAGGGTATGCCACATGGTATCGTCGGGGTATTGAGCATGATAGACCATTGAAAAAAAGGCCTCACATTCAAGATTTGGCCGAGCAGTCTAAGGACTACGGAAATTGGGTGGCCAGAGAAAATGAATATAGAGCCAAGATCAGATTGCTAGAGGAACAATTTCGAGATCTCCAATTCAAGAGCAGTTTACAAGTAGCATCTGACGAAGGAGAAAAGAAGCAGCTGAGAAAAGAGAATGAAATCTTAAAGGCTCAAGTTGCAAAAATGAAAATTCCATCCGAGACCCCAGTTCGCTTAGACCGAGATGAGAAATTGATTGAAAATCTTCGGCGCAAAGTGAATGACTACAACTTCGATCTTGATAAAGCAAAAAAGGAGTTAGTTAGGGTTCGAAAAAAATTGGCCAGAGATGCCGAGGAAAGAGCTAGAATGGTTCAGCAACTACAAGATAAACACGAGGTTGAGGTAGCTCGATTGAGAAAGAAAGTCATTATAGCCACAGTCAAAAGTAGCAAGATAATCAAAGAGTTTGAAGAGAAAAGAGAGCATTGTTACACGGCTATGGTTCAATTAGAATTTTAGTTACAACAAATACAGAAAGAGAACCAACAAACCTTAGACACTCGCACCAAACAAATCATCAGGCTGCTTCAAGAAAAAGGGGTCATTCGAGAAAGAATCGTCAATATTACTGAGTACATCACCATAAAATGCCAATTGTGTGAAGATATGTCCCAGGAAACATTTTCCTCAGCTGTAAAGTTATTTGTAAAGCAAGTCATGTCTGACCTAGATAAACTCCAAAGTGGATTGGCATATAGGCCCGCGGCAAGACCGAACGACGTCTCGCGGGCATTAGAAGCATTAATGTACTCATATGGCATGCATTTTGTATCTGTATTCCTTTTGCATTAGTAGCATAACATCATTTTGTAATCAATGTTTTTGATTATCAATGAAAAAAGTTCAAAAGAAGTTGTTATCATTCTTTTGCCGCTTTATACCAATTGTCTGGGCGATAGGCAAATATGTAGGAACGAAAAAGCAAAATTGAAAATGAAAATTGGAAATGAAAAATAGAAAGAAGAAAAAAAACAAAAGAGAAGAAAAAAAAATGGAAAAAGAAAGAGAGAAGAAAAAGAGAGAAAAAGGAAAAGCGGATGAAAAAGAAGATAGAAAGAAAAGATGAATGTTGATTCAAAATGGAATAAATGCCGGAATGATGCATAATGATCAAGGGCAAAAGTTGTGATTTTTAATCGTTACATTTTACCCCTTTATGAACTAACTATTAACAAGTGTTATTGTTGATGAGTATCAGATTTTAGCTGGAAACTGGCATTCTGGCACATCATCATTACAACACACGATCAAAAGCTATGTATAAGGCTGTGACTCAGGAGATTGAACCTACTAGCATGTACCCAGTACAGGAAGAAGAGGTTGTGGATGTTACAAGTATGAAAGAGGAAATGTATAAGCTAAAGCAGCAAATGTCGGAAATGTACCAAGCCTGGTCCAGGGGTCAACCTTTGCCCACGTATCCAACCAATCAAGCATATGTCCCTCCCATAAACCCTAATCCTGAACCACATACCAGGAACTCATCCTCCACGTACACAAATTACCACCACTACTTTGCCTTAACTTCATAGGCACCACCACCACTATCCAAACAGATTCCACCTCAACCACCACAGGTCGCCCCGGTATATGTGGCACCACCACCTGTTGCTCTGCATAAATCGTCAAGTGAACCAGTGTTCCAGGTGCAAGACACGCATTACTATCCACCGGAGCCAACGTTTAGGTAGCATGACTCCTATACCCCACTTGTGGATATGACAGAAGAAAAGCCCGCCAGGAACTTGGAGCAAGAAGAAATGGCACAGAAGATGAGAAGTTTAGAACAATCTTTCCATAACATACAAGGGCTAGGAGGCTAAGTGAGCGTCACATATAAAGATTTGTGTTTGTTTCCAGAAGTGCAGCTCCCGGTTGGATTCAAGCTACCAAAGTTCGACATGTACGATGGACACGGGGATCCGGTAGCCCATGTAAGGGGTTATTGTAGCAAAATGCGGGGTGCAGGGGGAAGAGATGAACTGTTGATGGCGTATTTTAGCCAGAGTTTGAACGGTGCTGCGCTGGAGTGGTATACACGTCAGGATCATACCAGATGGTTCATCTGGGATGATCTAGCTCAGTCATTTGCTAACCACTTCTAGTACAAGTTGGAGATAATTCCAGATAGGTTATCGCTAACAAAGATGGAAAAGAAGCCCGGGGAAAGTTTTCGGGAGTACGACTTTAGATGGAGGGAACAAGAAGCACGAGTGGATCCTTCTATGAAGGAAACAAAAATGGTGGATTTTTTTCTACAGGCCTTAGAGCCTACTTACTATGGTCATCTAGTATCAACTATTGGTAAAACTTTTAATGAAGTGGTGAAAATGGGGAGTTTCGTAGAGGAAGGATTGAAAACCAATAAAATCATGAGCTTTTCGGCTATCAAGGCCACGAACCAAGCGATACAAACCGGAAATGGGGGATCTATCGGTAAAAAGAAGAAGGAAGAGGTTGTAGTTGTTGATAGTAGACCGTGGTCACGGGGCCAAAATAGATACCATCACCCACCTCGTCCGTACCAATCATACCCACCAAAACCCTACAACCCACCTCCACCATATTATCCACCCACTACTCCACATTATTCCGTCCCACAAGCTCAACATTACCCACCACCTCTACATGTATGGCAAGCCCAAACTCCACAAAATGTCTACCACACGCAGAACACCTACCCACCTTCTAGAACATATATAAATCCAAATAGACCCAGCTTCCGTCCAGATCCGGAAGTGACAAACAGAGCCCAACCAAAGAAAACATTCACTCCATTGGGGGAGTCTTACACCAGTCTTTATCATCCCCTGAAGGAGTTGGGGATGCTAAGCCCAATTGAGTAAAAACATTCAAATCCATCACCCAGAAACATTGACCAGTCTGTCAGATGTGAATATTGCTTCGGGGCACCGGGGCACGATACTGAAAAGTGTTGGCACTTGAAATCCGCTATACAAGAGCTCATTGACACTAGGAAGATCGAGGTACAGGCTCCAGAAATTCCTAATAATACTTAGAATCCATTACCAGCTCATCATGAGATGCACATGGTAGAGTTAGAACAAGGAGAAAGTAGCAAGAAACCGTCCCAATCGGTGATGATGATAAAAGCCAATAGCAAAGTGGAAAAAGAGGTTGAGAAAGAGAAAGTGACAATCGAGTTACCAGTGAAAAAGCCGCAAGTGGTTGAAACTATGAAAATTGTGGTGCGAGGAGCTAAACCGTTATTGATAGTAAAAGGAGCATACGTGGAACCAGTAGTCATTAAACCGGTGGTGCAAATGCCAGTGGTAGATACTAAGGCCATACCTTGGAACTACAAAAAAGTCACAGTGATGTACATGGGAAATGAGGTTACAGGAGAGGTCAATGAAACACATAGCCTAACTCGTTCGGGGCGATGCTTTACCCCGGAAGAGTTAAGGAAAACGAAAGTCGTAAATGAGAATCATGTGAAGAAAGCGGTTTCTGAAGAAAAAGCCGAAGAGTTTTTGAAAAAGATAAAAGCTCATGACTATTCGATAGTAGAGCAGCTGACAAAGACGCCCACATAAATTTCATTGCTTTCATTGTTAATCCATTCAGAAGAGCATAGGAAGTCGTTATTGAAGATTTTGAACGAAGCACATGTCCCCGAGAAAATCTGAATTTGCCATCTTAAAAAGATCACGAACAAAATTTTTGAGACGAACAAGATAACATTCTCGGATAATGAATTGCCAATTGAAGGGACGGAACACAACAAAGCACTTTATCTCACCGTCAAAAGTGAAGAATCTGTGGTTACTCGGGTCCTAGTAGAGAACGGGTCAAGTGCAAACATTTGTCCACTCTCAACTCTGGGAAAACTGAAGATTAATCCTGATAGAATCCTTTGAAATAGTGTGAGTGTATGAGGCTTTAACGGAGGAAGAAAAAATACTTTGGAAGACATTGTGATGGAAGTCACCATTGGACCGGTGGACTTTACCATGGAGTTCCAAGTGTTAGATATCACTATTTCTTATAATTTATTATTGGGACATCCGTGGATCCACGCGGCCAAAGCTGTACCATCTTCCCTGTACCAGATGGTAAAATTCGAATGGGAACAACAGGAAATTACAGTGCATGGAGATGATGATGCCTGTAACACCATAATGCCTTCTGAAAAAACTGAAGGGGACAAGGGCCCATGGGTGTATCAGGTGTTGGATGCTGTAGTAGTTAACAAGATATCCGAAGGGGAGAGTACGCCAATTCCTGCAGTGGCACCTACAGCAGCAATGGTGGCTAAAGAAATGATCAGAAATGGGTTCGCACCGGGAAAAGGTTTGGGGATAGTTTTATAGGGGATAACACAACCTGTCCACTTGCCGGGAAAAAAGGATACCTTTGGCCTGGGCTTTAAACCTACTTATACCGACATCCAAAGAGCCAAAATAATGAATAAGAAAAGTTGGACCCTCCCGAAACCAATTCCAAAATTATCCGACACATTTACTAGGCCTGGTACACGAACACATTTGACAACTACTGTGCCAAGATATGCTGAAATAAGGCCAGATGCGGAACTTCTCACAAGGTTTGAAAAGCTGTTCGGGGATGTAAACATGTTGGAGATGGGTGAGGGGACGAGTAAGATAGATGTCCAGTTTGTGGGACCCAGTGCTGCACTTAATAATTGGGAAGCTACTCATCTTCCGATCAGGAGGGAGTTGTGGTTGTTAGCCTTAAAAATATTTCATCTTTCCCAAAGCTGTTTTATTTTGTAATCCCACACCCCATTGAAATCAAATGTATCCAACCTCTGTTATATTTTTTAAAAAATATCAATGAAATGTAATTTCTTCTTCTTTCTTCACTTTTGCCTTGTTTTTATTTTTCTTCTTTTTTGTACAGTTCAATATTTGCTAATTCTGATTATGTGTCATGCATGAAGGATTCCCAGCCAGGTCTTGACAATCGAATAGTTATACAAGAGATCGAAAATGAAAGTGAAATAGAATATGAAGATGAGGGAACACTGGAGGAAATCAGTAAAGATTTGAATTAATATGAGGAAAAACCCAAACCGAACTTAAATGAGACAAAATCTATTAATCTGGGGAGTGAGGATAACATCCGGGAAACAAAGATTAGTGTACACTTAGAGGCTTCCCTTAGAGAAGAGCTAATAAAGTTATTACATGAATACAAGGACATATTTGCATGGTCCTATGATGACATGCCTGGACTCAGCACTGATCTGGTGGTACACAAAATGCCCATTTATCTAGAATGCCGACTAGTAAAATAGAAGTTGAGAAAGTTTAAAACGGACATCAGCGTGAAAATAAAAGAAGAGGTTAATAAGCAGTTTGAGGCGAAGGTCACACGAGTTACTAAATATCCCACATAGTTAGCAAATGTTGTGCCAGTGCCAAAGACAGATGGAAAAACCAGGGTGTGTGTTGACTATAGAGACCTCAACAAGGCTAGTCCAAAGGATGATTTTCCATTGCCGAATATCCATATATTAATTGACAATTGCGCCAAGCATGAAATTGGATCTTTTGTAGATTGTTATGCGGGTTATCATCAGATCCTAATGGACGAAGAAGATGCAGAGAAGACAACTTTTATCACGCCTTGGGGAACATACTGTTATAGAGTGATGCTGTTTGGGTTGAAGAATGCCGGAGCTACTTATATGAGGGCAATGACCACAATGTTTCATGATATGATGCACCGAGAAATAGAAGTGTATGTGGACGATGTCATCATAAAGTCCAAAAGGCAATATGATCATGTCAAAGACTTGAGGAAGTTTTTTCAGAGGCGCCGAAGATACAATCTTAAGCTCAATCCAGCAAAATGTGCTTTTGGGGCGCCTTTAGGGAAGCTATTGGGATTTATAGTAAGCCGGCGAGGAATTGAATTAGATCTATCAAAGATAAAAGCAATCCAGAATTTGCCTCCGCCGAAGAACAAGAAGGAAGTAATGAGCTTACTAGGCAAGCTAAACTATATTAGAAGGTTCATTACTCAGCTGACATCAACATGTGAGCCTATTTTC
The DNA here is from genome assembly GCA_032618575.1 of Nicotiana noctiflora. Taxonomy (NCBI): domain Eukaryota; kingdom Viridiplantae; phylum Streptophyta; class Magnoliopsida; order Solanales; family Solanaceae; genus Nicotiana; species Nicotiana noctiflora. Next base: position 179,033 of record JASVEL010007987.1, read on the forward strand.
AAATTGTTAAAGAAAGATGCAGTGGTAAATTGGACTGATGAATGTGAAGAAGCCTTCTTTAAGATTAAAGGATATTTGGCTAATCCTCTAGTGTTAGTTCCTCCAGAACTGGGAAGACCTTTGATCTTATATTTGACAGTGCTAGACAACTGCTTTGGCCGTGTACTGGGGCAGCATGATGAAACTGGAAAGAAAGAGCAGGCTATATATTACCTCAGTAAAAAGTTCACACCTTACGAGGTAAAATATACTCAGTTAGAAAGAACATGTTGTGCATTAACCTGGGTTGCTCAAAAACTAAAACACTACTTGTCAGCTTACACCACATATCTCATATCACGGTTAGATACTTTGAAGTATATATTTTAGAAGCCCATGCCTACAGGAAGACTTGCTAAATGGTAGATTCTTCTCATAGAATTTGACATCATTTATGTAACACGTACGATAATGAAGGAACAAGCAGTTTCAGATCATTTAGCAAAAAATCCAGTGGATGATGAATATGAGCCGTTAAAGACATATTTTCCGGATGAGGAGGCAATGAATGTTGAAGAAATAGAGCAAAGGGACAAGCCAGGGTGGAGAATGTACTTCGATGGAGCCGTCAACAGTAAATGAGTCTGAATTGGAGCAGTACTTATTTCAGAAACGGGTCAGCACTATCCCGTTACCGCTTAGCTTCGATTTTTCTGTACCAACAATATGGTCGAATATGAAGCGTGTATATTGGGATTAAAGATGGCAATAGATATGGGTGTTCAAAAGATTTTGGTCATGGGTGACTATGATCTTTTGATACATCAAATTCAGAAAGAATGGGATACAAGGGATTTGAAATTGATACCTTATTGGCATTGTCTACATGAACTATCCCAGAGATTTCAATCTATAGAGTTCAAACACATCCCAAGAATGCACAATGAAATAGCAAATGCTCTGGCCATATTATCCTCTATGTTACATCATCCGGATAAAGCCTATATAGATCCAATTCAGATACAGGTGTATGATGAAATTCTTATTGTTTTGCTGTGGAAGGAGAGCTAGATGGAGAACCGCGGTATCATGATATCAAGGAATACTTGAAGATAGGAAAATACCCAGAACAAGACACTGGATATCAGAAGAGGGCTGTAAGACGCTTAGAAAATGGCTTTTTCATTAGTGGAGGGATTGTATATAAAAGAACACCAGACTAGGGTTTGTTGAAATGTGTGGATGCGCAACAAGCTGACATGATTATGACTGAGGTACATGCGGGAGCTTGTGGACCTCATATGAGCGGGTATGTCTTAGAAAAGAAGATATTGAGAGCAGGATATTATTGGCTCACCATGGAACGAGATTGTATTAGGTATGTGAAGAAATGCCACCAATGTCAAGTACATGGAGATTTGATTCATTCCCCACCTTATGAATTGCATACAATGTCTGCACCTTGGCCATTTGTTGCCTGGGGCATGGATGTCATCGGACCAATAGAGCCTGTAGCTTCTAATGGAAACAGGTTTATCTTGGTCATGATTGACTATTTTACCAAATGGGTGGAAGCAAAGACGTTCAAGGCGGTGACGAAGAAGGCCGTGGTAGATTTCGTGCATGAAACATCATATGCCGATTCAGAATTACTAAAGTAATTATCACAAACAATGGGGCAAATCTGAACAGTCATCTTATGGCGGAAGCATGTCAGAGATTTAAAATCCTACATCGTAACTCTACACCTTACAGATCAAAGGTAAATGGTGCGGTAGAAGCTGCAAACAAGAATATAAAGAAGATTCTCAGGAAAATGGTGGAAGAGTCTAGACAATGGCATGAGAAGTTACCTTTCGCTCTTATGGGTTATCGCACAACAGTACGTACTTCGATTGGTACCACACCCTATTCATTGGTGTATGGAACAGAGGTTGTTATACTCGCAGAAATTAAGATACCATCCCTTCGAATCATAGTTGAAGCTGAGATCGATGATGACGAATGGGTAAAATCCCGGTTGGAACAATTGAATCTGCTTGATGAGAAGAGATTAGCAGTAGTTTTCCATGGGCAATTATATCAATGGAGAATGGCTAGAACATATAATAAGAAGGTACGTCCTCGGAAATTTGAAGTAGGACAATTGGTATTGAGGCGTATTTTGCCGCATTGGGCTGAAGTGAAAGGCAAATTTGCACCAAACTGGCAAGGACCGTTTATCGTATCTCAGGTGTTTTCCACTAGAACCCTATATCTGAGAAATATTGAAGGAAAATGCGTAGAGACTGCTATCAATTCAGATCCAGTTAAGAGATATTATGTATGATTCCTTTTCATTTGTATAATTGTATTTGTTGTGATTTTGGAATTGAAATGATGAAGGCACTTTATTCTCTATCCAAACACTTTATCCATTGACATCCCCGTTGAGCCTTGACCGATCTATTCTTTCATGCCCCTCTCTCGAAATTGCTTATGACACAAAAGAAAAGTACAAAATAAAGGAAAAGAGAAAAAGCAAATGCAAACAAAAGCAAAATGCAAACAAAAGAAAAGACAAATAAATCGGGAAAAAGTCAACGAAACCATGAATTAATGGCGTAGTTCGAACTACGTCTGACTTGATCCCGAAAGGGTACATAGGCAGCCTTACTGAGGTTCAGTCACAATAAAGGAAAAATCCAAAAATCCCCCACATATTGAAACTGGGGCAGAAGTTTTGTTTTATAATCCCGAGAGTTGTAAATATTTTTTAACCCTCGTAAATTTTTGAGCCTTTATATCCTTCTTTCTTAACCCATCCAAAAGCCAAATTACGGTCCAAAGAAAGACATTCTAATCAATTTCAAGAAAATAACAAATACAATGAGAATAAAGGAAGAATAGGGTATGGATAATTGATTCACGTCCAAACAACGGTCGTAGTCAATATAACTTGGTTTAATAAGTCCAAGATCGATCCCACAGAGAATTAACCTACCAATTGCAACTTTCACAACCCCAAAAGTACTTCCGAATCAAGTTCCCAAACTTTGAATATATATTTGTGTATGGTTTTCGAATATCTAGTTTGCAAGAATTAAAGAATGCTTTAAAAGAAAGAATTGAATGTTGAATGAAATAATATAGAGAAAGACTAAGGTGTTGATTTCCCCTATTGATGGAATCCCTTATCGTTATGCTCTTACAAATTGTTAATATATTCTATCAATCATGAACGCTATGTGTATCGTAACCCTCTCCCGAGCAATTACAATAATTTACTAGTGCACTCTCCCGAGCTACCCTAGCTAGCTTTAATTTGAATAGTTCACTTTAGATTGCACCCAAGACTTCGTTATTCCTAACCCCGTCTTTACGCCTAAAATTATAGATTCCTCTAATAACCTAGGCGTGGTGTTGTTCAACAATAAACCTAAATATGCACTCTTTTCCAAGTTATGCACACTAAATAGGCACAGCTAATTGGGACGTCTACCAATTAACTACAATAAGAATGAAGTTGAACAAATAGAAATCTAACTCACAATTTGTAATCACATAAACGATAAGTTCATCTATCTATAGGTTCCATCAAAACCTTAGAAAAGAATTTAGCTACTCATGCTTGAAGAAACAAGAAGAATAATAATTGAAATCATAAAGAATTGCTTGATATAAAATAATAGAAAGAGTTTGAGAGGAATCTCTCTTACTAAAACCTTGCAAAAGTATTGAAGAAATAAAGTACATGCCTCTATGGGGCAAACTAGGAGTTTATATAGAGGTTTTAGGGCTTAGAAACTAAATTAGAATCCAACTGGGATTACTGCCGCTGGGACCTCCGCGGTTCGTTCGCGGCCGCGAGCGGACCGCGAACAGTCAAACTTCAGAGGGCTTCGTTTTTCGCTGTTCATCCGCGACCGCGAGTGGACCGCGGATGAACAGTGCTTCTGTTTCTTTACTGCTTCGTCCAGCCCTCTTCACTTTAGCTCTTCTCTTGGCCTTTTCATCAACTTATGGCTTCAAAATGGCTTTTTAAGGCATCCAATGCATCACATGTACCTGTAAAACACCATCAAACACTAATCAAAGCATTTTGTTCTCTTAACAACATTATTCTCATAATAAAGTGTGATTATTTAGGGTATAATTATAGTCAAATTCACCTATTATCAACACCCCACACTTAAACCTTTGCTCGTCCTCGAGCAACCTTTAATCACACCTTAGGCCAATTAACAAAAATTTGTCTCCCCCAAAATATGTCACAAAAGCTATTATACATGAACAACCTAAGATATGCATAATCTTTACTTAACTGTAAATTCTCATGCCCATACATTATTACTTACTCTACTTATTACCAAAAACTTGCAAATTTACCTTCTTCCTCTTGAATTCATGCCCTCACAAAAGTTATTGAGAGAAGTTCCCACTCATTAACAATTCAAATACATGGAACTTATAGATATCAGAAAAATTCACTCACTCTCAACAAAGAACATTTATATGAATACAGACACACCATAGGCTTGCCCCTAGTGTAATACTCCACTAATCGAGTTATCCAATCATAGATCAAGAGGTCTTTAAGGGTTGTAATGTAGGCTATGGGACGGGTAGGATACTTTTGGGTATAGTGACTAGCCTCCCTAAGCACTTTTCTTTTCTCTTTCACCACTTTCCCTTTTAGTTTTCTTCCTTATGTCTCCCGTAAACATTTATTCACCTTTATTTACTTTTAATCCCCATTTTTCTTTTGTTGGTGTAACTGGCCTTTGTAATTTTCATATATACATTGATATAGCTCTTTTTCTCATTGCTTTGCAACACATTTATATTATTTTGGCCAGCTTACTATTTTCTACCATTCATTCTTGATTTTCCCTTCACCCCACACTTAAATTTTTGCATATTCATTACAATACAAGTTCTTCTAGGAGGTAAAGTAGAACAAATATAATAGGCTTCAAGCTCAAAGGGGTTAACTAAGATATAATGTACGGGTGAATTCATGTCTATTGATATATGGGGTTACACAAAGAAATGCCTCTATCCTTTCTACAACCAAACAACTTCTATTTCGCTTTGCAAACACACAAGGCAAGTTCTAGGCATCATGTACAACATACAATGTAAGTAAAAACCTCACACACACATGGCATGCAACTCATTTGGAATCCGGTTTATCTACAAAGTCCTATCGATGTTCAAGCAAGCATTATTGTGCAATTTAAGGAATATTGAGATTCTACAATCAAGCTTAGAAGATACATTCTCAAGTTCAATTTACGCTTTTGCTAATGTGCATATTCGGGGTTACATGTTGCCCTTTTACCTCTAATCCTAAGAAAATAAAAATCTACCTAACCCGGTTCAAATAAAAACCCTTGGAAAAGAACCGTGGTCAAAAAAAAAACCAAGGGGGAATGATACATTACCTATAAAAAGAAAATAAAAGAAAGAAAAATTCCTACGTGGACTACTTCCCTCAAGAGTACTTGTCCTAAATAGTCCGTCATCAGGAAGAGTCCTCTACTCATATTTTTGGATTTTTAGAATTTTCTGATTTTTTTTTTGTATTTTTATTATTTTATATTACTTACTACACTAATATATACATCATGTACAAGATAAGTTTCCCACCCCACACTTAAAAATATGTCATGTCCTCATGGCATGAACAATATGAAAGCACAATAGGGTTTAAGAAAACTTACCTGTGACTCACTCGGAGTCGGAAACAGTGGATGGGTCGACATGGCATGCTCTCCCAAGTGCTCTGAACCATGCCATAAATTTGTTCTCCGACCGGGCTTGCCTAGTTGACATGGCATCTAGTCGTGTGTGTAGACCGTCAACCTGAAGTGCGTAGAGCAGCCACTTCCTCCTCCATTGACCTCAGCATAGGTCGTGTGGACTCGGATCTAGACATGCTAGCTCCGCGAGGAGCAGGCCTGGAAGGTCCAGCTGAATCCATGGAGTGGCTAGCCCGGGCCTCCGGTACAGGATCATCATCATCATCTAAGTCAATGGGTGTGGTGTCTCGTCCAACCCGAATAGTAGCAGCTCTAAATGGAGCTTTTGGTAGTAGCTCACCGTCAGTATCAGTAACTGGGGTGTGGTTGAGGAGACACAAGGTAGTGACAAGAGATGGGTAATAGAAACCCTTGGCAGTGAGGGATCCCCTCAGTAACATCTCGTCACTAATAACCCGGGCAATATCAACATCCCGGTGTGTTACCAAACACCAAGTCAACAGAGCCCTATTAAAGTTAACATCTGTAGTGTTACTTGAGGGCAAAATGCGGTTGCAAATTATAGAAAACCAACATTTGGCAATGCGTGTGAAACAGTTAGAATGCAGAGTTTGGTTTCTAATCCATACGGGAACACCATCTACACATAAGGCCTCAATTAGCATGTCCCATGTGACACCGGGCCTATCATGGTAATAATCAATATCACTCGTGTGTAGTGGTAGGCGAAGTACCTGCCGAATGGTGGGAATATGAGCATTTACTTGCTTACCTCTGACGAAAACTCGTCTCACCGAGGAGTACGGGGCGTTGGCATAGAATTCTCTGACAAGCATCTTGTTTACCTTAGTGGGTGTTTCAAAAAGGAACTCCATCTCTCGCCGTCGGATCTCATCATACATTTCTGGCTTTTCCGAGCGGATGGCTATTCTGTCCATTTCAACCTCTTGAAGCCACTTTTTGTTCGCTTTGATGTGAAATGCATTTTCCGCCCCTTCATCGGCAAACCGAGATTCATCAAAAGTTGGTTGCCTGGATGAGCTAGCACCATGTCGTGGTCTCTTTGGAGCCATGATCCTGTACAATTAAGATAGCCAAAAAGTGTATAAACTGTTAGTTAGTGGAAGGCTACTCAGACTTCGCCATCCTTGATAATTCACAATGGACCATCAATTATGTTTAATTCCCGCAAACTCTTTATCTGACTATTTCCTACATGCCCAATTGCGTACCCCACACTTAGTTCTTGGCACACATACTAGTATCCTATTGACTTAGTCCATCCCCAAAAAAGTATTCAATAACCATTTTAAGAGTTGGCATTATGTCTCCTAATTTTTATTAGTCTATTACGCTTAATGTAATGTGCCCCAATTTAACCAACCAACACATATATATGGTAGAACTACTATTTGGGTTTCTAAATCATAAAATCAACACAAATGAAAACCCAACACCCATTCTTCACCAAACATCAATCATAGAACAAGGTTCCTTAGAGTAATTTCATGGCAAGATTAAAAACACAATGATAAACCAAGCAACATTCATGAATGGACCCTAACTAACACTAACTAAATATTTATACAAACTAAACAATCAAAAGCTAAAAAAAATGGAACAAAATAAAAGAGAGAAGTAGAGAAACTTACAAGTTATAGTAATGGAGAAGTGGGGTGGGAGAAAGGGATGGTTTGGAGAAGAGAGGGATGGGGATTTTTAGAGAGAAGGGAGAGGTTTTGAATTTAGAGAGAGAGAGGGATTTGAGAGGGGAGGGGCGGCTGATTTGGGTATTGGGAAGGGGGGTTAAGTTATTTTAGGGTTTAGAAAGGGGGAGGGAAAAAAAAATAAAAAAAAACTTTAAATTTTGCCGACCGCGGAACTGACCGCGACTGTTCGCGGTTCGTTCGCGGCCGCGGATGGACCGCGAACAGTCGAGATTCAGAGGAGGCATTTTTTCGCGGTTGGTTCGCGACCGCGGATGGACCGCGAACAGAGAAGTTCAGAGAGGGTATTTTTCCGCGGTTCATCCGCGGTCCGCGGGTGAACCGCGGACAGTGCTCCTGTATGAAAAACTTCGACTGCTTCAACAAAAGATTGTTTTATTCCTTATTACTTACTACTAAGATTAAATTACTTACAACATGTTCGTGGGTTGCCTCCCACGTAGCGCCTGAGTTAACGTCGCGGCACGACTCAACTTAGCGCATTTTACGGCTCGCTGGACCTTTGAGGTTCATCCAACCGCAATTCTATCTTGTCCTCCATGTCATCCAGGCCTATGTATTGTTTCAACCGCTGTCCGTTTACCTTAAATGTACGTGATCCATCCATAGTTTGAATTTCCACAGCTCCGGACTCAAATGCCTCAATTACCTTGAAGTGGTCCTGACCACCTTGATTTCAATTTACCTGGGAACAGTCGTAATCTTGAGTTGTATAGTAGTACCTTGTCCCCGTTTTTGAAGGTACGCTCAACGATATTTTGATCATGGATCCGCTTCATCCTCTCTTTATACAATCTTGTATTTTCAAATGCTAGATACCGAAATTCTTCCAACTCATGCAATCCAGTCAACCTTGCCTTACCTGCTTCATCCAAGTTGAGATTCAATTGTTTCAGTGCCCACCATGCTTTATGTTCTAATTCAACCGGTAAGTGACAAGCTTTTTCGAACACCAATTTGTAAGGAGACATGCCAATGGGTGTTTTGAATGTTGTTCTATATGCCCATAGTGCGTCATCGAGCTTCCTGGACCAGTCGGTTCTTGTAGCGTTCACTGTTTTGGTCAGTACACTTTTAATCTCCCTGTTGGAGACCTCAACTTGTCCGCTAGTTTGCGGGTGATATGGAGTGGCCACCCTGTGTTTAACATCATATTTGGCCAATAATTTCTCAAAGGCTCGGTTGCAAAAGTGTGTGCCCCCGTCACTAATGATGGCCCTTGGAGTCCCAAACCGGGTGAAAATATTCTTCTTCAAAAATCCCACTACCATCTTAGCATCATTGGTGGGTAGTGTTGTAGCTTCCACCCATTTGGACACGTAGTCAACAGCAACAAGTATGTACTTATTTCCGTATGAGCTAATGAAGGGCCCCATGAAATCTATTCCCCAGACATCAAATACTTCCACTTGCTGAATTGGATTCATTGGCATCTCATGACGCCGAGAGATGTTCCCGGTGCGTTGACATTCATTGCAACCTTTCACCCACAAGTGTGCATCCTTAAATACTGTCGGCAAATAAAAACCGGCCTCGAGTATTTTGGCAGCTGTACGAATTCCTCCAAAGTGCCCGCCGTATGCTGAAGCGTGACATGCCTGCAAAACAGAAGATTGTTCTATCTCGGGGACGCATCTCCGGATCATGTTATCAAGACATATCCTAAACAAGTATGGTTCATCCCAATAATAATACCGACTTTCACGAAAAAATCTTTTCCTCTGGACCGATGATAGGTCATAAGGAACAATGCCACCGGCCAGATAATTAGCGTAGTCAGCATACCATGGAGCTTCCAAGAGAGTAGTTGTGAGCAATTGCTCATCTGGAAAGGTATCCAGAATTTCCCCACTCTCTTTGACAAGTTCATCTCCTTCAAGTCTTGACAAATGGTCAGCTACTTGATTCTCAGTGCCTTTTCTCTCTCTGATTTCGAGGTCGAACTCTTGGAGAAGCAACACCCAACGAATTAGGCGTGGCTTAGAGTCCTTTTTATCAATTAGATATCTTAAAGCTGCATGGTCTGTGTAGACGATTACCTTTGATCCTATGAGATAGGACCGAAATTTGTCGAATGCAAACACAACCGCTAGCATCTCCTTTTCCGTCACTGTGTAGTTTAGCTGTGCTCCACTCAGAGTTCTGCTTGCATAGTATATTGGATGCATCGGTTTATCTTTCCTCTGGCCCAGTACTGCCCCCACTGCATAATCACTTGCATCGCACATTAACTCAAACGGTTGATCCCAGTCTGGGGCAATGATGATGGGTGCTGTGACCAGCCTCTTTTTCAGTTCCTCAAAAGCAATCCTGCATTCGTCAGTAAAAACAAAAGAATGGTCTTTCTCAAGTAACTTACAGAGAGGGTTTGATATTTTGGAGAAGTCTTTAATGAACCTCCGGTAAAAACCGGCGTGTCCAAGAAAGCTTCTTATGGCTCTGACGGATGTTGGTGGAGGCAACTTTGCAATGATGTCAACTTTAGCACGGTCCACCTCAATGCCTTTGCTTGAAACCCTGTGCCCAAGTACTATACCTTCTTGAACCATAAAGTGGCATTTCTCCCAGTTTAGTACTAAGTTTGTTTCCATGCATCTTTGTAATACTCTATTCAGATTGGCCAGGCATTCGTCGAATGAATTTCCAACCACTGAGAAATCATCCATGAACACTTCCATAATGTCTTCTACCATGTCGGTGAAAATAGCCATCATGCACCTTTGAAAAGTGGCAGGTGCATTGCATAGTCCGAATGGCATCCTCCTGAAGGCGAAGATACCATAAGGGCATGTGAAGGAGGTCTTCTCTCTATCTTCGGGGGCTATGGAGATTTGATTGTACCCCGAGTATCCATCCAGAAAGCAAAAGTGAGATCTCCTTGCCAACCTGTCAAGCATTTGATCAATGAAGGGAAGTGGGAAGTGATCCTTGCGAGTGGCTAGATTCAGTTTCCTGTAGTCCATGCATATTCTCCATCCGGTGACGGTTCTTGTTGAGATCAGTTCATTGTTGTCATTTTTCACCACCGTCATGCCTCCTTTCTTGGGTACACATTGGACCGGACTCACCCAGCTGCTGTTTGAGATTGGGAAGATTATTCCTGCATCTATCCACTTTATTACCTCCTTCTTCACCACTTCCTTCATGTTGGGGTTCAGCCTTCTTTGATGTTCCCTGGAAGGTTTATGTCCATCTTCCAGGAGGATTTTATGCATGCAATAGGCCGGGCTGATCCCTTTTATGTCTGCCATGGTCCACCCGATGGCAGTCTTGCATTCCTTGAGTACCTGTATAAGCTTTTGGGCCTGCACATCTAACAAACTAGATGAGATAATAACAGGTAACGTGGAGTTAGGACCTAGATACTCATACCCGAGATGTGATGGTAGTGGTTTAAGTTCAAGCTTCGGTGGCTCTTCTATGGATGGCTTTGCTGGTGGGTTTTCTCTCTTTTCTAGGTGTAGGGGTTCGAATTCGATCTCTCGCTTCCAAAATCCCTTGCCTTCCAAGGATAATACCCATTCGGCCAGACTTTCACCATTTACCTCTTCCATGTTCATCAGGCATGCTTGCAGTGGGTCTTCGATAGTCAATTCTGCATCGTCGGTTTCCACTATTACATCGACCTCATCAACTAGAGAGCAATTTGCAAACTCGCTAGGGCGCCTCATGGATTTTTGCACATTGAAGATGATCTCCTCATCATTCAACCTCATCTTGAGTTCCCCAGTTTCACAATCAATTATGGCTCTCCCAGTAGCTAGGAATGGTCTTCCCTGGATTAGGGGAATTTCTTCGTCGACCCTGCAATCAAGAATAACAAAATCGGCGGGAAACACGAACTTCCCGACCTGGATTAGCACATCATCTATAATGCCAAATGGACGCTTAACCATCCTGTCAGCAAGCTGTAACAGCATAGAGGTGGGTCTGGCTCTCCCAATACCTAACCTCTTATAGATAACTAAGGGCATGAGATTAATGCTTGCTCCCAAATCACATAAAGCCTTAGTAAAGGCATAATTCCCTATAGTGCATGGGATGGTGAAGCTACCCGGATCAGATAGCTTCTCAGCAATGGGTCTGGAGACTACTGCACTACAAGTCTGGGTGAGTGTAACTGTGGCCAAGTCTTGGAAATCAAATTTCCGCGACATTAAGTCCTTCATCATCTTAGCATAACCCGGCATTTCTTTTAAAGCTTCAATTAATGGGATGTTTACCTGAATTTGCTTGAGCATGTCGAAGAACTTTTTGTATTGTTCATCTTTTTGGTGTTTGGCCAGCCTTTGGGGGAATGGTGGTGGAGGCCTCTTCTTCCCGGTGACTTGGGATTTATCTTTGTCTATCGCTTTCTCATCAATCTGATGCTCTACCTTTTCAGCTACTTTCTCCGTTCCCTATTGTGCTTCTTTGTTTTCAGCAACTTGCTGGACTGTGACTTTTGTCAACCCTGTGGATTCATCCAGTTCAATGGGCAATGGAGTAGGTGTCTCAGCCTGCCTGTCAATTTTCTCACTTTCATTCTCAGCATCAAGATCTCTACCGCTTCTCAGAGTTACTGCCATTATTTGCTTTGGGATTTGGTCCTTTGGGTTCGTTTGTGTATCTGCAGGTAATGTCTCTTGAGGACGGTTGTTGAGAGACATAGCAATCTGCCCCATCCGCACTTCCATATTTTTGATCGCTGCATCATGTGCATCTATTCTTTCATTGGTCTTAGCATTTGACCCAATTACCTGCTGCATCACAACTTCCAACCTTGCGAACCCATTGTCATGTCTACCCCCATGCTGTGGTGGAGATGGATGATACCCCTACTGCTGATTGTTGAAATTTCGAGGTCTAGGATATGGAGCCATGTTGTTTGGTAGCCTCATACCTGTTACATTATACTGTGGCTGAGGAGGCCTATACTGCATTGGAGCCTGTTGGCCCAGTTTTGATTGCCTTGTCGCTGTCCTCCATAATTAGCCACATAGTTCATATCCTCATGCTGGTGATGATGTTCTTGGTCTACAGCCCATGGATTACCTATGGGTTGGCTAATGCAAGATGTGCATAAACCACCATTGGTAGTATCTACAATGTGAACTTGCTGCTTAACCCCTGATTCTTCCACCTTCTTTGTTAGGATGCTCATCCGTGTCAATAAAGTTGCCATGTTCTCCTCTAGAGTGTTGGATGGATGCAGAGGTACAGAGTGTACTACTGGTGTGATAGGAGCATTCCTGGACGTCCACCCGGAATTTTGAGCCATCTTGTCTAGCAAATTTTGGCCTTCTCTCCAAGTCTTGCTCAGAAAAGCCCCACCTGCTGAAGCATCTACAATATTCTTCATACTATCTGAAAGTCCCATGTAGAACCTTTGACCCAACATCTGTTCAGGAATCCCATGGTGAGGACACATAACAAGCATGCCTTTGAATCTCCCCCAAGTTTCATGTAGTGTTTCCAACGGTTTTTGTTTGAAACTTACAATCTCATCAATTTGTTGAGCTGTTTTGTTGGGTGGATGAAACTTGTTGTGGAATTGTTTGACTAACTCATCCCAAGTTGCAATGGAGTTTATTGGGAGTGAGTTTAGCCATATCTGTGCTGCTCCTGTAACTGAGAATGGAAAAAGTAGTAATCTGATAGCTTCCGGAGTTACATTCGGTTGCCTTTGTGTTTTGCATATTGATAGAAAGTTTTTGAGGTGCCGCTGTGGATCTTCAACCTGAGACCCAGAGAATAATCCCTTGTTTTGCAACAAGTGAAGCATGTTGTTGGTAATCTGGAAAGACTCAGCTTGAATTGCTGGCACAACGATGGCAGTTGCCAAATTATCCGCTGTGGGTTGTGCCCAGTCGAACAATGCACCTTCTTGTGCCTCCTGTGCCTCTTGCATGTTTAGCCTTGCTTGCTGGTTTTGAGCGTTCATGTCACCCATGTCGAAGTCTAGTTTGATTGGTTGTTGAGATTGTTGAATTTGTTTGATGGCTTTGTTACGTGCCCGGAAGGTTTGCTCGGGGTCTGAGAGTCCTTCAATTAGTTCTCCAGTCCTTGCAGATTTTCTAGGCATGCACCCGAATACCCAAATCAACAAACGTCAAAATATTCAATGTAGAGTGTAGAAAGAACCTGAATACACAAGAATCTTGAAGTTCTGGCAATGGCAATTGATAATTCCGTTAATTCCCCGGTAACGGCGCCAAAATTGATTCACGTCCAAACAACGGTCGTAGTCAATATAACTTGGTTTAATAAGTCCAAGATCGATCCCACAGAGAATTAACCTACCAATTGCAACTTTCACAACCCCAAAAGTACTTCCGAATCAAGTTCCCAAACTTTGAATATATATTTGTGTATGGTTTTCGAATATCTAGTTTGCAAGAATTAAAGAATGCTTTAAAAGAAAGAATTGAATGTTGAATGAAATAATATAGAGAAAGACTAAGGTGTTGATTTCCCTATTGATGGAATCCCTTATCGTTATGCTCTTACAAATTGTTAATATATTCTATCAATCATGAACGCTATGTGTATCGTAACCCTCTCCCGAGCAATTACAATAATTTACTAGTGCACTCTCCCGAGCTACCCTAGCTAGCTTTAATTTGAATAGTTCACTTTAGATTGCACCCAAGACTTCGTTATTCCTAACCCCGTCTTTACGCCTAAAATTATAGATTCCTCTAATAACCTAGGTGTGGTGTTGTTCAACAATAAACCTAAATATGCACTCTTTTCCAAGTTATGCACACTAAATAGGCACAACTAATTGGGACGTCTACCAATTAACTACAATAAGAATGAAGTTGAACAAATAGAAATCTAACTCACAATTTGTAATCACATAAACGATAAATTCATCTATCTATAGGTTCCATCAAAACCTTAGAAAGGAATTTAGCTACTCATGCTTGAAGAAACAAGAAGAATAATAATTGAAATCATAAAGAATTGCTTGATATAAAATAATAGAAAGAGTTTGAGAGGAATCTCTCTTACTAAAACCTTGCAAAAGTATTGAAGAAATAAAGTACATGCCTCTATGGGGCAAACTAGGAGTTTATATAGAGGTTTTAGGGCTTAGAAACTAAATTAGAATCCAACTGGGATTACTGCCGCTGGGACCTCCGCGGTTCGTTCGCGGCCGCGAGTGGACCGCGAACAGTCAAACTTCAGAGGGCTTCATTTTTCGCGGTTCATCCGCGACCGCGAGTGGACCGCGGATGAACAGTGCTTCTGTTTCTTTACTGCTTCGTCTAGCCCTCTTCACTTTAGCTCTTCTCTTGGCCTTTTCATCAACTTATGGCTTCAAAATGGCTTTTTAAGGCATCCAATGCATCACATGTACCTGTAAAACACCATCAAACACTAATCAAAGCATTTTGTTCTCTTAACAACATTATTCTCATAATAAAGTGTGATTATTTAGGGTATAATTATAGTCAAATTTACCTATTATCAATAATATTAGTGGTCTAGAAAACAAAAAGACAAAAGGAAAAAAATATATAAATATGAGAGAGTCTCATCGGTGAAAACCTTAACTGGCACCGTGAGGCGATGGTGAGGCTGAGAGAAATAAAATGAGAGAGTCTTATCAGTGAAAACCTTTACCGGCACTGTAAGGCGATGGTAAGTTTTGAGAGAAAAAAATGAGAGAGTCTTGTTGGTGAAAACCTTTAACGGCACCATAAGGCGACTGTGAGGACTGTTTTGGAATAAAGGAAAACAACAAAAACTAAGATCGGTTTAGGTTGAAAGAAAGTTGGAGTTAAAATACTGGCAATTCGATTGAACAGACTGGGTCAGAGTTTAAATACATGGCATGGTCAAAGGAATCAGCCAACAAACCCAGATAAGTTCTGTCATTCCTCCAAATCACCCTTACACCTTTTTGAAATTCATTTGTTTCTGCATTTCATTGATTAAAAAACCAATTTGTCCATTGAAAGCTAACTACCAGCTTCTCATGATAAGAGGTGAAATAACGCTGGATCAGAAAAGAAAATAAAAGAGAAGAAGGGAAAAGAGGAAATAAAGAAGGATAGCGATCAGAGCCGAAGAAAAGAAAAAAAGAGAAGGGAGAAAAGCAAGGAAAATGAAAAAAGAATTTACAAAGGAAGTCAACTGAAAGGCCGCTTAGCAGAAGAAAAAGCAAAAAGAGGAAAACAATAAAAGGCAGAAGCAGCAAATGCCAGTTGCCAGCAGTTTGCAACTAATAAGATTGTTTTTGATTTAGACAGGAACAAATTGTCACTAATCACTTTAAAGTGAATGTGACCAAATGTGAAAAGGAAGAAAACGTATAAAAAAAAAGTTCAGCAATATAATGAGGGATCCATAGAGGAGGAATCACTCAATCAAGTAAGAAAATACAAAAAAACAACAAGGAGGTATCATCATTTTAAATTCACACCGCAGTTATCAAACTGAGGGAATATTTTTCTGCATTCGCATTTCATGCATCAGGCGCCCACCTGGATAATAAGGGAATAGTTTTCTGCATTCGCATTTCATGCATCACGCGCCCATCAGGATAACAAGGGAATATTTTTCTGCATTCGCATTTCATGCACCAGGCG
The DNA here is from genome assembly GCA_032618575.1 of Nicotiana noctiflora. Lineage (NCBI taxonomy): Eukaryota > Viridiplantae > Streptophyta > Magnoliopsida > Solanales > Solanaceae > Nicotiana > Nicotiana noctiflora. Next base: position 195,062 of record JASVEL010007987.1, read on the forward strand.
GCCGCCTGGATAATAAGGGAATATTTTTCTGCATTTGCATTTCATGCATCAGGCACCCACCTGGATAACAAGGGAATATTTTTCTGCATTCACATTTCATGCATCAGGCGCCCATGTGGATAACAGGGGAATACTTTTTTCATCATTTTTAGTTTCTGCATTAGACCCCCAACTGGATAACGAGGGAATATTTTCTGCATTTTAATTTCTATATCAGATGCCCACGTGTATAACAAGGGAATACTTTTCTGCATTTTCATTTCTGCATCGAGCGCCCACCTGGATAACGAGGGAATATTTTTATGCATTTTAATTTCTGCATCAGGCGCCCACCTGTATAACAAGGGAATATTTTTCTACATTTTCATTAGTGTATCAGGCGCCCACCTGGATAACGAGGGAATATTTTTCTTCATTTTTATTTCTGCATCAGGCGCCCACCTGGATAACGAGGGAATATTTTTCTGCATTTTCATTTCTGCATCAGGCGCCCACCTGAATAACGAGGGAATATTTTTCTGCATTTTTATTTCTGCATCAGGCGCCCACCTGGATAACGATGGAATATTTTTCTGCATTTTAATTTCTGTTCAGGCGCCCACCTGTATAACATGGGAATAATTTTCAGCATTTTAATTTCTGTTCATGCGCCCACCTGTATAACAAGGGAATACTTTTCAGTATTTTTAATTTTTGTTCAGGCGCCCACCTGTATAACAAGGGAATACTTTTCAGCATTTTTAATTTCTGTTCAGGCGCCCATCTGGATAACGAGGGAATATTTTTCTACATTTTCATTTATGTTCATGCATCAGGCGCCCACCTGGATAACAATTGAATATTTTTTTGCATTCGCATTTCATACATCAGGCGCCCACCTGGATAACAAGGGAATATTTTTCTGCATTCGCATTTCATGCATCAGGCGCCCACCTGGATAAAAAGGGAATATTTTTCTGCATTCGCATTTCATGCATTAGGCGCCCACTTGGATAACAAGGAAATATTCTCTGCATTCACATTTCATGCATCAGGCGCCCACCTGTAAAACAAGGGAATACATTTCTGCAATTTTTAATTTCTGTTTAGGCGGCCATCTGTATAACAAGGGAATACATTTCTGCAATTTTTAATTTTTGTTCAGGCGCCCACCTGTATAACAAGGAAATACATTTATGCAATTTTTAATTTCTTCAAATTTTGATTTGTGTTAGCTAACATAAGTAACACCATAACATGAAAAGCCCACACTGGGGCAGAGGAAACGTTTTGTTGTATTGTTTTTGTCTTAAGCAGATATCAACTTGAAGGCAAGGAGTACCATTGAAAATCACAAAAAAAAAAAAAAAGGAATCAAGAAAAGAAAAATCAACAAAAAAGAAGGATGGTAGCATAGGAAATCAAGGAAAAAGAGACAAAGAAGAATAAGAAGACAAGAAGTAGATAGGAACAATTGTTATTCGTAGCATCATAGCTTAGAATAACTTCTTCATTTTACACTTTTCACCCCTGGTGTAATAAGGAGTAGGTCAGTAGTCATAGCAATAGCAATGCAACAGCAAAGTCTTGGTAGTTTTAAACTACCAGACCTTCCTGAACTACACTGACCTGATTCCTGTTTAGCCCAGGATATGTAGGCAACCTCTGAGGCAGGGTGCGGTCAAAAGGGTTTCAAAATACTTCTCACGGAATATTCTAGTGGGCAAAAATCTTTCATTACTGTTCACTTGTCTTTGCACTGAAACACTTCGTGTTCCCGAGCAAAGAGGGGCAGCTGTGAGCACGTGATATTTGCCTTAAGCAATAAAATTCCAAAAATTAAAATAAATAATATTTTTGTGTGCAATTATATGTTTTGATTGAAATCAAGTGTATTTCTGTGATTGAACCATTAAAAATGAAAATTAGAAAATTTAAAAAATAGGAATTAAAAGAAAATTAGCAAAAATACAATAATACCAGAAATTAAAAAAAAGCAAAAAATGGCAAAAAATACAAGAAAAAATGGAGAAATAGGAATTTAAAAGAATTTGAGTAATTAGAAAAGAATATAAAAAATAAAGGAATATATACAACAGGAAAATACATAAAAATAATAAAATACATGAAAAATACAAGAAATATACATTGGACCATTTGTACAGGCCTAGATGCAATTGGCCCAAATCAAATAAGAAGAGTCGGTCCAGTCTTCAAATAACAATGATCTCAACCGTCTATTTACCCAATCCAACGGATAAGAATCAATCCAGAAATTAATCAATTTAATAAGGTTTTTGTTGATCGAATCTGAGCCGTCCGTTCACTGTGATCTAACGGAGAGGAGTCGACCCTTGTTTTTAATTAAGCGGCGTCGTTTTTGAGCATTCAATCCTGGCCATTGATCATCAATGATCCAACGGCCATGAACCAATCAAACGTTACAAATATATAAGGCCTGGTCTCTCAGTAGACCGACCATTTTCCTCTTTCCTCTAACCCTAGCTGCCCTGTGCTTCATCTTCTTCTTCTTCTCAAACTCGCCGGCCATGGAGACTGGCCACTCTTCACGGCAGTCTCCGGCCACCTTCAAGCCCAAAACCACTCCTATCCTGCTTCTCTACTCCAGACCAGCATAGACGACCAAGAAAACCCAGAAACCCCCAATTTCTTGAAAATCCAGTCACCGCATTTCTTCTCCGATGACCATAGATCTATGACACCGGCTCCCAAATTGACACCATGAAACCACCATCTTTTGATATACCACCCCATGAATACCATTTCCTCTCACCATAATTGCTCGAATATCCAAAAAATAGTCGCACGAACCCTAACTTCGGCCGACTCAAAACCAAACCCTAAATCAAAACCTTTTCTTTAATACCCCATAACCTATCTCTATTGGTAAAAACAATAAAAGACTTCAAATTTGAAGTCTAAGAAGAAACTGGAAAAAGAAAGAAAAAGAAAAAGAAAAGAACAAGAAAAAGAAAAGAAAAATGGGGAAAAGCTCAGGAGACAAATCCTGCGAGCTATGTTCCCGACCTTTTATTTTCTGTTTTTCTGTTTTGATTGATAAATGTGTTTTGTGTTCTTCTTTGTTCTTTTTTGATTGCATGTTAGAGTTTACCCGATTTTTCTTCATCTACATCTCTTTGATTCTGTTTTGATTCAGCATGCTTTTGTGTTTAAGTTCTGTTTCTTTGATTTAATCGATTAATCAGTTGCATGTTTTAGATAAGTTTCCTCTTTGAAATGTTTTCTTGTTATAAATCTGTTTCTCTTAATAACATGCTTCATTGTTCTCATCGATAATCATGTCTATTACACTTGATTAAATATGCTCAAGCCATTTAGGGTTTTTGTGAGTTTGAACATGAAAATATTCTAAATATATCTTTTTGTGTCAAACCTGTTATGCTATGCCTAAATCTGAGTCGTGAGTTGTTTAATTGAAATTCAACCATATTCAAATTTCTCTCTGAGTTTTGGTTAGATGATAAATGGTTCTGATTTGTGGTTATGTGTGCAAATTGATATGAAAAGATATTTTTGTGATAAATTCATGTACTGGACTACAATTTATCTTATTATGCTTTAGGGGATATTGGTTATAGCTTTAATAGATAAGTAGTTAGATAATTGGCTAATTCTGAAAGTATTTTAAGAAGTTTAATTGGCTAAAATTGAAAATAACATAAAAATGGTTACAATTGAAATAAGTAATAGAGTGGTCAGTTTTGAAACTGGCCAACTCTGTGATTCTTTAGGCTTAAATCTAAATGGCCAGTTCTGAAAATGGCCAATTTTGTAATAATAAGACTTAAATCTGAAACTGGCTAAGGTCTTAATCTAATTCTAAGTGGCCAATGAATGATAATTGACTAAGTTTGCAAAGCCAAGTCCAAACACTGGACTGGCTAAACTTCAAAAGGTTTAGACTTAGGTAAATAAGCAGGCTAGTCCGGCAAATCAATTCTAATAGACAGTAATGAGAAGATTACCTCTTAAAAGAGGTCAAATTTGAAAAGAAATTAAAGTTCAAATGTGGCTAAGTCTTAAATGACTTATAAATACTGGCCAGCAGTTAAATAAAAGCTAAAACACAACATTCAGACCTTAGATAGGTCGGGTAAATAACAGTTGCCATTAAGGGTATAATAGGAATAGAAAATGGCATAATTGTGGATTTAATAGAGCCTATAAGGACATTTAAGACATTTAGGTCTAGTATTTCTGCAATATTGCACAAAACTAAGGGTATAATAGACCCAAATAAAAGACAAATTAGTGAATAACCTTAGCAAGTGAGGGTATACTAGTAATACACCCCAAAAAGAATCAAATAGAACCTTCCAGCACATGCTGGAAGGCAAATTCAAATTTGAAATGGGTATTAAAGTGTAACAATTGAAAGAATTCAAGTGAGGGAATTAGAAATAACTTTTCAAATTCACCCCACCCCCAAAAAAATTTTCACAAACTTTACCTATAAATATACCTTGTTAGAGCCTGATTAAGGGCTGGATTTTTGAACAAATTCTGAGATATACTAATATAGACACATAGAATATTTCTGCCAGGGTTAGTCGAAGCTATATTCTGAAGCTGCAGGAAATCTCTTTCTGTTTTACTGCTTTTTCTACTTGTATTTTACTGGATATTGCTTTGTTGTTATTGGGATTCAATTTCGATTACTGAATTCATTCGTGTTGTTGTGATTCATTCTCTCCCATTGCTGTTGCATTACTCGCTGTGATCTACCTGCTTATTTCCTGCCTTCATCTCCCTAGACTCATTGATTTCTATTGCTGAATCAGGTACACAACTTGAATCTCATGTAATTGCAGTGGAGTTGAAATTGAAGAAATAAACAATTTGAATTTGCTACACTTTCTGTTACTGATTTATGGATTTGGCTTTCGTAGTTAGATTATGACTTAGCTGGAATTGTAATTTATGTATGAATAGTTGTATAATTGACTCATACGAGATACGGATTAACTGGAAACAATGTAATAATGTAGTAAGTAACCTAGTATAGTAGTAATCGCCTAGTTAATTAAAATAGGCTAATCATTAATCTAACATAAAAACCAAATACAAGTAGATAGTTAATAACGTTAACATGCAGTAGTTAGTTTAATTCAGTATTAATTAGGCTAATCTGAACAGCGTTAGTGGTAAATAAATTACTGCAGCTAAATGATATTCTGGTATGAAGTCACATATCACATAGTTACTATAGTTTAATGCTTAATACATTCAGTAGTTCTCTGAAATTTGCAAGTAATCGAGATTAGCATGTTATCAAATAATAATACTGATTAGCTTTAGATATTAAGTAATTAAATTCAGTAGTTAAAATAGCTATCAAACACAAAAACAAAAACAACCAGTTAATTAGATTTCATTCACACGGGACATTTAAAGTTTGAACTCATTATTGTAGTTTCTGTATTTCATTTCTTCTCATGGAATAAAATAGTTTGAATTTCTATTAACTTCTGAATATTGATCCTTTGTGCGCAATGATTTCTGATTTCTATTACTCTTTTCTGACTATGTCTGATCTGGGCCTAATAAGTTGCGAAGGCCCAAAATTATATAAGTGTGTTATTGGCCTTCTGCTAAATATGTTTCAGTGTGTTCCTGGGTTTTCAGCACCCAGCAATGCAAATTGATACGTCTCAAATATAAGCCCAAAAGCCCAGGCCTGTGTAGTATAAGAATAAAGCCCGGACTTAAGTTCTGAAAATAATGAACTAAAGGAAAAACAAAAATAGAAAACGTAGCATATACATATTAGGATTGGACTATAAAACTAAATGGGATGAGCCTCGCATTGAAAACAAAACAGCGGGGCCCCCAAATAAATGAATAAGTTATATATATATATATATATATATATATATATATATAGACTCGGGAAGGTTGTTACATAATTTCACGACCTTTCCAAGAGATTAAAGAAACCGATAGACGATTTAGGCACGACTTAAAATATACTTTCCCTAATACGAGTGCATATATGATGTGACTCAAATCGTAAATCCCGGCGAAGACAAAACGTGTTAAAGGTCACACGTACTAGTTGCGGTGTGACTTGAAATACGTTTTCGCGACGTCGTAATTTGTAAAATATTCAAGATGGAACACGTACATATTGTTAAAAGGCATGTAATAAATCATAAAAAATCAAGAATGACAGTTGAGCGACGGTGCTAAAACCATGGAATCTGGGAGTGCCTAACACCTTCTCCCAAGTTAACAGAATTCCTTGTCCGGATTTCTCGTTGCGTAGATTGATAAAAACATAGTCAATTTCCTTGGTTTCGGGATTAACCGGTGACTTGGGACACTATTATTTTCCCAAGTGGCGACTCTGAAAACTGTAAATAAATCCCGAACCGATTGTCCTTTATTTGGAAAAACTCCTTCCTCGTTGTTATTATATCCTTCCCGGGGTATTCATAATATCGAGGTATACCTTATTCTCTTGATCAGGAAATTAAACAAAAGGTAGTAAAAAGGGAGGTGTGACACAGAGGATCAAACAATTGGGTAAACAATGCCGCTCTTTCTCTTGCAATCATACCTACAGAGAGGCTAACTACCCTGCAGATTCTCTATCCAAGATGAGTCATGATCTAGAATCCATCACCCACTACAACAACCTCTCAGAAATGGCCACTCACATAAGAGGCCAAATTTACCTAGACCAACTTGGAACCTCCTCTTTCAGATACAAGCTCACAACAAAAATCATAAAACCACCACATTTGATCCCACCTCTCTCACATGGAACCTGTTGATATTAGAGAAGGAAAAGGGCAAGATCTTGGTGCCAAGAAGATCATAATGTTCCTAACAATGGGTTTTCTTTTGCAGGTGTACCCTCACCCACAGTACAGAAGGGTCCAAGTTCACTTGCATGACCTTTTTCTCACCTTACTTTACTATTTTGGAGGTACTCATATTTGTTATGCAACTGCTCCTATGGTAAGGCATCTAAGAGTGGTATTAACATCTAGTATGTTCATTCTCCTAGTTCCAGACCATAGGATCCAAATCTATCACCATAGGAATTTGGCCACCGAATGCCAGCCACGAACTCTAATGGATTGCAAATTGGCAGGAGTGGCATTCATAGAGAGTGCAAAAACACTAGCTACTGCAATGCCCCATCTCAATCAACAAGCAGAGGTCCAAATGAAATCCGTGGAAAATGCAGCAACTCACCTATGTTGCAGCCTCACCATATCATTTATGCTTCCTCAACATCTTAAGCATATGTGCAAATGGTTGCAATCCATACAAGAACCTGCAACCACTTCTTATGCATATACCAGGGATCACAAAAGCTCCCCTAACACCAGTCTCAATTCCAGTCAACACAAGAACCTGGAAATTGAGCCCCCCTTACTAACTAGTTCTCTTCCTGTTGAAGGTATAGGGAGATCACTCGAATTGATGCCAATTAAGCTAGTGGTATTAGAATGTGCCATGCTCATTCTACTGAATTTGCATCTTTTGAGTCAAGTCTTTTCCCTCAAGGATAGCTTCAGACATCCTCATGTGTCTGAACAGCATCACAAGCCACAACAAAGATTCACTCAACAGTACTGTCCCTGCAGACTGCTCCAGTTCTCGCCTTGGAAATACGCAGCCTTGCATGAAATTGGAACTTACATAACTTGTGCACAAACATACATAGGTATGGGGTGTTGGTGCAGACATGCTTTATCTTTTCACACAGTGGTATTAACATTCACCATGTTCATTCTGTTGAAAAGACAAAGCATGCCACAAACCACTTCCTCCCATGGATATAGCTCAAGACCAAGGACAACCTGGACACATGTAGCTAATACAGTCCAGTGCTCACTCTCATCTGTCAGGCTTCTCAGGCAGCTGATCACCTGCTCATCACTTCCCAATGTAAACTTCTTCATTGCTTTCCCGTTCCACATGACCAAAGGAAAAAAGAAGATGACTCTCCTTTTGGGCTCTTATTGTATATTTTCCGCTACTAGGCAGCTTCACACCTATCATAGATGTAGAATCTATTGTAATATATGGAAGGATAGCTTCCAAACTACTACTGTGATAGTCCTAGGATTTCTATTATTTTGTATAGTTGACCTAGATTATCACCTTTTTTGTACCACCAATTATCCATACATTCTGGTATGATAATTTGTCACGACCCGGATTTTCCCCCAACATCGGGATCGTGATGGAACCTACTCGGGGTAGCTAGGCAAGCCACTTTATTCACACTATCCTATTTTTTGCAATATTTCATATTCTATTTAACAACCAAAACCATAACCTTAATTAAACAGGTGCGGAAGACTTTATAAAAATAGCAATAAGCAGTTTCAAGGTAAAATGATACTGAAATCCTCTACCCAAGACGTGGAGTCACCAACTCACAAACTACTTCTTGAATACTACACATAAAGGTCTGAAAGAAATATAACATAATCTGTTTGTCTCGGGACAAGGAGATAACAACTAGTAACATAAATAAAAAGAAGAGACGCCGGGCCTGCGGACGCCTGCAAGCTACCTCGGTCTCAAGATGCTCCACTCCTACGCAAAAGATCTACTGTTGCTACTCCTGATCGAAACCTGGACCTGTGAAAAAACGCACAGAAGTGCAGTATCAGCACAACCGACGCCATGTGCTGGTAAGTGCCTTGCCTATCCCAGCGAAGTAGTGACAAGCCTAGGACCAGACACCCACATAAACTTGTGCAGTTCTATATATATATGTATACCACAAGATAACGAGAAATAATCAAGTAACAACTCATCAAGGAATAACACAAAGGAACTCAACAGTTAACAACAATTATTAAATCAACAAGGAAATCCAAAGTATAATGGAAAACAGGTAATACCAAGTCAAGGAATAGCAAATAGTTACACGGCATCACCCTTCGTGCTTTTACTCTCATCCTCACCAAATAAGCAAATAAAGTGCACAACATCACCCTTCATGCTTTTACTCTCATCCTCACATCCATGGTACGGCATTATCCTTCGTACATGGTTCAATAAATCAGGGCACGACATTAACCTTCGTGCATAATCAATAAATCACGGCACAGCATTAACCTTCGTGCATAATCAATAAATCAAGCCACGACATCACCCTTCGTGCATTATCACTCTTCCTCACCCAAATAACAATCACAGTTAAGGGTAGAGAATGAAAACAATAAATCATGAACCGTCCTGGCAAGGGACACAATAATCATCACAACAAAGTATCAACAACGACTCACGGTCATGCTAGACGCCGGTGTATGGATGCTCGTCACCACAACCCATACACCACACTCGATCACATAGCACATAGCACATAATCCTATTCCTTCAAGCAAGGATAGAACAAACACTTACCTCGAAAGTTTACGAACAATTCAATCCATAGCAATGCCTTTTCCTTTCAAATTTGGTTCCAATCCAGTTGTATCTATACACAATTGATTTAATATCATCAATACTACTCAACAAACTAATTCATATGGCCAATTATAACTTTTACAACATTCTGCCCGGAATAGTAAAAATTGACCCCGGGCCCACATAATCGAAACTCAAGTTTCGAGCCAAAATAAATTCACCCAATCATACACGAGTTCAAATATACAATTTATTCTTAAGTTTGACCCCAAAACGAGGTCTAGATCACAAATTCTTTAAAACCCTTATTAAACTCAATTCTCTTATTTTTCTACCCATTTACACATATTTAGGCTTAGGAATTCAAATAATAATGATGGAAAGTGAAGAAAAAGATTTAAGAATTACTTACCCACGAATTTTGATGAAGAACTGCTCAAAAATCGCCAAAGGAGCTGTGGAGAAAGGAGTTGAACAGAAATGGGATTTTATCCCGTTATTGTTCTGTTTTCAAACTTAAATTCACTAGGCATAAGTTTGTTCATCGCGTTCACGACACCCTGGTCGCGTTCGCGATGAAGAAGAAATGTTACACATCGCGTTCGCGTGGGGCTAGTCGCGAACGCAAAGAAGAAATTTTGGGGCTTACAGGTTGGCCTACGCGAACGTGTAGAGGAAAATATGGCTGGTTCAAATTATTACTACGCGATCGTGAGGAGCTGTCCGTGATCGCGATGAAGAATCAATTTGGCTATCGCGAACGCGACCAACTGGACGCGAACGCGATGAAGGATTACATGCTGCAGATTTTCTGCAATTTTCTTAAGTTCAAATCCATCCCGATGCCTATCCGAAACTCACCCGAGCCCTCGGGGATTCAAACCAGTCATATACACTGACTCAAAAACATCATATGAACTTGCTCGCGCGATCAAATCGCCAAAATAACACCAAAATCAATGAATTGAGCCTAAAAACTCAAGAATTCTTTCAAAATTTCATAACTTTCAAAATTTCCAATTTAAGGCCGAAACACGTCAAACGACGTCCGTTTTCAACCAAACTTTACAGGAAGCGCTTAACCAACACATATGACCTGTACCGGGCGTCGGAACCAAAATACGAGCCCGATACCACCACTTTTGAATCAAATTTCAGTTTTATTTTCCTCAATCATTTTCAGAAAATAATTTAATAGAAAAATCCTTTTACCGGGGTTCTAGACCTCGGATTTCAATTCCGAGCATACGCCCAAGTTCCATATATTTCTATGGATTTTCTGAGACTGTCAAATCAGGGGTCCGGTTCCATTTACCAAAACTGTTGACCAAAGTCAACCATATCAATATTAATATCAAAATTCTTCAAATTTCTCACATTTTTCATATATTTCAACATAAAAAATTTTCAACTTCGCGCCTGAACTGCACACGCAAATCGAGGAACTATAAATGAGGTTTTCAGGACCTTAGAAGCTCGAGATGATAAATAAAACAAGTGATGACCCTTTGAGTCGTCACATTCTCCACCTCTAAAACAACCGTTCGTCCTCGAACGGACAAAAGAAAGAAGTACCTGAGTCATGGAATTGATGAGGATATCGGCTCCGCATGTCAGACTCAGACTCCCAGGTTGATGCCTCAGGAGGCTGACCCCTCCACTGAACTCGCACATAAGAAAAACTCTTCGACCTCAACTGTCGAACCTGCCGATCTAGAATATCTACCGGCTCCTCCTCATAGGGCAGATCATTGTCCAATTGGACAGTACTGAAGTCTAACACATGTGTGGGATCGCCGTGGTATCTCCGAAGCATAGATACATGAAAAACTGGATGCACGGCTGATAAGCTAGGCGGCAAAGCTAGTCTGTAAGCCACCCCTCCCACTCGGTCTAGAATCTCAAATGGACCAATATACATAGGGCTGAGCTTGCCCTTCTTCCCGAACCTCATCACGCCCTTCATAGGCGACACTCGGAGCAATACTCGCTCGCCAACCATGAAATCTACATTTCGAACCTTACGATCCGCATAAGTCTGCTGCCTGGACTGAGCTGAACGCAATCTCTCCTGAATAGTCTTGACCTTATCCAAGGCCTCCTGAACTAAGTCTATACCCAACAACCGAGCCTCTCCCGGTTCAAACCATCCAACTGGAGATCCACATCGCCTACCATACAACACCTCATACGGGGCCATCTGGATGCTGGACTGGTAGCTGTTGTTGTATGCGAACTCTGCTAATGGCAGAAACTAGTCCCACGAGCCTCCGAAAGCAATAACACAGGCTCGAAGCATGTCCTCTAGAATCTAAATAGTCCTCTTGGACTGGCCATCCGTCTGAGGGTGAAAAGTTGTACTCAGCTGAACCTGGGTGCCTAAATCCTGCTGGACCGCTCTCCAGAACCGCGATGTAAACTGTGTACCCCGATTAGAGATAATAGATACTGGCACCCCATGAAGACGAAAAATCTCCCTAATGTAAATCCCCGCTAACCTCTCCGACGAGTAGGAGACGGATACTGGAATGAAGTGTGCTGACTTGGTCAGCCTATCAATAATGACCCAAATAGCATCAAATTTCCTCTGAGTCAAAGGAAGTCCAGTAACAAAGTCCATAGTGATCCGCTCCCATTTCCACTCGGGAATTTCAATCCTCTGGAATACACCACCAGGCCTCTGGTGCTCATATCTCACCTGCTGACAATTTAGACACCGAGCGACATACGCAACGATATCTTTCTTCATTCTGCGCCACTAATAGTGTTGCCGTAAGTCCTGGTACATCTTCGCGGCACCCAGGTGAATAGAATATCGCGAATTGTGGGCCTCCGCTAAGATCAACTCTCAAATCCCTTCGACATTGGGCACACAAACTCGACCCTGCAATTTCAATATCTCATCATCATCTAGATTTACCTTTGTGGCACCTCCCTGCTGTACTGTATCTCTCAAGTCACGCAAATGAGGACCATCAAATTGCCTCTCACGGATACGCTATAATAGAGAAGAACGAGCGACCGTGTAGGACAAAGCCCTGCTAGGCTCAGAAATGTCTAATCTCACGAACCGGTTGGCTAAAGACTGGACATCTAAAGCAAAAGGTCTCTGACTGACCGGAATGAATGCAAGACTACCCATGCTGGCAGACTTTCTACTCAATGCATTGGCCACCACATTGGCCTTACCTGGGTGGTATAGGATAGTAAAATCATAGTCTTTCAGCAACTCAAACCATCTCCGCTGTCGTAGATTCAACTCCTTTTGCTTGAACAAATATTGTAGGCTCTTGTGATCAGTGTACACCTCACACGTCACACCATATAGATAATGCCTCCAGATTTTTAAGGCATGAACCACTGCTGCTAACTCAAGATCATGGACTGGATAATTCTTCTCATGTATTTTTAGCTATCTCGAAGCATAAGCGATAACCTTACCATCCTGCATCAATACCGTTCCTAGCCTTGTACGAGATGCGTCACAATAAACTGTATAAGGCCCTGCACCCGTAGGTTGTATCAACACCGGTGCCGTAATCAAGGTTGTCTTGAGCTTCTGAAAGTTTGCCTCACACTCATCTGACCACTGGAACTGGGCATCAACCTGGTCATCGGGGCTGCAATACAAGAGAACCCCTCTACACAACGATGGTAGTAACCTGTTAACCCCAAGAAACTCCGGATCTCGGTCACCGAAGCTGGTCGAGGCCAATTCTGGACTGCCTCAATCTTCTTTGGGTCCACCCGAATACCTTCCACTGATACAATGTGGCCCATAAATGCCACCGAACTCAACTAGAACTCACGTTTCCAAAATTTGGCATATAGCTGATTATCCTTCAGAGAGTGCTGCTTGTGCTCTTCCTAGCTGTGGGAGTATACCAAGATGTCATCTATAAAGACTATCACGAACAGATCTATGTAAGGCCTGAACACCCGATTCATTAACTCCATGAATGCTGCTGGCGCATTGGTCAACCCGAAGGACATGACCAAAAACTCATAATGCCCATATCTAGTGTGAAAAGCTGTCTTAGGAACGTTAGCCACCCTGATCTTCAGCTAATGGTAGCCTGACCTCAAGTCTATCTTTGAGAACATCCTCGCTCCCTGGAGCTGGTCAAACAAATTATCAATCCTCGGCAGTAGATACTTATTCTTTATTTTCACTTTGTTCAATTGCCGGTAATCAATACACATCCACATCGAGCCATCTTTCTTCTTCACAAACAATACAAGTGCTCCCTAGGGGGAAACACTAGACCTGATAAAGCCCTTCTCAAGAAGGTCTTGTAACTGGTCTTTCAACTCTTTTAACTCTGGCGGGGCCATACGATAGGGTGGAATAGAGATGGGCTGAGTGCTCGGTGCCAGATCAATACAAAAATCAATATCCCTGTCGGGTGGCATGCCCGGCAAGTCTGAAGGAAAAACCTCAGGAAACTCCCGTACAATAGGGACTGACTCAATAGAAGGAACCTCTGCGCTGGAATCACGAACATAAGCCAGATAAGCTAGACAACCCTTCTCGACCATGCGTCGAGCCTTAATATAAGAAATAACAGTGCGAACAGAGTGGCTTGAGGTACCTTTCCACTCTAGTCGGGGTGATGCTAGCAAGGCCAAGGTCACAGTCTTAGCATGAGAACCTAGAATAGCATGGTATGGGGACAACCAGTCCATCCCCAATATGACATCAAAATCCACCATGTCCAAAAGCAACAGATCAACACGGGTCTCAAGACCCCCAAAGATAACTACGCACGAGCGATGTACCCGGCCGACTACAATGGAGTCGCCCACTGGTGTAGACACATAAACTGGAATATCCAGAGCACAGCTAGGTACAGCCAAATACTACGCAAAGTAGGAAGACACATATGAATATGCAGACCCAGGGTCAAATAATACTGAAGCACCTCTGCCACACACAAGAATGGTACCTATAATCACGACATCTGATGCCTCTGCCTTTGGCCTGGCTGGTAAAGCATAGAATTGGGGATCTGTACCTCCCCTCTAAGCTACGTCTCTAGGACGGCCATCAACTGGCCGACCTCTACCTCTGGCTGGATGGTCTCCACCTCTACGGTCTCGACCTCCACCTCTATGATCTCTGCCCCCACCTCTGGCTGGCTGGGCAGGCTGAGGGTTAGCTGGGTCCTGAATCATGGACGAGGGTCCCGCAACTGAGTGTTGCCCGTCGCTCGAGGGCAGAACCTGACAAAATGACCTGGGTCACCACAACCGTAGCAACTCCTAGGCTGATGTGGCTGCTGGCCCTAACGACCCGAATGACCTCCACGAACACTCTGAAGAGGCTGAGCACTAATAGGGGGCTGATCTGAATAGTGCCTTCGAAACCCACGATCACCTGGTCCACCCTGTGAAGCCTGAAGGGCGGAATGGAAAGGCCTAGAAGACTGGCCCCTATCAAAAGATCATCTGCCACCAGAAGAAGAACCACTAAACCTGCCTGAATGACGAGCCCTCTTGTCTGAAGAATAACCACCTCCCCGAGCAAGAGCCATCTCAACTCTGCGTGCTGCATTAGCTGCCTCCTGAAATGATATATCACTCCCCGCTCCCACAGCCATCTAAAGTCTAATTGGATGATTAATCTTATCTATGAACTTGCGGATCCTCTCCCGCTCTGTGGGGAGTATCACCACTACATGACGTGCCAAATCAACAAATCTTGTCTCATGCTGAGTGACAGTCATAGTGCCCTGCTGGAGGCGCTCAAACTGCCTCCGAAGTGCATCCCGCCGAGTAACAGGGAGAAACTTCTCCAGAAATAACTCTGCAAACTGATCCCATGATAAAGCCGAGGACCCTGCTGGTCGAGTCAAACAATAATCCCTCCACCAAGTCTTGGCGGATCCCGAAAGCCTAAATGTGCAGAAGTCAACTCCATTGGATTCCACTATTCCCATAGTCTTGAGAATCTCATGGCAACTGAATAAGAAGTCCTGGGGATCCTCTGATGTGGCACCGCTGAACGTAGTGGTAAACAACTTGGAGAACCGATCAAGTCTCCATAGAGAATCAGAAGTCATGGCTGCTCCATCTCCGGCCTGAGCTGTGGTGCCTGACTGAGTGGCCACAACTGGCTGAACCACTGG
>JASVEL010007988.1:0-137224 GCA_032618575.1 Nicotiana noctiflora
CGCGACGACTACTCCGCAATGCCCTTGCCACGAGAATCAAGCTCCGCACGTGTAGAATCTGATCAAATACAGTAGAAACACAACAAATTAGGCCAATGGGACGACACCCAATCAATACAACTCGATTTACATCAAAATTCCCAAAGTTGTCAAAACCCGACTTTCGGTACGCTTATCGAAAAATCACGAAAGTCACATATTCGGAACCCTCATCTCAATACGAGTCTAAGCATATCAATTTTACCAAATTCGGACTCCATTTGCCCATTCAAAACCTTGATTTTATAAAGTTCAAGCCTAGGGCTAAATCCTCCATAAATTACCCCAAATTCCTCTATTTTCATGATATAATTGCATAATATTACCAATACTAATCATAGTTTAAGTCCATAGTTGATTACCTGATGATTTCCTTGAGTTTCTCTTCAAAATCGCCCAAATCGTCTCTAAAGCCGAGACCCAAATGTGTGAAATGTTCTGAAATTTTTCTAACTTCTAATACACTTAACTTACAGCGATTTTCGCTTCTGCAGAAATATTTCCGCTCCTACGAGTCCGTATCCGCGACCAAAGGGTCGCTTCAGCGGTTCCAGGCCTAGCCGGCCACTTCCGCTTCTGCGAGCAAAGGGCCGCTTAAGCGCCTCCGCTTCTGCGATGGAACTTCCGCTTCTGCGGAAACACCCGCTTCTGCGCTCCGAACCTCTCCCTTTTCCTCCTACGCGAACGCGTTCGCGAAGCACAAGACTCATGGCCTACGCGAACGTGACACCCCTGACCGCGAACGCGATGCTTTGATCCGCCTGGCCTTCGCGAACGCGGCCCATGCCACGCGAACGCGAAGGCTTAAATGCCTGGGCAGTAACCTGCAATTTTCTGCAGATTTTGCCAAGTTCAAAATGCCCGGTTGATGGTCCGAAATCATCCCGAGGCCCCGGGACCCCAATGAAAACCACCAACATACTCCAAAACACGATACGAACTTGTTCCAATCATAAAAACACCATCCTAAACATTAAAATCACCAATTACACACGGATTCAAGCCTAAATTCTTTAAAACATTCCGAATTACACAATCAATCAAAACCCGACTAAACGACGTCCGAATGACCTGAAATTTTGCAGGCACATCCAAAATCACCTAACGAAGCTACTGCAACTGTCGGAATTCCATTCCGACCCCCGGATCAAAATCTTACCTACCGTTCGGATTTTGCCAAAATTCAACCTTAGCCAATTCAAGCCTATTTCTGCACCGGGCCTCCAAATTCAATTCCGATCACTCCCTTAAGTCACAAATCACCTCCCGGAACTAATCGAATCATCAGAATCCGATTCCGAGCCCTCTAACCAAATAGTCAACTCCGGGTTGACTTTCCTTATTCAAGTTTCCTTCACAAAGGCTATATGCCTCATTTTCAATCAAATTCACTCCTAACTCACCCGATAGACTCTAACACTGATATAAAATCATAAAACATGCATTTACAACATAACGGGGTGGTAATTCCCGTGACGACGGGCCGGGTCGTCACATTAATCTCTCTGAATAAGGGTCGGGTCAAACAACTTGTCTAGTCGTTCTTTGTCTGAAAACTCTTTGTGTTTTCAGTCAAAGAGGGGCAGCTGTAGACGCGTGATTTTTGAGCCTCCCCGAGATTTTTCATAGTTTAGCGTAAAATATTTAGTTTAGGCCTAATATAGCTATCTTAGCTAATTTTAACTCTTTTACTTTATTTTTACCTTAAAATAAAAAAATAGCAAAAAATATAGTTTTATTAATATTTTGTAATCATTTTAAACTTGAAAAATACAAAAATAATACTTTATATTTTTATTTTTTTATAAAAAGGAAAATTAAAAAAATAATAATAGTTTCATTAATATTTTGTAGTTACTTTAATATAAAATAAGTTTTGTTTTAATTGTCAGTCTTATTTTTATAGTTATTTTGCTTATGTAGGATTAATTAAATAAAATCATGTTTTCATTCACGTTTCCAGGCATAGAATAATATTCGGATTTAAATTACCCAGTTTGAAAAAAAAGGAAAAAGACAAAATCCATAAAAAAAAAAGAGAGAAAGAAAGAAAAAAAAAAGTCAAAAAAGGGAGGAAGAAAAAATAGAAAAAAAAACAAAAAAAAGTCAAAAAAGAAAGAGAAGAAAAGACGGACAAATGAAAAGAAGAAAAAGACAAAGTAAGATGAAAAAAATAAAACACGACACATGACACTACAATATATAATATACAATACAAAGATTCAAAAGAAGAAGAAAAATAGAACGGAAGAAACAGAAAAAAACGAAAAAGATTTGAAAACGAAAACAGAAGGAAAATGAGAGATATAGAATGCATACATATCTACTATTCCTTCATCTTCTTCAACGGAGAAGAACACCATACTGACTTACCAAAACAAAAGCAGAAACATAAGTTTCGGACAGAAAGATTAGAAAAAAATTAACGAAGCACGCAGTCGAGTTAAATTTGTTTAGGTCATCGTGTCCGATTTGTCGAGTCGTTCGTTGATACGCCGTCGAGTCTCCGTTCGCGGTTCAGTTCTCCATTTCATCGCTGTCCCAGGTTTTCGTTTCGAGTTCTGTCCGGATTTCTAGCAATTTGAGGTACGATATCTGTTGGATTTTTAATATATTTAATTAATATATTAAAGAGTTAAAAGAGGGTGAATGAGAAATTGAGGGAAATGAAATTTTAGTGAAATTTCAAGTTCCCTCTCATTGGTAAATGGGCATTGTCCCATTTTGGAATAGCAAGAGATTTTTTATGGGTATATAAGCAATTGCTCTTATTCTAGCTCTTAAAGAGTTGAGAAGAAAGCAAGCCTCGCGCCGTCGTCTTCGCTCGCTCGGCTCGGCTTCGGCTTCGGATTTATTTGTTAATAGAAAAATATTAACAGAAATGTTATTAAAATATTTATTTTAATAACAGGATATTAATATTAAATAAATATTAATATTAAATCCAAATTTCAGTTTGTTCTGTTTCTGTAACAAAAAATTAACTACCCATCAATTTTCCCTCTTTATTATTGAGTAAATGGCCATTTATGCAATGGCATTTATTTGAAGAGACTCTTCAGATTTCAGCCCAACTTTTGGCTATAAATACAACACTATTCTGCTCAGAATTTCACTACAAATTTCTGAGTTTCTCCTCCTTTCTTCTGCATACTTTTAGCATCAAACAAAGCAAAAAGTAAGTGTGATTTGCTACCGAACTTTGTGTTCGCTGAAACACTGGGGTTTGAAGTACCACTACACCAATGTGTAATTCGTTCTATCCTGGGAGGAAATAATCCATAACCTTGGGTACTAGGAGGGGATTAAATTCCTTAAGGAAACACTGTGAATTTAGTGGAGGGGATTAAATTCCTTAAGGAAACACTGTGAATTCAGTGGGCTCGAATTGGTTTCTTCATTTCTGTTTATGCATATACTTGTTTGTATTTATTTATATTTCCAGAATTATTTTACAAATACATTGTAATAACAAGCTTAAGGAATTTAATTTATTTCTGTATTTGTTTTTACTGTTTCTGGAAGAGTAAAACCTTTGTGGTTTTGTACTCTATTAAAATCTACGTGATTTTTCTTGTACAGAAATGACTAACGAGAATGAGAACCAAGCTGTTCCAATGGTGACTGCTAATGCCACAACAAGCCGAACGACTCCGGCAGCATTGGCACCGGCGGAAAAATCCGGAAAATTTTCCGGAATTGATTTCAAGCGCTGGCAACAAAAGATGTTCTTCTATTTGACTACTCTAAGTCTCCAGAAGTTCATTAAGGAAGATGTTCCAGTGTTGTTCGATGAAACTCTAGAAACTGAACGCTTTCTCGTCGTTAAGGCGTGGAAGCATTCAGATTTTTTATGCAAGAATTATATTCTAAGCGGGCTGGAAGATTCTTTGTATAACGTCTACGGTGGCGTAGAAACGTCAAAGGAACTGTGGACTGCGCTTGAAAAGAAATATAAAACTGAAGATGCCGGGTTGAAAAAGTTTGTTGCTGCAAAGTTTTTGGACTACAAAATGGTAGATAGCAAGTCTGTTATTACCCAAGTCCAGGAATGGCAAGTGATTATTCACGATCTCCTTGCTGAAGGTATAAATCTAATTAATATTGATGTTGAAAGTAGTAACCTTAGTATTTTTACTAATGAAAATTTCATTGAAGGTCTTGTTATCAATAAAACATTCCAAGTACCAGCAATGATTGAGAAGTTGCCTCCTTTGTGGAAGGACTTCAAAAACTACTTGAAACACAAACGCAAGGGGATGTCCCTTGAAGATCTCATTGTTCGGGTGAGAATCGAAGAGGACAATAAAGCTGCTGAAAAGAGAGGCCGTGGAAACTCAACAATAATGGGAGCAAATATTGTTGAAGAGAACAAGAAGAGGAAGAAGGCTTCTGGACCAAAATACAACCCAAGCAAGAAGCAGTTCAGTGGAAACTCCTACAATTGTGGAAAACGCGGACACAAATCTACGGAGTGTCGTGCTCCGAAGAAAGGCAAGAAGAAGGGTCAAGCAAACATGGCTGAAAAGCATGATGATGTTGATAACTTATGTGCCATGCTTTCCGAATGCAACTTGGTAGGCAATCCTAGAGAGTGGTGGATTGATTCTGGAGCCAGTCGCCATGTTTGTGAAGTTAGAGAAGCATTTGCTTCTTATGCTCCTGTTGGACCCGACGAGACGATTTCTATGGGAAATGCTTCAAAGGCCAATATTGAAGGATGTGGGAAGATATTTCTCAAAATGACTTCCGGCAAAGTGGTGACTTTGAACAACGTCCTTCATGTTCCCGAGATTAGGAAGAATTTAGTCTCTACTGGACTTCTTGTTAAGAATGGTTTTAAATGTGTTTTTGTTTCCGATAAGGTTGTAATAAGCAAGAACGAAATGTTTGTAGGAAAAGGTTACCTCACCGAAGGCCTTTTCAAGCTGAATGTAATGGTTGTTGTGAATAATAATAAAATTTCAGCTTCGTCTTACTTACTTGAGTCAAATGAATTATGGCATATACGTTTGGGTCATGTCAATTATAAAACCTCAAGAAAAATGATTAATTTGGAAGTATTGCCTAAATTTGAATGTGACAAATCAAAATGTCAAGTATGTGTGGAATCTAAGTACGTTAAACATCCTTATAAGTCGGTTGAAAGGAATTCAAATCCTTTAGACTTAATTCACACAGATATTTGTGACATGAAGTCAATACCATCTCGCGGTGGAAAGAAGTATTTCATAACTTTTATTGACGATAGTACTCGATATTGCTACGTTTACTTACTTAATAGTAAAGTTGAAGCAATAGACGCATTCAAGCAATACAAAAATGAAGTTGAAACACAACTTAACAAGAAAATCAAAATGATAAGAAGTGATAGGGGTGGTGCGTATGAATCTACTTTTGAACAAATATGTTTAGAATATGGAATTATTCATCAAACAACGGCCTCTTACACGCCCCAATCCAATGGGATTGCAGAAAGAAAGAATCGTTCATTAAAGGAGATGATGAACGCATTATTGATAAGTTCTGGTTTTCCACAGAACTTGTGGGGGGAAGCCGTACTTACGGCTAGCCGTATACTTAATCGAGTACCCCATTGCAAAACACAATCCATTCCATATGAAAAATAGAAAGGAAGGAAGCCCAACTTGAATTATTTTGAAGTGTGGGGGTGTTTGGAAAAAGTGCAAGTTCCTAAACCCAAAAGGGTAAAAATAGGATCGAAAACCGTTGATTGTGTTTTCATAGGATATGCGACTAATAGTAAAGCATATCGATTTCTGGTTCATAAATCAGAAAATCCCGACATTTATAATAATACGGTTATAGAATCAGATAATGCTGAGTTCTTTGAAAATATATATCCGTACAAAAAGGAATGTGAGTCGATTAGTGAAGGATCTAAACGACCTCGGAAAGAAGCAAAAGAAAGTACGCTTAACCAGGAAGATCCAAAGCGTAGTAAACGTCAAAGAACGTCTACTTCATTTGGACCAAATTTTGTGACTTTCTTATTGGAAAATGAGCCTCAAACATTTAAAGAAGCGATGTCTTCTTCGGAATCATTGTCATGGAAAGAGGCAGTCAATAGTGAAATAGAATCCATATTGAACAACCATACATGGGAATTGGTTGATCTTCCTCCTGGAAATAAACCGTTAGGTTCTAAATGGATCTTTAAAAGGAAAACGAAAGATGATGGCACTATTGATAAATATAAGGCAAGACTTGTTGTCAAAGGGTATAGACAACGAGAAGGTCTTGATTATTTTGATACATACTCTCCAGTTACAAGAATTACGTCCATACGAACGTTAGTAGCGTTAGCTGCAGTTTATGGTCTTGAAATTCATCAAATGGATGTTAAGACGACCTTCTTAAATGGAGAGTTGGAGGAAGAAATCTACATGGAACAACCAGAAGGGTTTGTGGTTCCAGGTAAAGAAAAGAAGGTCTGTAGACTTGTTAAGTCCCTTTACGGATTAAAACAAGCACCCAAACAATGGCATGCTAAATTTGACCAAACAATGTTGTCAAATGGGTTTAAGATAAATGAGTGTGATAAATGTGTGTACATTAAAAATGTTCCAAATCACATAGTCATTGTTTGCTTATATGTGGATGATATGCTCATAATGAGTAATGACATTGCCAATATAAATGCTACTAAGCGTATGCTAACTAGCAAGTTTGATATGAAAGACTTGGGAGTTGCTTATTTAATTCTAGGAATTAAGATCCATAAGACTTCTCAAGGTCTGGCGTTGTCACAATCTCATTATATCAAGACAGTACTTGAAAAATTCAAGCACTTGGGCTTTAAAGTTGCAAAGACTCCAATTGACGTGAATCTTGCATTAGCAAAGAACAAAGGCCAAAACATATCACAATTGGATTATGCTCGTATGTTGGGTTGCTTAACATACATCATGAATTGTACACGACCAGATATAGCCTGTGCTATAAGTAAATTGGGTCGATATACGAGCAATCCAAGTCAATCTCATTGGATGGCCATGAAACGAGTTTTGGGGTACTTAGTACATACCCAGGACTTTGCTTTGCACTACAATAAATATCCTACGGTCATTGAGAGATACTGTGATGCAAATTGGATCACCGGATCAACTGATTCCAAGTCCACAAGTGGATATGTATTCACAATTGGTGAAGGGGCGGTATCTTGGAAGTCGTCCAAACAAATTTGTATTGCCCGCTCTACAATGAAGGCTGAGTTCATAGCTTTGGATAAAGCTGGTGAAGAAGCTGAATGGCTCCGGAATTTCTTGGAAGATATTCCATTTTGGCCCATACCCCTGGCACCAATATGCATACACTGTGATAGCCAAGCGGTAATTGGAAGGGCTGAGAGCGTTATGTATAACGGTAAATCTCGTCATATACGACGAAGACATAAAACCGTTAGACAATTACTCTCTAGAGAAATTAGCACGATTGACTATGTAAAGTCAAGTGATAATATGGCGGATCCGCTTACAAAAGGCCTAACTAGAGATGTAGTTGAGAAATCATCAAGGGGAATGGGACTGTGGCCGAGAACAAGTCATAGTGGTGGTAACTCTACCTAGAAGACTGGAGATCCCAAGATCTAGGTTCAAGGAGATCAAACAAAGTCATTTATGACCGTTCAACATTGTCAAATAAACTTTTGGTCCATTCTCTTATAAGACAATGTTCAGTACTAAGGATAAAGCATTAAGGCTTTTTAATGATTTCTAAATTTGATACGGGGTATATCAAATAGTGTATCTACGGGATGACATGTTTAGGAATCACCTATGTAAGTGTGAAGTGTTAGCCGCTTCAAGGAGAATTCTGTAACGCCAGTTCTCTACGCACTTATGAAACCAGGCGGTGTTCATGGCTGAAACGAACACAACAATGAGAACCAAAGACGGTTAAGGGTTGGTTGTGTGACTTGTGGTTGTCTAGGTATACACCAAAGTTCGATGGTTCAAAGATATCAAATCTACCGATTGATCGACTATATCCGACATAAGTTCACTACGGAAAGTTCAAAGGGAAACCTACTTATCCAGATGCAAGTAATCCTTACTTGCGAATAACATAGGTTTTCATGCATACTTCCGTGATATAGCCATTCCCCATTCATGTGGAGGATTGTTGGGTTTTAATATATTTAATTAATATATTAAAAAGTTAAAAGAGGGTGAATGGGAAATGGAGGGAAATGAAATTTTAGTGAAATTTTAAGTTCCCTCTCCTTGGTAAATGGGCATTGTCCCATCTTGGAAGAAGAAGAGATTTTTTATGGGTATATAAGCAATTGCTCTTATTCTAGCTCTTAAAGAGTTGAGAAGAAAGCAAGCCTCGCGTCGTCGTCGTCGCTCGGCTCGGCTTCGGCTTCGGCTACGGCTACGGCTTCGGCTTCGGCTTCGGCTTCGGATTCGGATTCGGATTCGGATTTGGATTTGGATTTGGTCAAATGATCGATTGATTAACTTTTTGGACCAAATTTATTTGTTAATAGTAAAATATTAACAAAAATATTATTAAAATATTTATTTTAATAACAGAATATTAATATTAAATAAATATCAATATTAAATCCAAATTTTAGTTTGTTCTATTTTTGTAACAAAAAATTAACTATCCATCAATTTTTCCTCTTTATTATTGAGTAAATGGCCATTTATGCAATGGCATTTATGCTGTGGCAGTTTTGCAGAAACAACCATTCTGAAGAGACTCTTCAGATTTCAGCCCAACTTTTGGCTATAAATACAATACTATTCTGCTAAGAATTTCACTACGAATTTTTGAGTTTCTCCTCCTTTCTTCCACATACTTTTAGCATCAAACAAAGCAAAAAGTAAGAGTGATTTGCTACCGAACTTTGTGTTTGCTGAAACACTGGGGTTTGCAGTATCACTACACGAATGTGTAATTCGTTCTATCCTGGGAGGAAATAAACCATAACCTTGGGTACTAGGAGGGGATTAAATTCCTTAAGGAAACACTGTGAATTCAGTGGGCTCGAATTGGTTTCTTCATTTCTGTTTATGCATATACTTGTTTGTATTTATTTATATTTCCAGAATTATTTACAAATACAGTGTAATAACAATATCTTTATTTGACTGTATTTTGTATGTTTAGTTTTATTCACTGTTATGAGTAATTAAAAGCAATAAATGCATAACTGGACTGATTATTTTTAAGATGTATGATGCCAAGCCAAATGCTCTCGACGATTTGTTATCACAAAGGAATCGAAATTTGTTAGCATAGCGTTGTCATGCTTGGAGTCTAGATCTAGTTAGCCACGAACTGGTATGGATATTGCCTATATGAATATGCTTGAGTGGAGTGCATGTTTTAATGTGAGTAGAGTTGTTTGAAGGGAATATATATTAATGTTAAAGATATGCATGAATTACTGAGCAATAGCCATCCTAACGCAACCTTGACTTGTTTAATGAATAAAATTTGGAGTTGTACCTTTGGTTAGTCCTTATGTTATATAAATTCTTATTTTTGCCTCTTTGTGTGTTTAAGCATTATGTAGTCCATGTTCAATTTTTATAATCTCTTCCATAATTCATAGCCTCGCAATACTCTCAAAGATTTTGAATAAAAAAGTCAAATGCGCTAGTCGCTTTAGGTACAATTAATAAATCATCGTGATTATTGGTACGGTTCGCGTGACATGGTTACGATGTCTAAAAATTCGGGGGTGCATTTCATGTAACCCGATTATAACGACTCTGGATAATCTTAGTGAATAAATTAGCATTTCTCTTTTTTTGAGACAAACAAAGTAGAGAATCGTAGTTGCTTTTAGGTTTGCCCTTTAAATAATAAATGAGACGAGCTTCACCAAATAAAATGTATAAATTGAGGGGCCCACATAATGTATATATATATATATATATATATATATATATATATATATATATATATATATATATATATATATATATATATATATATATATATATATATATATATATATATTTAGATTTCAGTATGTGCCGCTTTAGCGAATTTCATGGCCTTTCCCAAAATAATAACCTGTTAGTCTCTTTAGGCGTATATTAATAATTTCACTTTCTTAAACTCGGGTGCATATTTATGTGACCCAAATCCAAATCTCAACGGAGTCGATATATGTCAATAATCACGGGTACATTGATGTGACGTGGTTTGAGATGTATTTTCACGACGTTGCAATTGTTATAAATTAATAATAATCAAAAGCGCTAGAAAGTCAAAAGTTGCACATAAGTTAAAGCATATTATTAAAATCAGATAATTAATCCAAATAAGACAGTTGAGCGATCGTGCTAGAACCACGGAACTCGGGAATGCCTAACACCTTCTCCCGGGTTAACAGAATTCCTTATCCGGATTTCTGGTTTGCGGACTGTGAGAGTCAATCTTTTCCTCGAATCGGGATTCAACCGGTGACTTAGGACACCATAAATGTCACGACCCGGATTTCCCATCCATCGGAGTCATGATGGCGCCTACTAAATGGAAGCTAGGCAAGCCAAATATTAATTACATCTCCATTAATTACCAATTTCTTATTATTAAAAACATATAAATTACAGCGGAATAATCAAAATTAGCGGAAGACTTAGTCAAATATGATGAATAAAACCCAAACATGATACACTACCCAAGACTGGCGTCACAATACTTACGAATTTCTAAGAATAATACATATAATTGTCTGAAAGAAAATACAAGTTGTTTATCTCGATTACATGAGATAACAATATGAAAAGCATAGATTGAAGAGACAACGGGTCCTGCGGACGCCTGCAAGGCTACCTCATAGTCTCAGTAGTCGAAAAATCCACAAGTCTCTACTGTCGCTGCTGCTGTCCGTAACCTGTATCTGCGCAAAAAGAGCGCAGAGTGTAGTATCAGCACAACCGACCCCATGTGCTGGTAAGTGCCCTGGCCTATCCCAGCAAACTAGTGACAAGGCTAAGGCCAGTCACCCACCTAAACCTGTACAGTTGCAATATAGATATATATATATATGTAATAGATTTATAAGGAAATACTATGCTCTGAAATAACAGTCAATAACTCACGATATCCAGAATAATCTAATCAAAAGAATAAATATTACTTTCATGTCAAATTCCTCTTTCATTTCCTGTCTCGTGGTAGGCGTACCACCCGCTCCCAACTATCATAGTAATTATATCTTGTGGTAGGCGTACCACCCGCTCCCAAATATATCCATAATTCTATCTTGTGGTAGGCGTACCACCCGCTCCCAAATATATCAATAATTATATCTTGTGGTAGGCGTACCACCCGCTCCCAATTATATCCATAATTCTATCTTGTGGTAGGCGTACCACCCGCTCCCAAATATATCAATAATTATATCTTGTGGTAGGCGTACCACCCGCTCCCAATTATATCAATAGGCTACCGGCAACTATGACCAATGCCAAGATTTAAGTCACTTTGTGGTCGGCGTACCACACGATCCCAATTATATCAATATATATATTACCGACAATTAGCCAATAATCTCTATATCAACAATATTTATAATTACCGGTTTTAAACCAATAATTTATAATAATTTCAACAATTTACCTTCATTACCGGTATAACACCAATAACTCTTATTCAACCATCTATTCATAACTAAATTCATATTCCTACAAACTAGGATAGAACAAACACTTACCTCGAATGCTTATGAACAATTCAATCCGTGGAAATGTCTTTTCTTTCAATTTGGCTCCAATCCAACCGTATCTATACACAATTGATTTAATATCATCAATTCTACTCAACAAACTAATTCTTAAGACCAAATACAACTTTTACAACATTCTGTCCGGAATAGTGAATTTCAACCCCGGGCCCACATGGTCGGAATTCGGGGTTAGGACCAAATCCGATTACCCATCCCCCCACGAGTTCATGTATATAATTTGTTTCAAAATCGGACCTCAATTCGAGGTCCAATTCCCAAATTTATGAAAACCCCTATTTTCTAACAAAAACAAGAATTCTACCATGAAAATCATTGATTTCATATGAAAAACATGTTTAATGATGTTAGGAATTGAAAGAATTAAGTAAAAAGTGACTTACAATCGTTTTGATGAAGAAGAAATCCTTGAAGAATCGCAAATGGGTGTTTTGGTTTTGTAAAATGTGAAGAAATGACTGAAATTCGTGTTTTTCAGGTCTCGGTGTTCGCATTTGCGAACATGGGTTCGCAATTGCGAACCCCGACCAATTTCTGGAGTTTGAAAAATAAGCTAAGGCTGGGAAGTTCGCATTTGCGAACATTTGTTCGCATTTGCGATCACTGGCAGGCAAAGGGGTGTTTGCATTTGCGAACCAAGGTTCGCATTTGCGAACACAGGCTGAATAAGGCATTGTTCGCATTTGCGAACAATGGTTCGCATTTGCGAACCAAGGCAGTATGGGGAATGTTCGCATTTGCGAACATAGGCAGACTCTGGGGACCTTCGCAAATGCGAACAATTGTTCGCATTTGCGAACAAGGCTGGGCCAAAGGGGGCTTCGCATTTGCGATAAAGGTTCGCATTTGCGAGCCTGTCCCCTTCGCAATTGCGAGGAATTCTTCGCAATTGCGAAGCCAACAGCTGGGTGAAAAACCAGCAGTTCAAAAATTCATGATTTCATCAAACGGCCTATCAAATCTTTACCCGAGCCCCCCGGGCTCCAAACCAAACATATACATAACCTCAAAAACACATTATGGACTTGTTCGTGCGATCATATCGCCAATATCGCTTCGTTTTAATCAAATCAAGCCTCAAACTCATGATTTTCATACTTTTGATTTTCAAAACTTCTTAACTTGGAACTCAAGGTCCAAAACATCTCAAACGACATCCAAATGTCACCAAACTTTACGAAATCACATATATAATATTTAAGACTTGTACCGGGCGTCGGAACCAAAATACGAGCCCGATACCAAGGTCAATTAATTTATTTCCTTTAATAATTACATCAAAAACAATTTCACATAAAAATTCATAACTTGGGCTCTAGGCCTCGGAATTCGACTCCGGACGCATGTCCAAGTCCCATATTTTTCTACGGACCTCTCGGGACCATCCAATCTCGGGTCCGGATCCGTTTACCAAAAATGTTGACCGAAGTCAACCATATCAATATTAATATCATTTTTATCCAAATTTCTCATAGAATTCATATTTTCTATCACAAAATCTTTCCGGCTACATGCTCGGATCGTGCACGTAAATTGAGGCAACATAGAATGAGGTTTTCAAGGCCTCAGAAGCTCGAATGATTAATTAAATAAGTGATGACCCTTTGGGTCGTCACAATCTCCACCTCTAAAACAACCGTTCATCCTCGAACGGACAAAAGAAAGAAGTACCTGAGTCAGGAAACAAGTGTGGGTAGCGGCTCCGCATATCAGACTCGGACTCCCAGGTCGATGCCTCAGGAGGTTGACCTCTCCACTGAACACGCACAGAAGGATAACTCTTCGACCTCAACCGTCGAACCTGCCGGTCTAGAATAGCCACCGGCTCCTCCTCGTAAGATAGATCATTGTCCAATTGGACAGTACTGAAGTCTAACACATGTGTGGGATCGCCGTGGTATCTCCGAAGCATAGATACGTGAAAAACCGGATGCACGGCTGATAAGCTAGGCGGCAAAGCTAATCTGTAAGCCACCCCTCCCACTCTGTCTAGAATCTCAAATGGACCAATATACCTAGGGCTGAGCTTGCCCTTCTTCCCAAACCTCATCACGCCCTTCATAGGCGACACCCGGAGCAATACTCGTTCACCAACCATGAAATCTACATCTCGAACCTTACGATCTGCATAAGTCTTCTGCCTGGACTGAGCTGAACGCAATCTCTCCTGAATAGTCTTGACCTTATCCAAGGCCTCCTGAACTAAGTCTGTACCCAACAACCGAGCCTCTCCCGGTTCAAACCATCCAACGGTGATCGACATCGCCTACCATACAATGCCTCATACGGAGCCATCTGGATGCTAGACTGGTAACTGTTATTGTAGGCGAACTCTGCTAATGGTAGAAACTGGTCCCACGAGCCTCCAAAATCAATAACACGGGCTCGAAGCATGTCCTCTAGAATCTAAATAGTCCTCTCGGACTGGCCATCCGTCTGAGGATTAAATGCTGTACTCAACTGACCCTGGGTGCCTAACTCCTGCTGGACCGCTCTCTAGAACCGCGAGGTAAACTGCGTACCCCGATCAGAGATAATAGATACCGGCACCCCATGGAGACGAACAATCTCCCTAATGTAAACCTCCGCTAACTTCTCCGACGAGTAGGAGACAGATACCTGGAATAAAGTGTGCTGATTTGGTCGGCCTATCAACAATGACCCAAATAGCATCAAATTTCCTCCGAGTCAAAGGAAGTCCAGTAACGAAGTCCATAGTGATCCGCTCCCATTTCCACTCGGGAATTTCAATCCTCTGGAATACACCACCAGGTCTCTGGTGCTCATATTTCACCTGTTGACAATTTAGACACCGAGCGACATACGCAACGATATCTTTCTTCATTCTGCGCCACCAATAGTGCTGCCGTAAGTCCTGGTACATCTTTGCGGCGCCCGGGTGAATAGAATACCGCGAACTGTGGGCCTCCGCTAAGATTAACTCTCGAATCCCTTCGACATTGGGCACACAAACTCGACCCTGCAATTTCAATACCCCATCATCATCTAGATTTACCTGTGTGGCACCTCCCCGCTGTACTGTATCTCTCAACTCACGCAAATGAGGATCATCAAATTGCCTCTCACGGATACGCTCTAATAAAGAAGAACGAGCGACCGTGCGGGCTAACACCCTGCTAGGCTCAGAAATGTCTAATCTCACGAACCGGTTGGCTAAGGCCTGGACATCTAGAGCTAATGGTCTCTGACTGACCGGAATATATGCAAGACTACCCATGCTGGCAGACTTTCTACTCAATGCATCGGCCACCACATTGGCCTTACCCGGGTGATATAAAATAGTAACATCATAGTCTTTTAGCAACTCTAGCCACCTTCTCTGCCTCATATTCAACTCTTTCTGCTTAAACAAATACTGAAGACTCTTATGATCGGTGTATACTTCATATGCTACACCATACAAATAATGCCTCCAGATCTTCAATGCGTGAATAATCGCCGCCAATTCTAGATCATGCACTGGATAGTTCTTCTCATGAATCTTCAACTGCCTCGAAGCATAGGCAATAACCTTGCCATCCCGCATTAACACTGCACCAAGCCCAATACGGGAAGCATCACAATAAACGGTATAAGGTCCCGTACCTGTGGGTAAAACCAATACCGGTGCTGTGGTCAAGGTTGTCTTGAGCTTTTGAAAGCTCGCCTCACATTCATCGGACCATTCAAATTGCACACCCTTCTGGGTCAATCTGGTAAGTGGGGTTGCAATAGAAGAAAATCCTTCTACGAATCGGCGATAATAACCCGCTAACCCCAAGAAACTCCGAATATCTGTGGCTGATGTCGGTCTAGGCCAGCTCTTGACTGCCTCAATTTTCTTCGGATCAACCCGAATACCTGCTGCCGTCACAATATGACCCAGGAATGCAACTGAACTTAGCCAAAATTCACACTTTGAAAATTTTGCATATAGTCGGCTATCTTTCAGAGTCGCAAGGCCACTCTGAGATGTTGCGCATGCTCCTCCTGACTGCGGGAATATATTAATATGTCATCAATGAAAACTATTACAAACAAGTCTAAATAAGGCCGGAACACCCGATTCATTAATTCCATGAAAGCTGCTGGAGCATTTGTCAACCCAAAAGACATGACCAGAAATTCATAATGTCCATACCGAGTGCGGAACGCTGTCTTAGGGACATCAGATGCCCTAATCTTCAGCTGATGATAGCCAGACCTCAAATCTATCTTTGAAAATACCTTGGCACCCTGAAGCTGGTCAAATAAGTCATCAATTCGCGGAAGTGGATATTTATTTTTGATAGTCACCTTGTTTAACTGTCGATAGTCAATGCACATTCTCATCGAACCATCTTTCTTCTTTACAAATAATACAGGTGCACCCCACGGCGAAATACTGGGCCTAATGAAACCCTTTTCAAGTAAATCCTGCAATTGTTCCTTCAATTCTTTTAACTCCGGCGGAGCCATACGGTATGGGGGAATGGAAATGGGCTGAGTGCCTGGAGCCAAATCAATGCAAAAATCAATGTCCCTATCGGGCGGCATACCTGGCAAGTCTGAAGGAAATACTTCAGGAAATTCGCGAACCACAGGCACAGAGTCAATAGAAGGAACCTGAGCACTAGAATCACGGACATAGGCCAAATAAGCCAAGCATCCCTTTCCAACCATACGCTGAGCTTTAACATAAGAAATAACATTACGGCTAGTATGACCTGAAATTCCTTTCCACTCTATACGAGGCGAATTCGGCAGAGCTAAAGTCACAGTCTTGGCATGGTAATCTAAAATAGCATGATACGGAGATAGCCAGTCCATGCCTAGTATAATATCGAAGTCCACCATATTTAGGAGTAATAAATCAGCACGGGTCTCGAGAACCTCAATTACTATAATACATGACCGATGAACTCGATCAACCATAATAGAGTCGCCTACTGGTGTAGACACACGAACATGAACACTCAGTGGATCACTGGGCTGAATCAAGTATGGTGCAAAATAGGAAGACACGTACGAATATGTAGACCCAGGGTCAAATAATGCTGATGCCTTTCTATCACAAACCAAAATAATACCTGTAATGACGGCATCGGAAGACTCAGCCTCTGGTCTGGCGGGAAGTGCATAACATCGGGGCTGTGCCCCACCACCCTGAGCAGTATCTCTAGGACGATCAGCTGCTGGCTGGTCTCTACCTCTATCGGTCCGAGCTCCACCTCTATGACCTCTACCTCCACCTCTATGTCCTCTACCTCCGCCTCTAGCTGGCTGGGCAGGCTGTGAGGGAACTGGGGCCTGAATCATGGCACGAGAACCCTGCTGGTGAGATCTGTCCGAAGCTCGAGGGTAATACTTTGCAATGTGCCTAAGATCACCGCACGTAAAACAAGCCCTCGACTGCTGAAAATAGCAAAGTGGTGGTGCACTGATAGGCTGCTGATCCGAGTAGCGTGGCTGAGAATTACGATCACCTGAAGCATCATGAGAAACCTGAAGAGCTGACTGATAAGGCCTAGGAGGATGGCCTCTATCATAAAAATCTCTATCTCCAGACGAGGTACCACTGAATCTACCCGAATTACGAGATCTCTTATCCGATCCATGTCTCGCTCCCTGTGACAGAGCCATCTCGATCCGGCGGGCTGCATTAGCCGCCTCCTGAAAAGTGATTTCAATTCCTGCCCCCATAGCCATCTGTAGCCGAATTGGCTGATTCAAGCCATCAATAAACCTCCTCACTCTCTCCCGATCTGTGGGAAGTATGATAATAGCATGACGAGCCAGGTCCACGAACCTAGTCTCGTACTGTGTGACAGACATAGAACCCTGATGAAGACGCTCAAATTGTCTGCGCATAACCTCCCGCTGAGTTGCTGGAAGGAACTTCTCCAAGAATAATTCTGCAAACTGCTCCCAAGTCAAAGATGACGATCCCGCTGGTCTGGTTAGACAATAATCTCTCCACCAAGTCTTGGCGGAACCAGATAACCGAAAAGTAGCAAAATCCACACCATTAGTCTCCACAATACCCATAGTACGGAGAACTTCGTGGCAGCTGTATAGGAAATCCTGTGGATCCTCTGAAGGAGTGCCACTGAATGTGGTAGTGAACAGCTTGGTAAACCTGTCCAATCTCCACAACGCGTCAGCAGACATGGCTGCACCATCATTAGACGGAGTCGCAATAATAGGTCGAGTTGCCTCAACTGGCTGAATCACAGGATCCTGAGCCTGAGGAATTATTGGCTCCGGAGTGCGCGTAGCAGGAGTCTGATTACCTCTTCCAGCCCGAGAAGTGGCTGGTGCTACCGGTAATAAACCTGCTCTGGTGATATGATCCATAAAACCTGCTATACGGACCAAAGCATCCTGTAGATCCGGTATAAAGCTCCTCCTGGGACCTGAGCTGGGCCTACTGGAGCTGCTGGGGCTGGAATTTCCTCCTCTATATGAACCTGAGGTTCTGCCACTCGTGCTGCTGCTCGGGGCTGAGCTCTGCCCCTACCTTGTCCTCTAGGACGACCTCGACCTCGGCCTCTACCCCTAGCAGGAGCTGCCGCTGCTGGGACCTCGGGCTGCTGGTCGGTAGATGAGGATGCACGTGTCCTTACCATCTGCGGAAGAACAGAGTAGAAGTTCAATTAACATTTAAAAGATCAAGTCGCACGACTGGAAAGAATAAAGGGAATATTTTCCTAACTCCGTAGCCTCCTGGAGGATAAATACAGACGTCTCCGTACCGATCCTTCGGACTCTACTAAGGTTGTTCGTGAGTTGTGAGACCTGTGCAACCTAGTGCTTTGATACCAACTTGTCACGACCCGGATTTCCCATCCATCGGAGTCATGATGGCGCCTACTAAATGGAAGCTAGGCAAGCCAAATATTAATTACATCTCCATTAATTACCAATTTCTTATTATTAAAAACATATAAATTACAGCGGAATAATCAAAATTAGCGGAAGACTTAGTCAAATATGATGAAGAAAACCCAAACATGATACACTACCCAAGACTGGTGTCACAATACTCACGAACTTCTAAGAATAATACACATAATTGTATGAAAGAAAATACAAGTTGTTTATCTCGATTACATGAGATAACAGAATGAAAAGCATAGATAGAAGAGACAACGGGTCCTGCGGACGCCTGCAAGGCTACCTCGTAGTCTCAGTAGTCGAAAAATCCACAAGTCTCTACTGTCGCTGCTGCTGTCCGTAACCTGTATCTGCGCAAAAGAGCGCAGAGTGTAGTATCAGCACAACCGACCCCATGTGCTGGTAAGTGCCTGGCCTATCCCAGCGAACTAGTGACAAGGCTAAGGCCAGTCACCCACCTAAACCTGTACAGTTGCAATATAGATATATATATATGTAATACATTTATAAGGAAATACTATGCTCTGAAATAACAGTCAAAATCTCACGATATCCAGAATAATCTAATCAACAGAATAAATATTACTTTCATGTCAAATTCCTCTTTCATTTCCTGTCTCGTGGTAGGCGTACCACCCGCTCCCAACTATCA
Source organism: Nicotiana noctiflora (assembly GCA_032618575.1). Classification (NCBI taxonomy): domain Eukaryota; kingdom Viridiplantae; phylum Streptophyta; class Magnoliopsida; order Solanales; family Solanaceae; genus Nicotiana; species Nicotiana noctiflora. Next base: position 19,302 of record JASVEL010007988.1, read on the forward strand.
CAGTAATTATATCTTGTGGTAGGCGTACCACCCGCTCCCAAATATATCAATAATTATATCTTGTGGTAGGCGTACCACCCGCTCCCAAATATATCAATAATTATATCTTGTGGTAGGCGTACCACCCGCTTCCAATTATATCCATAATTCTATCTTGTGGTAGGCGTACCACCCGCTCCCAAATATATCAATAATTATATCTTGTGGTAGGCGTACCACCCGCTCCCAATTATATCAATAGGCTACCGGCAACTATGACCAATGCCAAGATTTAAGTCACTTTGTGGTCGGCGTACCACACGATCCCAATTATATCAATATATATATTACCGGCAATTAGCCAATAATCTCTATATCAACAATATTTATAATTACCGGTTTTAAACCAATAATTTATAATAATTTCAACAATTTACCTTCATTACAGGTATAACACCAATAACTCTTATTCAACCATCTATTCATAACTAAATTCATATTCCTACAAACTAGGATAGAACAAACACTTACCTCGAATGCTTATGAACAGTTCAATCCGTGGAAATGTCTTTTCTTTCAATTTGGCTCCAATCCAACCGTATCTATACACAATTGATTTAATATCATCAATTCTACTCGACAAACTAATTCTTAAGACCAAATACAACTTTTACAACATTCTGCCCGGAATAGTGAATTTCAACCCCGGGCCCACATGGTCGGAATTCGGGGTTAGGACAAAAATCCGGTTACCCATCCCCCCACGAGTTCATGTATATAATTTGTTTCAATATCGGACCTCAATTCGAGGTCCAATTCCCAAATTTATGAAAAACCCTATTTTCTAACAAAAACAAGAATTCTACCATGAAAATCATTGATTTCATATGAAAAACATGTTTAATGATGTTAGGAATTGAAAGAATTAAGTAAAAAGTGACCTACAATCGTTTTGATGAAGAAGAAATCCTTGAAGAATCGCAAATGGGTGTTTTGGTTTTGTAAAATGTGAAGAAATGACTGAAATTCGTGTTTTTCAGGTCTCGGTGTTCGCATTTGCGAACATGGGTTCGCAATTGCGAACCCCGACCAATTTCTGGAGTTTGAAAAATAAGCTAAGGTTGGGAAGTTCGCATTTGCGAACATTTGTTCGCATTTGCGATCACTGGCAGACAAAGGGCTGTTCGCATTTGCGAACTAATGTTCGCATTTGCGAACACATGCTGTATAAGGCAGTGTTCGCATTTGCGAACAATGGTTCGCATTTGCGAACCAAGGCAGTATGGGGAATGTTCGCATTTGCGAACATTTGTTCGCATTTGCGAACATAGGCTGGCACTGGGGACCTTCGCAAATGCGAACAATTGTTCGCATTTGCGAACAAGGCTGGGCCAAAGGGGGCTTCGCATTTGCGATGAATGTTCGCATTTGCGAGCCTGTCCCCTTCGCAATTGCGAGGAATACTTCGCAATTGCGAAGCCAACAGCTGGGTGAAAAACCAGCAGTTCAAAAATTCAGGATTTCATCCAACGACCTATCAAATCTTTACCCGAGCCCCCCGGGCTCCAAACCAAACATATACATAACCTCAAAAACACATTATGGACTTGTTCGTGCGATCATATCGCCAATATCGCTTCGTTTTAATCAAATCAAGCCTCAAACTCATGATTTTCATACTTTTGATTTTCAAAACTTCTTAACTTGGAACTCAAGGTCCAAAACATCTCAAACGACATCCAAATGTCACCAAACTTTACAGAAATCACATATATAATATTTAAGACTTGTACCGGGCGTCGGAACCAAAATACGAGCCCGATACCAAGGTCAATTAATTTATTTCCTTTAATAATTACATCAAAAACAATTTCACATAAAAATTCATAACTTGGGCTCTAGGCCTCGGAATTCAACTCCGGACGCATGTCCAAGTCCCATATTTTTCTACGGACCTCTCGGGACCATCCAATCTCGGGTCCGGATCCGTTTACCAAAAATGTTGACCGAAGTCAACCATATCAATATTAATATCATTTTTATCCAAATTTCTCATAGAATTCATATTTTCTATCACAAAATCTTCCGGCTACATGCTCGGATCGTGCACGTAAATCGAGGCAACATAGAATGAGGTTTTCAAGGCCTTAGAAGCTCGAATGATTAATTAAATAATTGATGACCCTTTGGGTCGTCACAATAAATCTCTCAAGTGGCGACTCTGAATCTTTTAATAAACGAATCCTGTTTCGATTGTCCTTTAATTGGAAAAACTCCCTTTACCACGCCCTTCGCGGGGTGCGGTAGTGGAAAAAAGAGGTGTAACAATATATAAACGGAAGGTCCTATGACTACAATCGTATTAATCAAATGAACTTATGTGAATGATAACACGGTATAGTAAATATTCCAACTTTTATGTTATAACTTTCATGCATTTTTAAGCATGGAATACAATTTACTATACACATAAATTGTATTTTAACAATGTGTTGTCAATTAAAATAAGAAGGGACTAAACCAATTAATATCAGACCCTACAGATACTCTTATACGAAGAAATATATTGAGAAACTCATATGTAGATTTTTGTGAACATTTATAACTATTATATTTTTAATTCACTATTAGACTAATTGTTTAGATATTATATTAGATTCCGGTGAAAGTTATTAGATTAAAGGAATACCCTTCATGACATGTATTTATCGCTTAAAGTTTAAATATCTATCTGTTATGACTACAATCGTATTAGTCCAATGGACTTATGTGGTTGTCGTAGGCCGATGCGTCCTAGTATGAACGTATGACATTACTCCCAATACGATATATAAACGGAAGTTCCTATGACTACAATCGTATTAGTCCAATGGACTTATGTGGTTGTCGTAGGTCGATGCGTCTTAGTATATGAATGAAATCATATTCATTCACGGTCAATTACTAAATAACAACCACGATATATAAATGGAAGGTCCTATGACTACAATCGTATTAGTCCAATGGACTTATGTGGTTGTCGTTGTGAGCACGTGATTTTTGCCCTAAGCAATAAAATTCTAAAATTAAATAAATAATATTTTTTGTGCAATTACATGTTTTGATTGAAATAAGATGCATTTGTGTGAGTGAACAATTAAATATAAAAATTAAAAAATTAAAAAAAAATAGGTTGAATATAAATATCACAGATAAAAGAATTTTAAAAGAAAATTAACAAAATACATATATATACCGGAAAATAAGAAAAATAGCAAAAAAATGGCAAAAAATATCAGAAAAAATGGAGAATATAGAAAATTAAAAAAAATTGAGTAATTGAAAAAGAATATAAAAAATAGACAGTGAAATACAACAACAAAATACATAAAAATAATAAAAATACATGAAAAATACAAAAAATACACATCCAGGCCATTTGACCAGGCCCAAATTCATTGGCTCAATCGAATAAAGGGAACCGGTCCATTTTAATATAGTAACAATGATCTCAGCCGTCCATTTATCTAATCCAACGGCTAAGGAATAATCCGAAAATCTAATTAAATTGATATAGTTTTGATATTGAATCTGGGCCGTTCATTCATCAACAGAAGAGATCAAAGCCCCTACTTAAACTAAACGACGTCGTTTGAACGAGTTTTATCCTGGCTGTTGATCAACCATGATCCAATGGCCAAGAATTAATCATACGTTACAGGTATAAAAGGCCAGGTCTCTCTCAGGGACCGGCCATTTCACCCCATTCTTAACCCTAGCCGCCTGATGCTTCTTCTTTCTCTTCTCTTGACCTCGCCGGCTGTGGAGACTGCCCGTCGTTCATGGCAGTCTCCGGCCACCCCCTTACCCCAAAACCTCTCTCATCTCGCTCCCCTACCCAAAACCACCATGAAAAACCTAAAAAACCCTAAAAGCCCCAAATCTCCAGATTAATACCCAAAACCCCCTTCTCTTGATCTACAACCCCATATAAACTGTTTCCTTCGAATCCTTCTTGAATTGTTCGAATATTCAAAAAAGAGTCGCCAGAACCCTAACTCCGGCCGACTCAAACCAAACCTCAAACCAAAGATTCTCTCTTTTACATCTCTGAACCCATTTCGACCAATAAAAGACTTCAAGCTTGAAGCTTGAAGTCTGAAAGAAAAGCAAAGGAAACTGGAAAAAAGAAAAGAAAATAAAAGAAAATAAAAGAAAAAGAACAAGAAAAGGAAACAAAAATGGGGAGCTCGGGAGACATATCCTGCGAGCTAAGTCTCCGTCCCTCTGTTTTTCTGTTTTTTGGTTGATAAACATGTTTTGCGTTATTTTCGGTTATATTTTGAAATTAGTCTGTTTGCATGTTAGATTTTATTCGTCTTCTCTTCATTTTATCTTTTATGATTCTTAATATAACCTGTTTCTATTAGTTTATCTTATAATATTTTCTAATATTCTTTGCTTCCCTAGTCTATTGTTAATCCTGGCTATTACACTTGACTATGTATGCTCGAGCACTTTAGGATTTTCTGTTAGTCTTTAACATGAGAATATTCTGAGTATGCCTCTTATGTCAAATCTGATATATTGTGCTTGAAATATGAGTTATGAAGTTATCCGATTGAAATTCAACAATACTCAATTTCCCTCTGAGTTTTGGTTAAATGGCAAATGACTCTGATTTTGTGGCTATGTGTGTAAATTTGATATGAAAATGTTATATTTGTAATAAATTCATGTTATTAGACTGCAATTAAGCTTAATATGCTCCTAGGGGATATTGTTTATAGCTGTAATAGACAAGTAGTTAGATAATTGGCTAGTTCTGAAAGTATGTTAAGTATGTTAATGACACAAAATGGTTACAATTGAAATAATAAACAGAGTGGTCAGTACTGAAACTGGCCAATTCTGCAATTCTTTAGGCTTAAATCTAAATGGCTAGTTCTGAAAGTGGCCAATTTTGTAATAATATACTTAAATCTAAAACTGGATAAGGTCTTAATCTATTTCTAATTGGCCAGTGTTATAATAATGACTAATTTTGCAAAGCTAAGTCCAAAACACTGGGCTGGCTAAAATTGAAAGGCTTAATCCTTAAATAATAAACAGGCTAGTCCTACAAATTAACTCTAACACAAAGAATGAAAAGAATACCTCTTAAAAATGGTTAAAATTAAAATGAAGTCAAGACTCTAATTTGGTTACGTCTTAAAGACTTATATAACAATGGCTAGAAGTTAAACAAGGGTTAAAATAGAATACCCAGACCTGGATAAGGTCGGGTAATTAGCAATTAGCAATAAGGGTATAAAAGGAAATGAAAATGGCATAATTGTGGATATAATAGAGCCTATGAGGACAATTAAGACATTTAGGCCTAGTATTTCTGCAATATTGCACAAAACAAAGGGTATAATAGACCCAATAAAAAGGCAAATCAGTTAATAACCTTAGCAAGTGGGGGTATACTAGTAATACACCTCAAATAGAACCTAATAGAACCTTCCAGCACATGCTGGAAGGTAAATTTGAATCTGAAATAGGTATTAAAGTGTAACAAATAAAAGAATTAAGGGGAAGGAATTAGAAATAACTTTTTCAAATTTCCCCCCCAAATTTTCCCCAATCCTATCTATAAAAAGACCTTAATAGAGCCTGATTAGAGGCTGGATTTTTGTATGAATTCAGAGATACACTAAAAATATAAATACATAGGGTCATTTTCTGGGTATTGGTCGAAGCTTTGCTCTGAAGCTCTGTAGAAACTCCTCTGTTATCTGCTGGTCATTTGGATTTTCTACTGGTTTTCTGCTGTTATATTACTGGGTATTTGCTTTGCTGATTATGGAATCCATACTTGATTGCTGAACTTGATTGTGTTGCTGTGATTCATTCATCTCCATTGATGTTGCATTACTGCTGTGATCTACCTGCTTATTTCTCATCTTCATCTCCCTTAGACTCATCAATTTTCATAGCTGAATCAGGTACACAGCTGAACTACAAACATGTAATTGTTGTCGATTGAAGTGGATGAATAAATCAAGTTGCATTCTCAATAGTTCATTTTCTGAATTTGTTTTTGTATTTAGATGATGATTAGTTGAAATTGTAATTAAGTAGGAATTGTTGTATCATTGATTCATGTGAGACACGAATGAAAATTGAAAACAATGTAATAGAATAGTAAATAAAGTAGAGTAGCGGTAGCAATTAAAATCACTTAGTTAAAATAGGTTAAAACTAATCTGGTACATTTAGTTTAAAAAACAAGTGCATAACAGGTAGATTAATAACGACATTAACATGTAACAATTAGTTTAATTCGATAATCGTTAGTTTAATCCGAACAGTGTTAGTAGTAATTGAAATATTACGGTTAAAACTGATATTCGAATATGAAGTCATATATCACATAGTTAGTTAAATGAGTTTACATAAAATAGTTTAATGTTTAATACAATTGGTTAATTCTCTGAAAGTTACAATTAATTGGGATTAGTGTATTGTCAGGTAAATTTCATATAGTTGAACACATTTTGTCATTTTAGTCAATTAATAACATGTTTAGTAGTTTAAAATTAGTCATGGAACCACAGAGGCGGACTTATTTTGTTAATTAGATTCTATTTACATCAGATAGTAAAATTGGAAATTGTTAATTTAATTCTGTATTATCTTCTATTAACTGAATAAATACAATTCAAATTTGTTCTCTACTGGTTCTGAATATTTGTATGTGATGAGTTTTAATTTTAGTTCCCCTTCTTCAATCATGTCTAGTTTGGGCCTAACAAATAGCGATGGCCTGAATCTGGAACTGCTCATAATTGAGCCTTCTGTTGGACATTTTAAACGTATTCTGGGTTTTAAGACCTAGACGCATAAATTGGTATGCTGAAATAAATACAGACAGCCCAGGCCCATGTAATATAAAAATAAGGCCTGGACTTAAATTCTGGAAAAATAATAAACTAAGAAAAAACCAAAAATAGAAAACATAGTATGTATATAGGAATGAACAAAAAATCAAGTGGGACGAGCCTCGCATTAAAAATAAAACAGCGGTGTCACGACCCTAGTTCACCAATCGTGAACATGTCGTGATGTCAGCCAGTCCCCATGACTAGGTAAGCCTAACACGTTGCGAAATATACCAGTTTATGAATATTTAATAAGAAGTAGCGGAAAATAAGATAAAAGGAATATAATCCGTGCCGCTTGGCACATACACCCGTCAAATACACTGTATAAAACACCACCAAGACCCGGAATCCCACGGGTAACACAGACTAAAAGAGAACATACAACTGTAGCTCTATGTGTAAAGAGTATCTAACAATGGAATGAAGGAAAAACATCTACTAGCACTAATAGAATAGAAGGAAGGCCTCCGGATCCGCGGACGTAGCAGATCATACCTCGAGGTCTCCCAAAGCGCTGCTGAATCACCTAGCACGAGCCTGCTCTGATGTACCTGGATCTGCACAACAAAAGTGTGCAGAAAAGTAGCATGAGTACACCACGGCGGTACTCGGTAAGTGCCAAGCCTAACCTCGATGGAGTAGTGACGAGGAAGGTCAGGGCCCTACTGAGAGAAACAATAACATAATGATATAAACAATATTAACCAGTTTAAATGATAATAACTTTGAAATAACAACAATAAAGTGATTACCGCAACCGTCTACAATTAAATAACAACAAGTAACAAACTCAATCAATAACTCAGGATCTCCGGGAATCGAACCCGCAGTCCCTACCAATAACTCAGGATCTCCGGGAATCAACCCGCAGTCCCTACCAATAACTCAGGATCTCCGGGAATCAAACCCACAGTCCCTACCAATAACTCGGGATCTCCGGGAATCGAACCTGCAGTCCCTACCAATAACTCAGGATCTTCGGGAATCGAACCCACAGTCCCTACCAATAACTCAGGATCTCCGGGAATCGAACCCGCAGTCCCTACCAACACATCAATTAAAGAAAACACACAGAGAGAGTATAATATGTTTAATTACAACTTCACCGAAGCTAGTGCCGACAATTTATCAAGAAGTTCAAGTAAGTCAACTAAACAATTAAACATGTTGAATCCTAGTCAATCATGCTTTTCTAACTAATACCGGGTAAAAGTAACGCTTTGATCAGCTAAGAGCAGGAATATCACAAATCGGACAATTCAAGTAAAGTGTGCGTTTCAACAACCAGCGCATGTATACGCCTGTCACCTCGCGTACAAGGCATTTAAACTATCACATAATATCCTAGGGGTGAAAATTCCCCCACACGAGGTTAGACAAGCCACTTACCTCAATTCCGGTACAAAACCGCTAAGAGACAACTCTCTTGCCACGAATGTCGACCTCCACAGGTATAATATCTGATAAAAATCAATAGAGTCACATCAAAATAGGCCAATTGGGCATTACCCAATCAAAACAACTCAAAATACACCAAAACCCCCAAGTTGCCAAAACGCGACTTTCGGTACTCTTATAGAAAAATCACGAAAATTATATATTCGGGTTCCTTATCTCAATACGAGTCCGTGCATATAAAATTTATCAAAATCGGACTTCGTTTGCCCATTCAAATCAAGGATTTCCTAAATTTTAGGCCTAGGGCTCAAACCCACCTTTAATCTTCCATTTTCAGTGAAATAATCACGGATTTCATGATAAACTAACGAATTAAGGTCAAGAAACTTACCCCCAATGATTTCCCGATGATATCGCAGCGTTTCCCCTTCAATTTTCTCTCTTGGAGCTCAACAATGGCAGTTTTTGTGTGTTAGGCTGCGACTGAAATGTTCTGGACATAAAGTCACTGCCAGGCCAATTAACTCTACGCGATCGCAGCACTGGGCTTGCTATCGCGATGCACAAAATCCTGGGCGGCCTATTTTTCCTCTACGCATCGCGTGGTCCTGGACGCGATCGCAGTGAACAACTTAGCGACCCTAAGTGATCGCAATGACACGAACGCGATCGCGAAGAACAAACTCGGCCGGCTCCCCAAACTACCCTACGCGATCGCATACTACCTCACGCGATCGCGATGCTTAAACTCCCAGACATATGCGATCGCACGCCTTACTTCGCGATTGCAGAGCTCAAGGTTTTTCCCTTACTCGATTGCATGGCCATCTCCGTGATCGCGGAGAGCAAAATTGCTCTGCAATTATTGCAGCAGAAACAGTAGTGGCTTTTGGCACAAATTGGTCCGTTTGGACTCCCGAGTTCATCCCGAGGCTCCGGGACCCCAACGAAAACCACCAACATACTCCAAAACACGATACGAACTTATTCCAATCATAAAAACACGTCTAACAACATCAAAACCCATAATTCACATCGAATTCAAGCCTAAATTTCTTAAAACTTTCGAATTGCACATTCGATCTAAAACCCGTACAAACGACGTCCGAATGACCTGAAAATTTGCGAACATATCCAAAATCAATTGTCGGAATTCCGTTCCGACCCCCAGATCAAAATCTCACCTATCGTTCGGATTCGGCAAAATTTCAAACTTCGGCATTTCAAGCCTAATTGAGCTACGGACCTCCAAAATACATTCCGAACGTGCTCCCAACCCCGAAATCACCTAACGGAGCTAATGGAACCATCGAATTTCCGTTCCAAGGTCTTCTTAACACTATTCCGACTACGGACCATTTTCTAACTTTAAAGTTCTCATTTAGGGACTGTGTCCCAAATGCTCCAAATTTCAGAACCGACTCTCCCGGCAAACCACAATAGCAGAAATGAACTTAAGGAAACAGTTAAAATGGGGATCGAGGCGTAATTTTCCAAAACGACCGGCCGGGTCGTTATTAGCGGGTCCCCCCATATAAATGAATAACTGTATAATAGACTCGGGAAGGTTGATAGTTAATTTCACAACCTTTCCAAAAGATTAAGAAGCCGATAGATGATTTAGGCATGACTTTAAAAATATATTTTCCTTAATATGAGTGCACATTTGATGTGACTCAAATCATAAATCTCGGCAAAGCCAAAACGTGTTAAAGGTCACACGCGTACTGGTTGCGGTGTGACTCGAAATACGTTTTTCGCGACGTCGCAATTCGTAAAATATTCAAAGTGAAACACGTATATATTGTTAAAAGGCATGTAATAAGTCATCTAAAATCAAGAATGACAGTTGAGCGACCATGCTAAAACCACGGAATCCGGGAGTGCCTAACACCTTCTCCCGGGTTAACAAAATTCCTTATCCGGATTTCTCGTTGCGCGGACTGTTAAAAACATAGTCAACTTCCTCGGATTTGGGATTAATCGGTGACTTGGGATATCATTATTTTCCCAAGTGGCGACTCTAAAACTATAAATAAAATCTCGTATCGATTGTCCTTTATTTGGAAAAACTCCGTCCTCATTGTTATTATATCCTTTCTCGGGGTATTCATACTATCAAGGTATACCTTATTCTCCTAATCGGGAAAATAAAAAAAAGGTAGTAAAAAGGGAGGTGTGATAGCTCTGACGAATCTGCTGGGGATAAGCAACCCAGAACTTCGGTTCAGGGTTTAAGAATTCGAGCTCGTTAGAATTGCCGTTCTTGGTATCATATGATTTTTGTTACATGCTTTGACCAACATGCTACATGTTTTATCGCTTTAATATTATGTGGCTTGTATATATAAAATTGTGTCGAAAACCCTTCTCTTCTTTACCTCCGGGGATGTGCTTACTGGTTGAAACTCCCCTTTCTATTAAGTTATACCCAAAATAAGAAACAGAGACCGGATAAGTTACAAAGCCGAATGACCCCGCGGGTCATCGGTACATAGCCCCCTCCTCGATCCGAGTTGTCCACTCGGGTACACGATCTAGCACTACATGAAACCATAAGATATTGAACATAGGTCTAGGACGATTATTTGCATCATAATTGACTTAGGGGACTCAACACAGGGGTTGGGTCCGTCTAGGACAGGTGACCCGGTAATCAAAGACCGAGCATATTATATGTTGCATTTTAATTGTCTTGGATCATTATGAGGACCGGCAAAATTCCCGAGAAAACAAAAGAAAAAAGAAAATTCTGAAAAAGAGAGTATTGAGATATTAGCGAAGAGTTGTTGGAAAATTCGAAAAGAAAATCTGAAAATAGGACAAAACATGGTTGTTAAAATAATTGGTCAAATAATCCGACCGAACTACGCAGGTTTGATTCTCGCCATTAGGTGGGATACGTAGGCAACCCTTGACGGGTCCAACCACCCTTTTAGAAAATGACCAAAAAATATTTTAGTTTCAAATAATCGAAGTGATTGCTATTTTTGGAAATAGCCGAATGTTCCGAAAGGCTGTTTTGGCAAAAATGGCCACTTCGAAACCATGTCTTTGCCTTTTTCAAAATAAAAACCTGAAAAGGTTAATTCTTTCAAGAAAATGAAAATTGGCTTTGAAAAATATATTTCCTTTTTCTGAATAAAATCACCTTTAATAAATGTGTAGGATGAGCATGGTACAGAATGAACCCTTCACTTTAATAAATGAAATCCCTTTGGAGTTGAGATTATGGTGGAACGATATGGGTCAAGAAGGACAAGATTGGGTTAAATTCTATTTAAAGGACCTTACGGGATTGATGGACATAATTCCCCGTGGTGATACAATTCGGGCACTTGTCACATGCTGGGATCCAGCACATAATGTTCTACACTTCTCGGACTTCGAGCTTACTCCCACTTTAGAGGAAATTGCTTACTATATCGGGAAAAATGAGGTTCCCCTGAAAGAGAAATACCCGGTGGTTCCGAGGGCAATAACAGTGCACAGATTCCTCGATTCTCTGAAGATTGACAGGAACGTCCATAATGAGGACTTGGTTAATGGATTTTGTTCTTTAAATTTCATCTACAGCAGATATGGTCAAATCGAGGGGTTCAATGACCCTACGAACAAGCTCTGTAGTAAATCTAACCGAGTATAGTGGGAAGAGCATAGACGATTTGCCTTTATAGTGGCGTTCCTCGGACTAGTCATATTCCCCAGAAAAGATGGAAATATTGATACAAGGGTCGCCGGGGTGGCCAGCACTCTTCTTGTGCAAGATAATAGCACACTGGCGCCAATGATTATAGCTGATATCTTCCGTGCCCTCACATCCTGTAAAGCGGGGCATGACTTCTTTAAGGGTTGCAATTTGATTCTCCAGATTTGGTTGATAGAACATTTGTGTCGTCATCCTCTGTTCTCAAGTTATGGGTCGTCTGAGAAGACGTGCATTGAAGAGTTTTATATGAGAACAAAAGAAGTTAAGCTGCCGGAGGGAGCAAAAGGTTGGATTTCATACTTGCGATCTTTGACCGCCAGCAAAATTGATTGGACATACGGATGGTTGCCCCTAGATGAGGTGATGTACATGCCAACAGAAGGGTCGCATTTCTTGATCATGGGTCTTAAAAGCATTCAGCCTTATGCACCGTACAGGGTACTGTCACACCTTCTTTTTCCGCTGCTCGCAAAGGCGCGAGGGAGTTTTTCCAATTAAAGGACAATCGAAACGGAATTTTATTTAATTAATTCAAAGTCGCCACTTGGGAGATTTATGGTGTCCCAAGTCACCAGTTTGAATCCCGAATCGAGGAAGGGTTTGACTCTATTTAACAGTCCGCGAACCAGAAATCCAGATAAGGAATTCTGTTAACTCGGGAGAAGGTGTTAGGCATTCCCGAGTTCCGTAGTTCTAGCACGGTCGCTCAACTGTCATATTTGGCTTATTTATCTGATTTTATAACATGCTTCAACTTATGTGCAAATTTTAACTTTCAACCGCTTTTAATTATTATTATTATTAAGAGAATCAATTATTCGATAGAGTTAATAAAAATCATAACTTAATGAATTACTAACGGTCTATCTTACTAAATTCTTAAGGTAGAACTACATATTTAATAAAATAACTAAATAAGGACCTACAAAACATAGAAAAACGCTAAGACGTGATTTGTGAAACATTATCTTGAAATCAGAAATTTCAAAACCAATATCCATTAAACAAGATTTAAAGCTCACTTAATTGTTGTCTTTTTCCAAAAGTAAAAGCAAAAGCAAAATGGTGTTATTGAATTGTTTTACTAAACTACTTGGTGATCAATGCAAGGTCTTTATTTATGTACTTAAATATTTCAATTTTTTTTATATATTTAATAATTATGTAACAGACTCTATAAAACGTTGGTCTTCATCTTAAATATGACCTCTAGTATTTAGGAAATTGAAAAATCTTTGATAAAAAATTGAAAGCAAGAAAACTACTCAACAAATTAATGAAAAACGAAATGCAAAGAAAAGGAATTACACGATTTTTTTTTGGTAGGAAAATTACTCTATTTTTACAAGTATTGAATGTTATACGTATGTGTAGCTCATGAAAATGTGTTGAAATTGATGTATTCTAATGATTATTTAATGGTCAATTCAAACATTTGACCAAATGTCTTCACAGTTCACACACAAAAATTTGCAAAAATATTCCATCCATTCACACCAGTGGACCACCAAAGGAGATGAGTCACATGAACCTAAATAATAAAAATCTAGATTAATACATCATGAATATTTGCCATAAAGTAGAGTTGAGTTTTCATATTCAGAATAAATCAATGAAACAGGAAAAGCAATTCAGAATAATTAGCCATTACATCTTAAAAAAAAATTGGCCTTTCAGCACAATAATCATAAACAGAGGCCTCAACAGTTCAAACTTTATCTAGGCAATTGTGATTTCAACTGAAATTTTGGCTATTCACTATAATATCAGATGGATTTAGTTGGCAAACCAAACTCACATATAATTCAACGGTCAAAATTATCACATAAACAAATTGATGACAGCGATAATTAATCGACAATCCTACTAACAGAATACGAAGAGTGAATAATTCTATTTAAACATTAATTGAAATTTCTAGATCTTATATGGACTAGCCATGACTCACCCCGTTGCAATTTAAAAATGTACCTGGAAATTGATGAAAAGGAAGGTAACAGGTGAAACATTGTCAAACAACAACAGCAGTAGAAATGTAGAATTGCAGCAATCAAAGAGCTCACCGGCAGAACGATTTTTAAACTAAAAATGAAATGCAAACTAAAACAAAATTCAATGAATTTTTTTAGTGTATTTTGGAGATTCTCTCTATTTTTTTTCCTCTCACTTGTCTTCTCTCCCTTTTTTTTAGAACGCCCTCCTTTTTCTTTAGAGAAGTTTGGGATGGTCTCTTTAAATAGAGAGGATGACCTCCTTTTTTTCTGTCTGTTTCCCCTCTTAAAAGTAACCACCCCATTATTAAAGTGCTCCTTCCATTATCTAAATGCTCTCCCATTATACTCTCCCATTCACACTTTTCTCCTAAATAAAATTCTTTCTTCCACCAAATGATGTCCCCCACTTTCTCTATCTTGATTTGTTATGTACGTGATTAATTATGCGTATGTGCATTGTCAGTGTGTGTTAAAAAAAATGAATATCCTTGGGCTTAAATGATTATCTTGGATAAGAAAAAAAATCCAAATCGTGTGGACCATGTTCTGATTTCTATTGCTGTGCGTGCACCTGCACTTTTGTGAATGTGAATCTATATATGTTGTGTGTATTTTATTTTGTGGAGAATAAAAGAAAATGAGTGGCCTAGTTGATAGACTAATTCTCCTTCTCTTTCTTACTTTTTACTTTTTTTTGTATTTTTTCGTTCCTTCCTTTCTATTATTTTTCATCTTTTTTTTTCATTTTTATAAATATAATTCAAAGTAACAAATGGAGTATTACATACTACTAAATTAAAATAGCAAATAAAATTCCAAGTGCTTCAAATTACCAGGAAATAATAAAATAAAAAAATATAGTAACATATTAAAGAAATTCAACTACTATTAAATCCCATGAATAATTTTTTTTAACTAAGATTATATAAGTTCATTTTTTGAAACTTTTGTTTTCAATCCCTTGTAAAAATAAAATGAACTAGCTGAATAAAATATCAATAATCTAAAATAAAGAACGTATTTTTTGTATTATTATTTTCAGTTTTTTTAAGATGAAACATATCAAAAAGGTTTTTTTTTTAAAAAGTAGCCAAATAGCTATATTTTGTGTGATTTTATATTTTTATAAAGCAAACTTAATAACTCCTAAATGTAGAATTATATATTAGATGCAAATGTGACATATTTTATATTTTATTTATTTAAACAAATAAATATGCGCAAATAAAAATTACAAATAATACAAGAAAATAACATAAAATTCACAACCATTGCAAGCAAACTAAAATTATTTTATTTTGAATCTTTGGGAGTATTTCTCTTATAGGGCAAAAATCACGTGGTCACAGCTGCCTCTCTTTGCGCGTAAAGACGAAGAGTTTTTCGTGCAAAGACAATGAGCGGATACGAGCGATTTTTGCCCGTTCGAGCACTCTGTGTGAAGCATTTTCTGAAAGACTTGACCGAACCTTTGTTTCAAAAGGTCTCCTACATATCTCTGGCTAAAAGGGAATCAAGTCAATGTTGTTCGGGAAGTTTGGTAGCTGGGACTACCATGAAGCTGTGATCTTGCTGTTACTGCTGTTGCATGCTGTTAGTGTTTGCCGACCTCCTCATTACACCGTGCTAAAAATAAAACAAGAAGCTAGGCTAGCCTATGGATCACATGATCCTATCTATCTTCAACTTGTTTTTGCCACCTTGCTTTCTAGTTGGCTTGTGTTTCCTCCGGTGCTTCTTTATCTCGTAAATTTGGGGATGACACTGGCCTTCTGCCTTTCCGAATACCAGTTTTCATTGTTTTGCTCAATCCACTGGGGATATGGCTTCCTTTATCGACCCCTTTCTATGCTTCCCCGGAATGCGGCTTTCTTTGTCAAGTCTGTTATGCTGGGGACAACCAAGGCTTGAAGTTCGATTCTCTCAAGATTTGTCTCATCTCTTTGACTCATGCGCTGGAATTTCACACTGGGAACTCTTGTCGTAACCTTCTGCTTTATGGTGGGTTACTGGTTTCAAGACCTGCAATGTCAAGACTGAAAAATATTCCTCTTGTTATACACGTGGGTGCCTGTTTTTATTAGCAACTTTGAAATTAAAATGCATTCTGGCAATAATTTATGAAATATGTATATGACAATGTTTATGCCAGCCGGACCACTCGGGTCGAAATAAAGCAAACGTAAAATATCCTATTCGAAGGCGGATGAACCTAAAAATATCCTATTCGAGGGCGGATAGTCCCATCGTATCCTATTCGAGGGCAGACACTCCCATCGTATCCTATTCGAGGGCGGATACAACCATCGTATCCTATTCGAGGGTGGATACTCCCATCGTATTCTATTCGAGGGCGAATACTCCCATCGTATCCTATTCGAGGGCGGATACTCCCATCGTATCTTATTCGAGGGCGGATACTCCCATCGTATTCTATTCGAGGGCGAATACTCACATCGTATCCTAATCGAGGGCGGATACTCCCATCGTATCCTATTTGAGGGCGGATACTCCTATCATATCCTATTCGAGGGTGGATACTCCCATCGTATCCTATTCGAGGGCGGATACTCCCATCGTATCCTATTCGAGGGCGGATACTCCCATTCTGTCCTATTCGAGGGCGGACAGACCCATCATATCCTATTTGAGGGTGGACAGACCCATCATATCCTATTCGAGGGCGGATAGTCCCATAATATCCTATTCGAGGGCGGATAATCCCATCATATCCTATTCGAGGGCGGATAGTCCCATCATCAAAAATTGAAATTTAAAGACTGAAATGATTACCATCTTAGATTAAAGTTTTAAACAAACTAAGATTTTGACTCTTGGAGATAATTCATCAGCCTAGGTCCAATTTTGTGATCTTAGGAGAAAGATTCATCAGACTGAGATTTTGATATCTCAGGAGAAAGATTCATTAGACTAAGATTTTGATATCTTAGGAGAAAGATTCATCAGACTAAGATTTTGATGCTAGGAGATAATTCCTCAGACTAGGTCTAAATTGTTGTGATCTTAGGAGAAAGATTCATCAGACTGAGATTTTGATATCTTAGGAGAAAGATTCATCAGACTAAGATTTTGACGCCAGGAGATAATTCCTCAGACTAGGTCTAAATTGATGTGATCTCAGGAGAAAAATCCATCGGACTGAGATTTTGATATCTTAGGAGAAAGATTCATCAGACTGAGATGTTTTTATCTTAGGAGAAATAATTCGTCAGACTAAGATTTTTTAATCTCGGGAGAAACTTTGCACTACTTTGTTCCTGTTACAAACAAAGAAAAATTTTGTTAGTTTTGAAAATGATGGTCGGTTGTGACCTTCTTGCTGGGGATGACACTGGCTTCTTGCTTTTCAGACCACAAGTTTCATCTTTTTGTTCTGTCTGCTGGGGATACAACTTCCTTCAGCAAAGCTTGTTGTTTTCTTTCTTTCAAAACTGCTGGGGATAACGCTGGTTCAAAGACCATTTTCTTGTGTTATCTGGCTTCTTTCAAGACTACTCTTCTTGAAGCTGGTATTTTCCTCCTCCCAAAAATTGTTATCTTCGATCTTCCTCAAATGGGTATTTGATTTCAAGAAAGTTTTCGCAATGAGAGAAAATTTTCTGCCCCAGTTTGATCATCTTCTTTGCGGAATGCTTTTCCGCCATCAATGTCATTTCTTTTTCCTGCTTCAAATCAAAGAAAATTTGTTAGTTCAAAACGCGGTGGTTGGTTCTGAGGCTCTTGCTGGGGATGGTTCTCCTCCTCTTTCCTTGCTCTGTATTTCATTGTCAAAACTTGCTGGGGATATTATTATTTGTTGGGGATGATATTCCTGTTGGGTATAGTTTTTCCCTTTCTTGCTTCCTCGCCCTCCTTGACGACTTTTTTTTCACAAGCCTTTCACCATTGTTTTCCACTGGTATTTTGACCACCCAAATTCCTATTTCAGTGACTCTGCTTGAGGATCTTGCATCTTTTACAGATAAAAAAATATAGTAACATATTAAAGAAATTCAACTACTATTAAATCCCATGAATAAATTTTTTTTTAACTAAGATTATATAAGTTTATTTTTTGAAACTTTTCTTTTCAATCCTTTGTAAAAATAAAATGAACTAGCTGAATAAAATATCAATAATCTCAAATAAAGAACGTATTCTTTGCATTATTATTTTCAGTTTTTTTAAGATGAAACATATCAAAAATTTTTTTTTTTTTAAAAAAGTAGCCAAATAGCTATATTTTGTGTGATTTTATATTTTTATAAAGCAAACTTAATAACTCCTAAATGTAGAATTATATATTAGATGCAAATGTGACATATTTTATATTTTATTTATTTAAACAAATAAATATGCACAAATAAAAATGCAAATAATACAAGAAAATAACATAAAATTCACAACCATTGCAAGCAAACTAAAATTATTTTATTTTGAATCTTTGGGAGTATTTCTCTTATAGGGCAAAAATCACGTGCTCACAGGTACTACAACAACTTGGGAGATATCAAGTTATACCAAAAGATGGGGACCTCAGTTTACAAGCAGTAGAGATTAGTCCGGACGGACAGTTCCCGGAAGCAAAGATCCGACAGATTTGGAATGAATGTCAAAGCTTGAAGGTAGACACTTGTGTGGGAAACCAAGCTCAGGGAGAAGTATCGCCAGGGTATGCCGCATGGTATCGCCGGGATGTCGAGCGTGATAGACCACTGAAAAGGCCTCACATTCAAGACTCGGCCGAGCAGTCTAAGGAACACTGAAATTGGGTGGCCAAAGAAAATGAGTATAGAGCCAAGATCAGCTTGCTAGAGAAACAATTTCGAGATCTCCAATTCGAGAGTGGTTTACAAGCAGCATCTGACGAAGGAGAAAAGAAGCAGCTGAGAAAAGAGAATGAAATCTTAAAGGCTCAAATTACAAAAATGAAAATTGCATCCGAGACCCCAGTTCGCCTAGCTCGAGACAAGAAATTGATCGAAAATCTTCGGTGCAAAGTGAATGACTACAGCTTCGATCTTGATAAAGCGGAAAATGAGTTAGTCAGGTTTCGGAGACAACTGGCCAGAGATGCCAAGGAAAGAGCTAGAATGGTTCAGCAATTGCAAGATGAACACGAGGTTGAGGTAGCTCGATTGAGAAAGAAAGTCATTACAGCCGCAGTCAAAAGTAGCAAGAAAATTAAAGAGTTTGAAGAAGAGAGAGGGCATTGTTATACGGCTATGGCTCGGTTAGAATTTGAGTTACAACAACTACAGAAAGAGAACCAACAAACCTTAGACGCTCGCGCCAAACAGATCAGCAGGCTGCTTCAAGAAAAAGGGGTCATTCGAGAAAGAATCCTCAATATTGCTCAGTATATCACCAGAAAATGCCAATTATGTGAAGATATGTCCAGGGCAACATTCACATCAGCAGTAAAGTTCTTTGTAAAGCAAGTCATGTCTGACCTAGATAAACTCCAAAGTGGATTGGCATATAGGCCCGCGGCAAGATCGAACGATGTCTCGCGGGCACTAGGAGCATTAATATACTCATAGGGCATGCATTTTGTATCTGTAATCCTTTTGCATTAGTAGCACAACATCATTTTGTAATCAATGTTTTTGAGTATCAATGAAAAGTTCAAAATATCATTCTTTTTTCGCTTTATATCAATTGTCTGGGCGATAGGCAAATATGTAGGAACGGAAAAGCAAAATTGAAAATGAAATTGGAAAATGAAAAAGAAAAATAGAAAGAAATGAAAAGAAAATAAAAAAAAAGGAAAAAGAAAAGAAGAAAAAGAAGAAAAAGAAAAAAAAGAGATGAATAGAAAAGAAAAAGGAAAAAGAGGAAAAAGAAAATGGTGGTTCAAAGAGGAATAAATGCCGGAATAATGCATAATGGTCAAGGGCAAAAATTGTAATTTTTAAGCATTACATTTTACCCCTTATGTACTAACTATTAACGAGTTTTGTTGTTGATGAGTATCAGATTTCAGCTGGCAACTGGCATTCTGGCACATCATCATTACAATACACGTTCAAAAGCTATGTCTAAGGCTGTAACTCAAGAGATTGAACCTACCATCATGGACCCAGTACAGGTAGAAGAGGTTGTAGATGTTTTGGGTATGAAAGAGGAAATGTATAAGCTAAAGCAGCAAATGTCGGAAATGTACCAAGCCTGGTCCAGGGGTCAACCTTTGCCCACATATCCAGCCAATCCAACATATATCCCTCCCGCAAATCCTAATCCTGAACCACCTACCATGAACTCATCCTCCACGTACCCAAATTACCAACACTACTATGCCACAACTTCATAGGCACCACCACTACTATCCAAACAGATTCCACCTCAACCACCTCAAAACGCCCCGGTATATGTGGCACCACCACCTGTTGCTTTGCATAAATCGTCAAGTGAACCAGTGTTCCATGTGCCAGACACGCATTACTATCCACCGGAGCCAACATTCTGGCAGCATGACTCCTATACCCCACTTATGGATATGACGGAAGAAAAGCCCGTCAGGAACTTGGAGCAAGAAGAGATGGCACGGAAGATAAGAAGTTTAGAACAATCTTTCCGTAACATACAAGGGCTAGGAGGCCAAGTGAGCGTCGCATATAAAGATTTATGTTTGTTTCCAGAAGTGCAGCTCCCGGCTAGATTCAAGCTACCTAAGTTCGATATGTACGATGGACATGGGGATCCGGTAGCCCATCTAAGGGGTTATTGTAGCAAGATGCGTGGTGCAGGGGGAAGAGATGAACTATTGATGGCTTATTTTAGTCAGAGATTGAGCGGTTCGGCACTGGAGTGGTATACCCACCAGGATCACACCAGATGGTTCATCTGGGATGATCTAGCTCAGTCATTCGCTAACCAATTCCAGTACAATTTGGAGATAATTCCAGACAGGCTGTCACTAACAAAAATGGAGAAGAAGCCCGGGGAAAGTTTCCGGGAGTACGGTTGTAGATGGAGGGAACAAGCAGCACGAGTGGATCCTCCTATGAAGGAAACAGAAATGGTAGACTGCTTTCTACAGGCCTTAGAGCCTACTTACTATGGTCATCTAGTATCAGCTATTGGTAAAACTTTTAATGAAGTGGTGAAAATGGGAAGTTTCGTAGAAGAGGGATTGAAAACCAATAAGATCATGAGATTTTCGGCTATTAAGGCCACAAATCAGGCCATACAAACCAGAAATAGGGGATCTATCAGCAAAAAGAAGAAGGAGGAGGTCGCAGTTGTTGAAAGTAGACCGTGGTCTCGGGGCCAAAATACATACCATCACCCATCTCGCCCATACCAACCATACCCACCAGCACCCTACAACCCACCTCCACCATATTATCCACCATTTACTCCACATTATTCCGTCCCACATGCCCAATATTACCTACCGCCTCCACATGTATGGCGAGCCCAAATCCCACAAAATGTCTACCACACACAAAACACCTACCCACCTTCCAGAACATATAAAAATCCAAACATGCCCAGCTTTCGTCCAGATCCGTAAGTAAGAAACAGAGCCCAAACAAAGAAAACATTCACTCCACTGGGAGAGTCTTACACCAGTCTTTATCATCGCCTGAAGGAGTTGGGGATGCTAAGCCCAATTGAGCCAAAACTTCCAAACCCACCACCTAGAGACATTGACCAATTACTCAGATGTGAATATTTTTTCGGGGCGCCGGGGCACGACACTGAAAAGTGTTGGCACTTGAAATCCGCCATGCAATAGCTTATTGATACTAGGAGGATCGAGGTGCAGGCTCCAGAAACTCCTAATATTACACAGAATCCATTACCAATTCATCATGAGACGCACATGATAGAGTTGGAACAAGGAGAAAGCAGTAAGAAACCGTCCCAATCAGTGATGATGATAAAAGCCAATAGCAAAGTGGAAAGAGAGGTTAAAAAGAGATAGTGACAGCCGAGTTACCAGTGAAAAAGCCGCCAGTGGTTGAAACTATGAAAATAGTAGTGCCAGGAGCTAAACCGTTGTTGACAGTAAAGGGAGCATACGTGGAACCTGTAGTCATTAAACCGGTGGTGCAAATGCCAATTATATACACTAAAGCCATACCGTGGAACTATAACAAAGTCATAGTGATGTACAGGGGAAAGGAGGTTACAGGAGAGGTCAATGAAACACATGGCCTAACTCGTTCCGGGCGATGCTTTGCCCCGGAAGAGTTGAGGAAAACAAAAGTGGTGAAGGAGAATCCTAATCATGTGAAGAAAGCGGTCTCTAAAGAAGAAGCAGAAGAGTTTTTGAAAAAGATGAAAGCTCAAGACTATTCGATAGTAGAGCAGTTGAGAAAGATGCCTGCACAAATTTCATTGCTTTCATTGTTAATCCATTCAGAAGAGCACAAGAAGGCGTTAATGAAGATTCTGAACGAAGCACATGTCCCCGAGAAAATATCAGTCTGCCATCTTGAAAAGATCACGAACAAAATCTTTGAGACGAACAAGATAACATTCTCGGATAATGAATTGCCACTTGAAGGGACTGAACATTACAAAGCACTTTATCTCACCGTTAAGAGCGAAGAATCTGTAGTTACCCGGGTCCTAGTAGACAACGGATCAAGTGCAAACATTTGTCCACTCTCAACTCTGGGAAAGCTGAAGATTAATCCTGATAGAATCCGTCGAAACAATGTGTGTGTACAGGGCTTTGACGGAGGAAGCAAGAATACTTTAGGGGACATTGTGCTGGAAGTCACCATTGGACCAGTGGACTTTACCATGGAATTCCAAGTGTTAGATGTCGCTGTTTCTTATAATCTGTTATTGGGACGTACGTAGATCCACGCGGCCAAAGCTGTACCATCTTCATTGCACCAGATGGTAAACTTCGAATGGGAACAGCAGGAAATTATAGTGCGTGGAGATGATGATGTCTGTAACACCATAATGCCTTTTGAAGAAACCAAAGGGGACAAGGGCTCATGGGTATATCAGATGATGGATGCTGTGGTAGTTAACAAGATATCCGAAGGGGAGAGCATGCCAATTCCTACAGTGGCTCCTACAACAGTAATGGTGGCTAAAGAAATGATCAGAAATGGGTTCGCACCGGGAAAAGGTTTGGGGATAACTTTACAAGGGATAACACAACCTGTCCACTTGCCGGGAAATAATGATACCTTTGGCCTGGGATTTAAACCTACTTATGCCGACATCCAAAGAGCCAAAAGAATGAAGAAGAAAAGTTGGACCCTCCCGAAACCAATTCCAAAATTATCCGACACCTTTACTAGGCCTGGTACACGAAGACATTTGACAATTGCTGTGCCAATTATGCTGAAATAAGGCCGAATGCAGATCTTCTCACAAGGTTTGAAATGCTATTCGAGGATGAAAACATATTGGAGATGGGTCAGGCGACGAGTAGGATGGATGTCGAATTTGGGGGACCCAGCGCTGCACTTAATAATTGGGAAGCTACTCCTCTTCCGATCAGGAGGGAGTTGTGGTAGTTAGCCTTAAAAATATTTCATCTTTCCCAAAGCTGTTTTATTTTCTAATCCCACACCCCACTGAAATCAAATGTATCCAACCTCTGTTATCTTTTTGAAAAATATCAATGAAATGCAATTTCTTTTCTTTCTTCACTTTTGCCTTATTTTATTTTTCTTCTTTTTTGTACAGTTCAATATTCGCTGATTCCAATGATATGTCATGCATGAAGGATTCCCGGTCCAGTCTTGACAATCAAATAGTTATACAAGAGATTGAAAATGAAAGTGAAATAGAATATGAAGATGAGGAAATACTCGAGAAAATCAGTAAGGATTTGAATCAATATGAGGAAAAACCCAAACCGAACTTAAATGAGACAGAATCTATTAATCTGGGGAGTGAGGATAATGTCCGAGAAACAAAGATCAGTGTACATTTAGAGGCTTCCCTCAGAGAAGATCTAATAAAGTTATTACATGAATACAAGGACATATTTGCTTGGTCCTATGATGACATGCCCGGACTCAGCACTGACCTGGTGGTACATAAATTGCCCATTTTTCCAGAATGTCGCCCAGTAAAACAGAAGCTAAGAAAGTTTAAGACGGACATCAGCGTGAAGATAAAAGAAGAGGTTAATAAGCAATTTGAGGCGAAGGTCATACGAGTCACTAAATACCCTACCTGGTTGGCAAATGTTATGCCAGTTCCGAAGAAGGATGGAAAAACCAGGGTGTGTGTTGACTACAGAGACCTCAACAAGGCTAGTCCAAAGGATGATTTTTCATTGCCAAATATCCATATACTGATTGACAATTGCGCCAAGCATGAAATTGGCTCCTTTGTAGATTGTTATGCGGGTTCTCATCAGATCCTATTGGATGAAAAAGTCGTAGAAAAGACAGCCTTTATCACGCCTTGGGGAACGTATTGTTACAGAGTGATGCCGTTTGGGTTGAAGAATGCCGGAGCTACATATATGAGGGCAATGACCACTATGTTTTATGATATGATGCACCGAGAGATAGAAGTATATGTGGACGATGTCATCATTAAGTCCAAAAAGCAAGGTGATCATGTCAAAGATTTGAGGAAGTTTTTCAAAGGCTCCGAAGATATAATCTCAAGCTCAATCCAGTAAAATGTGCTTTTGGGGTGCCTTCAGGAAAGTTATTGGGGTTTATAGTAAGCCGGCGTGGTATTGAATTAGATCCATCGAAGATAAAAGCAATCCAGAATTTACCTCCGCCGAAGAAAAAGAAGGAAGTGATGAGCTTACTAGGCAGACTAAACTATATTAGCAGGTTCATTTCTTAGCTGACGTCAACATGTGAGCCTATTTTCAAGTTGTTGAAGAAAGATGCAGCAGTAAATTGGATTAGAGAATGCCAAGAAGCCTTTGATAAGATTAAAGAATATTTGACCAATCCTCCAGTGTTAGTTCCTCCGGAACCGGGAAGACATTTGATCTTGTATTTGACAGTGCTAGATAACTCTTTTGGCTGTATACTGGGCAGCGTGATGAAATTGGAAAGAAAGAGCAGGCGATATATTACCTCAGCAAAAAGTTCACATCTTATGAGGTAAAATACACTTAGTTGGAAAGAACGTGTTGTGCATTAACCTGGGTTGCTCAGAAACTGAAACACTACTTGTCAGCTTATACTACATATCTGATGTGAGCACATGATTTTTGCACTAGGCAAACAAGTTCCAAAATTAAAATAATAATATTTTTGGTTGCAATTATATGTTTTGTTTGAAATTAGAAGCATTTGTGTGATTGAATAATTAGAAATTAAAATAAGAAAAAAAGGAAGAAAGAAATAGGTTAAGTACTTATTTCGTTTGAATTAATTAGTTAAAAAGAAAAATCATCAAAAAATAGCTTTAATTAGCGGAAATTAAGGAAAAAATAATAAAAATTACCAAAAAATGTTAAAAAATTAGTATAAGTAGGAAATTGATTAATTTTAAATAATCCAAAAGAAAAGAAACAAAAATACAAAAAGAAGGTGTTTAAATAATTAAAATACCAGAAAAATTACAAAAAATATATATAAGGTTAATAAATTTGGGCCAAAAACAGTCCAATTAGTTGGCCCAGTGTTTGAGCCCAAATAGATCCGGTCCATGGCCTCTGAATTAATAGAATCTCAGCCGTTCATTGCATCACATCCAACAACTGAGAATTTTAGCGCATTTTTTATTGGTTAATTAATATAAGGAAATTGATCTCAACCGTCCAATCCATTTGATCTAATGGAAGAGATCATTAGTCTCATTATAGGTGAGACGACATCATTTAAGTAATGCTTGGTCTTGACCGTGGATCATCAGAGATCCAATGGCCAAGATCACCTCGTTGGCCACGAGTATAAAAGGCTTTGGTCTCGTTTGAGACCGGTCATTTTACACAACTCAAACACTAGCCGCCCAAAAATCTCTCCCGTCTTCTTCTTCTTCTTCACCTTAATCCAAGTCAGCAACCCTAGCCGGCCATGGAGGGCACCACCCTCCGCGGTGGTCTCCGGCCACCTCTTCACCCCAAAAACACCCTTTCCTTCTTCTTCATCCCTAGTCTCACCCCAAAAACCCTAAAGCCCCTAAGACAGACCCCCTTCTTGAAACTCCGGTCACCGGAACCTACCACCGGTGACCACCAAACAACGAACCTCCCTTCCAAACCAATGCCAATCGGACCACCTTGGTCCGATCTACCCAACCCTACCATTCATTCCCCTCGAATATCCCTAGATCCCGTCGAATATCCAAAACAAAGTCATCGGAACCCTAACTCCGGCGACTCAAAAAACTCAAACCTTTCAAGATCCAGTCTTTATACCCTCCCAAACATCCCACTACAACCAAAAACTCAAAAATACTTCACCTTGAAGTCTAAAACAGAAAAACAGAAAGCAGAATGAGAAAAGAATGAAAAAAGGAGAAGAACAAAGGTCTGGAAAAACATGAGAAAAAAAAATAAGAAGGAAAAAGGGGAAATCTCGGGGGACAATCCCTGCTAAGCTAAGTACCCTCTCATCTTTGTTTTATTTTTCTTTATTTCTTTGCTTTCTGTGTTCTTTCTTGTTTTGAATGTTTCCATCTGATTCTTGTTCTTCGCATGTTAGTTTTAGGGGTTTTCTGCTTATCTTTTTGTTTCTTTCCTTTTTCTGTTCATCTTCTCTTGTTTCACATCTTGCGTCCTGCATATTCTTGTCTGTCTCTCTGTTTTCTTTAAATCTCAAGATCTTGCTGTTCATCTTCTATATCTTGCTGTGTTTCTTTGAGCCTGTTATTATAAGGTCTTTGTTCATCTTGTTCGTTTGTTTTGATTTGGTGTTCTTCTGTCTTGTCTATCATGTTCTTCTCCTTCAAAGTGAGAAAGATCCATCTTTTCTTTGTCTTCTTGGTTTTGGCTTCCGATTTACTCATCTCTTTTATGACTCTTCGCATGAATAGTCTCTTGGTCAGGGCTATTCATCTTTTCCTTATACTAAGATTATCTCGTCTATTTGGATTGCTGGTCTGATTTGAAAACTTGACTTGGATATCTTGTAAATATTAGAGCCTTTCACCTTGTTGGTTTTCGATTTTTGTCTTCACATGTTTTTAGTTCTGATGAGTTTTTAGACTCTCATTTTGTACTAGTTCACCTGTGGTTAACTCTCCGTAGTTGAGCAATCTTTCTCTTCTAGTCTTTTCATGTTTAGTTATAATGTTAGGACAAACTGCTAGTCTCATATATGAGTTTGTTCTATTCAGTTTTCATGGTTTTCTTTTTAGCATGATTCTAGGATTAGCCATTTGACTCTCATGACTACTTAAGGACTACTACTCTAATAACACCCTCAGAGGTCTTTCACATGCATTTTAATGTCTATGATCTTTCTCCTGTCTTGTGGCATGATAGATTCAAGACCCTTTCTTCATTATATTCTCCATGTCCTCCTGTTCTACATGCTTCATCCTGTTTGTCATGACTTGTATGAAAAGTGGTTTGGTATGACTAATCTCATAGATCCATAGTTTTTTCTAAGCCATGCTTAAATCCTTCTCTTATTGTTTGTGATAGTCTATGCTTCTGTGTGTACCTGTGCCATGAACCTTAATGGTTTTGAAGTTTTTCAATTGTCATATGACTTGAGCTAGTAGTGACTAGGTCTAAATTGACATGGGTTCATACTTTATCACATGAAATTGGATAATGTGAATTAATTAACTAAGATTCAACCATATCAAATTGCCCTTTCTGAGTTTTGGTTGATTAATGCATCTTGTTTGATCTTGTGTGCCTGTGTATGCAATACATGTTAAAAAATGACTGAGTTTTTAGTAGTTCTTGTTAATATGAGTTATTGATTAACACTGATCAACCTTAGGGGATTGGTTATAGCTGCTAGTGCTAGGTTCAATGGAAATGGCTAGTCTTTAAATAGGCTTAAGACTGAAAACTGAACAAACATAGGATATTAGGTAATAAGTGACCAAAAGAGTGGTCAATCTTGCAAGTTGATCAACTCTACAAGGTCCAAACACAATAGTCCATCTAAAAAGAGGCTAGTTGTGCAAAACTGGTTAAGTCTGCAAATGCAGGCTTACCAAGGCTCATTTGAGCCCTGAGTCTCAGGTGGCTAGGTCTGCAAAGACCTTAGCCCAGCTTGTTGATCAGTTTAAAGGCTAGAATATGCAAAAATGGGCTACGTCTGCAATACCAGACTTGCCCAGGCTTCTTTTGAGCCCTGAACCACAAGTGGCCAAGCCTGCAAAGGCTTTGGGCCCAATTGTGTTCAGTAAATTGGTTTAACCACCAAAGCCAAGTCTCAACTTGAGACTGGCTAAGTATTAAATAGGGTAAATATAATAAGAAAGCAAGCTAGTCCTGTAATTAGTTTTTAAAATGAATTAAAAGGGTTAATTAACTAAAAATGAAACAAAAGAGGCTAAGTCTTAAATAATAGAACTGGCCAGTCCTTAAATGACAATGCAAGGACTGGCCATAGGTTAAATGAGGCCCAAAAGTTGAATACCAGACCTAGGTAGGTCGGGTAAAATAGCTAGATCATTAAGGGCATAAAGGGAAGCCAAAAAGGTACAATAGTGAATAGTTTAGAACATATAGGGTTAAGGAAGTCATTTGTACCCCTGATTTCTGCAATTTTGCAGAAGTTTAAGTGTATAATGGTATCCCTAAAAAGGAAAATCTGTAAAAATCTTTAACCCATAAGGATACTTTAGTAAAAAGCTTTGAAAGGGAATCTTTTAGAACCTTCCAGCACATGCTGGAAGGGATTTGATAACTGAAATATGGGTCTAAGTGTAAACTTGATAATTTTAAGAGGGGGAGAAGTGGGATTTAATCCCATACTTTCTCCCCAAGTCATCAGCCCCTTCCCTTCCTATAAATATTCCTAAAAAAGAAGTGAATTGGGGGCTGGCTTTTGAAGAAAAGTTCAGAGAAAAAGAGTATTAACATAACAATAGGCTTTTCCTGCATTTTTCGAGTGAGAACTTGGGGGATATTCATCTGATCTTTTGGATTTTGCTCGAGTATTTGCCTGGGTTTTCATTTTGCTGTTGTTGTGGCTTTCTTATTCGTTGATATTCAATCCATCGCTGTTGCATTTGCTGTTTGAGTCTTCTGCTGTGCTTACTTGCTTAACCCGTAGACTTATTGATCTCTTTTGCTGATTCAGGTACTTTTCTATTCGTTAGAAGCTATAATGGTGAGTTGATTGAATAAAAATGAAGATTCAGCTTAATTTTTGTGTTATTATGTAGTCTGTATTTTAATGTTGTTAATAGCTGTAGTATCAGTTTAAATTTGTAGTTTATTTGTGTTGTAGTAGGTAGCAGAGAGAAACAAACACAAAAAATATTGTAATAGTTAGTGATATAGTAGTAGTATAGTCGTAGTAGCATATCACACTTAGTTTAAATAGGTAAAACCAAAAATATAAGTAAACGAATCACGATGTCAATACGTTACTGACAATTGCTTCACAGAGATTTTCGTAAACCATCATCACTTAGCTAATGCCTAAACATGGAATAAAAACGTTAGATTGGGTAGTGATTCATGTATAATTGAAGTTGATAATTTGCTAATGAGCTAAGCTGAAGTAAAATCAGTAGTTTAATTATGACAAAGTCTTTGAGCCACCTAGATGAAAGTATTCAAGTTATATTAATGAATGCTTAGACTGTTTAAACCATGTTCGTGTGATTAGTCTACTTATAAACTAAGGCTCAGATATGATTAAGTTTTAACAAAGGGAAATAACTAGATAGTGAAACAACTTAAGTAGAACCAGATTTATGATGATAAGGGGGCTTAGCTCATAATGACACCAGTAATATAGTTGTGCTTCTGTGAATAACTCGTTTAGTTTTCCTAGACAACGTAAGTAGTTAGTTGAATCGTTTTAATTTGACCAAATCTCATAGATAATTAAGCTGTGTTCTTAAATTTTTCAACTAGTAAACGATTAGATGTTAGTATAAAATTCTTGGTTATTAATTGGTAATAAAGACAATCATTAAATCTTCATGTATAAAAGATGGTTGATTCAGAATTAGTGATTCATGTATTGATTTCCTTTGATAATAAATAAAAGTGCAATTTTAAATCCAGATGTGTATCTTTGTATATTTACTTCTGTTGTTATTGTTCCTGTTTAGTTTGGGCCCAATATGCGTCATGGGCCTGAACCATCGTGTAAAGCCAACTGGGCCTTTGAGCAAGAGCTTAAGAATGGCCTGGGTCTTTGAGACCCGGGCAGATCAGACGCCCAATTAAGTGAGAAAACAAAAGCCCCGGCCCAGTGAAGAAAACGAAAAATGGTCTGGGCTTGATACTGAAAAGCCGAAAAGATTAAGGAAAAAACATATATAGAAAATATAGTTGAACAAATAAGATTGGACTTTTAATAAATAATTGGGATAAGCCTCGCACGATATTAAACAGCGGGGCCCCCTTTTTAGTAATAAGATAACACAATTAGACCCGGGAAGGCTATTAGCAAATTCCATAGTCTTACCCAAAATAATAAAAAGCCGATAGACCATTTAGGGCACGACTTAATATACTTTCCCTATGAACGAGTGTGCACCTGGTGCAACTCAAATCTTAAATCCCGGCAAAGCTGAAATATACCAATGGTCACAGGCGTACTGGTTGTGGTGTGACTTGAGGTGTGTTTTCGCGATGTCGCAATTCTATAAAGTAAAAGCACATTCGTATTGTTAAAATCTGTAATGAGTCAAACAAGAGTCAAGAACGACGATTGAGCGACCGTGCTAAAACCACGGAATCCGGGAGTGCCTAACACCTTCTCCCGGGTTAATAGAGTTCCTTATCTAGATCTTATTTTTGTGGACATTAATAAAAGAGTCAATTTCCTCGAATTCGGGATTAATCGGTGACTTGGGACACCATTATTTTCCCAAGTGGCGACTCTGATAATTAAACAAAAATCCCGAACCGATTGTCCTTTAAGTGGAAAAACTCCTTCCTCTTTGTTATTATATCCGTTTCGGGTACTAGAACATCGAGATATACCCTACATATATATAATATGATGTTTGGGGTAGTAAAAAGGGAGGTGTGACAGCTCTGGTGACTCTGCTGGGGAATCCAACCCAGAACTTCGGTTTCAGGATTTAAGAACTCGAACTCCGTAGAATTGACGTTCTTGATATTTTTGACTTCGTTATATGATTTGAACAACATGCTATGTGTTTTAACGCTTTGATATTACGTGGATTGTATATAAAAACTATGCCGAAAACCCTTCTCTTCTTCACCCCCCGGGGATGTTCTTACTAGTTGAGACTCCCCTATCTGTTAAGTTACCCCAAAATTTAGAAATAGAGGCCGGATAAGTTACAAAGCCGATTGACTCCGCGAGTCACCGGTACGTAGCCCCCTCCTCGATTCGAGTTGTCCGCTCGGGTACACGGTCTAGTATTCTATGAAAACTATAAGATGTTGAACATAGGTCTAGGACAATTATTTGCATCATATCTGACTTAGGGGACTCAACACAGGGGTTGGGTTCGTCTAGGACAAGTGACTCGGTATTTAAAAGACCGAGCATATTAGGTGTTGCATTTTATTGTCCTTGATAATTATGTTGACCGGCAAAACTCCCGAAAATAGAAAAGTGTTGAAAAGAAAAGAGAGAAATTCGAACTAGTGAAAAGAAAGCGTATTCGGAAAATCTAAAAATTTGAAAAAAGAAGAAGAGAAGAAATGGTTTTTGAAATAATTGGTAAACTAATCTGACCGAACTACGCAGGTTTGATTCAAGGTGGGATACGTAGGCAACCCTTGAACGGGTCCAACCACTCCTTTTAGAAAAAGACCAAAAAGATTTTTCTTTTCAAATAATCGGAGGGATTGTTATTTTTGGAAATGGCCGAATGTTCCGAAAGGACGCCGGAAGGTTGTTTTAGCAAAAAATGGCCACTTCGAGAGTCATGTCTCTTTCAAAAAATGAAAATTTGCATTGAAAAAGATTTTTCTCTTTTCTGAATAAAATCGCCTTAATAAATGTGCAGGATGAGCACAATATTGAATGAACCTTTCGCCTTAATGAATAAAATCCCTTTGGAGCTGAGACTATGGTGGCACGACATGGAATCAGAAAGTCAGAACTGGATCAAAGTTTACTTGAAGGATATCACGGGGTTATTAGACATAATTCCCCGGGGCGACATAATCAGAGCATTGGTCACGTATTGGGATCCTTCACACAATGTACTACATCTTTCAGACTTTGAACTCACTCCTACTCTGGAGGAGATTGCTTTCTACATAGGGAAAAATGAGGTCCCCTTGAAAGGAAAATACCCGATATCCCCGAGAGCAGTAACGGTGCATCGCTTTTTGGATTCTTTGAAAATTGCTAGAAATGTCCACAATGAGGATTTAACCAATGGATTTTGCTCCCTGAACTTCATCTATAGTAGATACGGACATGTCGGAGGTTTCAACGACTCCACGAACAAGCTGTGTAGCAAGTCCAACCGAGCAAAGTGGGAGGAGCACCGACGGTTTGCTTTCTTAGTGGCATTTCTCGGAGTTATCATATTTCCGAGAAAAGATGGGCACATCAATATAAAGGTTGCTGGGGTAGCAAGCACTTTGGTAGTACAAGACAATTGTACTTTAGCGCCAATGATTTTAGCTGACATCTACCGTGCTTTAACTGCATGCAAAGTTGGAGCCAACTTCTTTGAGGGATGCAACTTGATTTTGCAGATTTGGTTGATTAAACATCTATGTCATCATCCTTCGTTCTCAAGTTATGGGCCGACTGGAAGAACATGCCTCGAAGAATTTTAAAAGAAGTTAAATTGCCAGAAGGAGTAAAGGATTGGATTTCGCATCTACGATCATTGACCGACGGCCAGATTGATTGGACAAATGATTGGTTACCTCTTGACGAGGTAATTTATATGCCGGCAGAAGGGTCACACTTTTTGATCATGGGCTTAAAAAGTATCCAGCCTTACGCCCCGTACAGGGCACTGCGACAGCTTGGTAGAAGTCAAGTTATACCAAAGGACGACGACCTTAGTTCACAAGTGATAGAGATTAGTCCGGATGGGCAATTCCCGGAAGCAAATGTCAGTCAGATTGGGAATGAATGTCAGAAGTTGAAGGTAGATACTTGTGTGCAGAACAGAGCCCGAGGTGAGGTGTCGTCCGGATATTCCGCATGGTATCGACGGGGTATTGAGCATGACCGGCCTTCGAAAAGACCTCACTTGCAAGATATGGTGGAGCAATCTAAAGAAAATAGGAATTGGGCGGCCAAGCAGAGCGAATATAAGGCCTAGATCAGCTTGCTGGAAAAACAGTTGAGAGACCTCCAGTTTGAAAGCGGTTTGCAGGCAGCATCCGACGAGGAAGAGAAAAAGCAGCTGAAGAAAGAAAATGAAATGCTGAAGGCTCAGGTTGCTAAGATGAAAATTGCATCCGAGACCCCCGTTCGCTTAGCCCGAGACGAGAAATTGATTGAAACTCTTCGGCGCAAGGTGAATGACTACAGCTTCATCTTAGACAAAGCAGAGAAGGAATTAGTCAGGGCTCGGAAGCAAGTGGCCAGAGATGCCGAGGAGAGAGCCAAGTCGGTTCAGCAGCTACAGGACAAGCATGAGTTTGAGGTAACTCGACTAAGAAAGAAGATTGTTATAGCCACTGTCAAAAGTAACAAGGTCATCAAAGATCTCGAAGAAGAAAGAGAACATTGTTACACGACTATGGCTCGGCTAGAGTTTGAGCTACAGCAAACACAAAAGGTGAACCAACACACTTTAGATGCTCGCACAGAACAGGTCAGCCAATTGCTTCAAGAGAAAGGGGTTATTCGAGAGAAAATTGTCCACATTGCTCAGTACATCACCCGAAAGAGCCAGCTATGTGAAGATATGTCCCGGGGAACCTTTGTGTCAGTAGTGAAATTCTTTGTACAGCAAGTCATGTCTGACCTGGATAGGCTCAAAAAGGGGTTAGCATATAGGCCCGCGGCAAGATCGAACGATGTCTCGCGGGCATTAGGAGCATTGATTTATTCTTAGGGCATGCATTCTGTATTTATATTTCTCTGCATTAGCATTACAACATCATCTTGTAAATCAGTATTTTTGAGATATCAATGAAAATCAAGAGTTGTTGTCAATCCTTTTTGCTTTATGTCAATTTTTTATTTACAATAGGCAAATAAGTAGGAACCCAAATCAATAAATAAAATAAGGAAAAAGAAAAAGAGAAAGAAAAGAAAAAGAAAAGAAAAGAAAAAAAAGGAAAAAGAGAAAAGAAAGAAAAGAGATGATTGGTTCAAAATAAACAAAGGCCGGGATGATGCATGACGATCCAAGGAAAATGTGTTTGTTCTAAATCGTTGCATCTTATCTTTTCATGTGCTAACCACTAACGTGCGTTGCTGTTTATGAGATTCAGATTCTAGTTGGCAACTAGCATTCTGGCTACTCACCCCTACAACACAAGATATAAGAAAATGACCAAGGCCATGTCACAAGAAATTGAAGCAACAGTCATGGATCCCGTCCAGGAGGAGGAAGTTGTGGACGTGACGGGGATGAAGGAAGAGATGTACAAACTTAAACAGCAGATGGCTGAGATGTACCAGGTTTGGTCGAGGGGTCAACCCTTGCCTACTTATCCTGCTAACCCCGCATACATCCCTTCAACCAATCCCAACCCTGAGCTACCCACTATGAACTCGTCCTCTACATATCCCGACTATCAGAACTACTATGCTTCCACCTCTCAAGTACCACCACCTCTGTCAAAACAAGTACCACCCCAGCCACCCCATGTTGCTCCGGTATATGTAGCACCTCCACCTGCCGCCTTGCACAAGTCATCCAGTGAACTATTGTTTCATGTACAAGACACCCACTACTACCCACCTGAGCCAACCTTCCGGCAGCATGAATCTCACACTCCATTGATGGAAGCAATCGAAGAGAAACCTGTTAAGAATGCAGAACAGGAGGAGATGGCCAGGAAAATGAAGAGTTTGGAGCACGCCTTTTGTAATATGCAAGGGTTAGGGGGACAAGTAAGTGTGGCGTACAAGGACCTATGTCTGATTCTGGAAGTGCAACTTCCTGTCGGATTCAAGTTGTCGAAGTTTGACATGTACAACGGACACGGAGATCCGGTACCCCATCTTAGAGGATATTGCAGTAAGATGCGGGGCGCAGGGGAAAGAGATGAGCTTCTGATGGCATATTTCAGCCAAAGTTTGAGCGGTTCCGCTTTGGAATGGTATACGCGCCAAGATCACACCAGATGGTTTATCTGGGATGATCTCGCACAGGCATTCGCAAACCATTTTCAGTAAAATTTGGAAATCATACCGGATAGATTGTCACTCACAAAGATGGAAAAGAAACCTGGTGAAAGGTTTAGAGAGTATGGTTTTAGGTGGAGAGAACAGGCGGCGAGGGTGGATCCGCCGATGAAAGAAAGTGAAATGGTGGACTGTTTCTTGCAGGCTTTGGAGCCTACCTACTATGGACACCTAGTGTCAACCATTGGGAATAACTTTAATGAAGTTGTAAAAATGGGAAGTTTTGTGGAAGAAGGATTGAAAACTAATAAGATTATGAGTTTTTCAGCAATAAAGGCCACAAATCAGGCCATTCAGACTGGGAGTGGAGGAACCATTGGGAAGAAGAAGAAAGAAGAAGTGTCAGTTGTGGAGAGGAAGCCCTGGAACCGCAGCCAATACCATCACCCACCACGACCATATCAGCCATACCCACGAACCATATACAACCCACCAGCATCATACAACCCACCAGCATTATACAACCCACCTCCACCATACTACCCACAAACTACCCCACACTACCACAATCCACAAGCCCAAACTTATCCACCACCACCACAGGTATGGCGAGCCCAGGCCCCGCAGAATGTTTACCATACACAAAATACCTACCCTTCTTCTAAAGCTTACAGAAACCCAAACAAACCCAACATCAGGCCCGACCCAGAGATGAAGAATAGGAATCAGGCAAAGAAAACATTCACCCCGTTGGGGGAATCCTATACTAGCCTCTATCGCCGATTGAAGGAATTGGGAATGTTGAGCCCAATCGAGTCAAAGCTTCCGAACCCACCTCCAAAGAACATCGATCAGTCGGTCAGGTGCGAGTATTGCTCTGGGGCACCGGGACACGACACTAAGAAATGTTGGCATTTGAAAAACGCTATTCTAGAACTCATTGATAGCCGGAGGATTGAGGTACAGGCTCCGGAAGCCCCAAACATTACTCAGAACCCACTGCAGGCTCATCATGAAGCACATATGATAGAGTTGGCACAAGAGGAGAGCAGCCGGAAGCCATCCCAGTCGGCCATGATGATCAAGACCAGTAGCAAAGCAGAGAAGGAAATTGAGAAAGGAAAAGTGATAGCTGAAGAACCAGTGAAAAGGCAACCAGTGGTGGAAAATTTGAAAGTTGTGGTACCATGTGTGAAACCAGTGTTAACAGTGAAAGGCGCAAGCATGGCACCGGTAATTATAAAGCCAGTGGTACAGATGCCGGTGGTAGATACCAAGACTGTACCTTGGAACTACAACAAGGTGGAAGTGGTTTACAAAGGGAAAGAAGTGACTGGAGAGATCAACGAGACGCACGGTCTAACTCGGTTCGGCAGATGTTTTGCCCCGGAAGAGTTGAGAAAAATGAAGCTAGTGAAAGAAAGTCAGTTGAAGAAGCCTGTGTCCGAAGAAGAAGTAGAAGAGTTCCTCAAGAAGATAAAATCTCAGGATTACTCCATAGTGGAACAGTTGAGGAAAACACCCGCACAAATCTCTTTGCTCTCATTGTTGATCCATTCGGAAGAACACAGAAAAGCTCTTACGAAGATATTGAATGAGGCGCATGTCCCTGAGAAGATCTCGGTTTGTCATCTCAAAAAGATTACCAACAAGATCTTCGAATCCAATAAGATTACATTCTCAGACAGTGAATTGCCCATAGAGGGGACTGAACATAATAGGGCGCTTTATCTTATAGTGAAAAGTGAGGAGTCAGTGGTCACCAGGGTGTTGATAGATAATGGCTCAAGTGCAAACATTTGCCCGTTGTCAACTCTTGGGAAGTTGAGTATCAGTCCCAACAGAATTCGAAGAAACAGTGTGAATGTGAGAGTATTTGATGGCGGAAGTAAGAACACTTTGGGAGATATCGTCTTGGAGGTTACCATGGGGCCCGTGGACTTTACAATGGAGTTTCAGGTATTGGACATTGCTGTGTCTTACAACCTATTGCTGGGTCGACCATGGATCCACGCAGAAAAAGCCGTGCCATCATCCTTGCACCAAATGGTCAAGTTTGAATGGGAGCAACAAGAAGTCGTAGTGCATGGAGAGGGAGATACCTGCAATGTCATAATGCCATTTGATGATGCTGATTGAGACAAAGGTCCTTGGGTATACCAGGTGACGGATACTATAACAGTGAACAAGATTGTTGAGGGTGAGAAACTGCCAATCCCTACAGTGGCACCTGCTGCTGTGATGGTAGCCCGGGAAATGCTTAAAATGGATTTGCACCAGGGAAAGGGCTGGGGAAAGCTTTGCAAGGAATCACTCAACCAGTTCAGCGGCCAGTGAACAAAGACACCTTCGGTTTAGGGTTCAAACCCACCTATGCCGACATCCAAAAAGCCCAGAAAACGAAAAAGAAAAACTGGACCCTGCCTAAACCCATCCCCAAACTATCCGACATCTTTGCCAAGCCTGGTACTAAACATCTGACATCTGCTGCATCAAGGTACATTGAGACTAGACCCGATGAGGAGCTCTTGATAAGGTTTGAGAAGATATTTGGGGATGCGAACATGGTTGAAATGGGAGAGGTTACTAGCAGGATGGACGTCCAATTCGTGGGATCTGGTGTTATGCTCAACAACTGGGAAGCCACTCCTTTCCCGATCAGGAAGGAGTCTTGGTATTTAGCTCTTAAAATTCATCATCGTTTCCCCGGAAAAGCAATTTTACTTTTTGTAGTCCCCCACCCCCATGGAAATCAAAATGTACCCAAAAATTTGTTCATCTTTGAGATATCAATGAAATGCAGCTTTTCTTCTTTCTTCATTTTTGCCTTATTTTTTATATTTTCTTTTGTACAGTTCCATATGTGCTGATTCTGATGACATGTCATGCATGAAGAATTCCCGACCCAGTTCTGACAATCGAATTATCATACAAGAAATTGAGGATGATAGTGAGATAGAATATGAGGATGAGGAAACCCTGGAGGAAATAAGTAAGGACATGAACCAATATGAGGAAAAACCCAAACCGAACTTGAGTGAGACAGAATTCGTCAATTCGGGAAGGCTAAATTACATTAGCCGGTTCATCGCTCAATTGACATCAACCTGCGAGCCGATCTTAAAGTTGTTAAAGAAAGATGCAGCAGTGAAATGGACCGACGAATGTTAGGAAGCCTTCGACAAAATTAAGGAATATTTAGCAAATCCTCTAGTGCTAGTTCCTCCAGAGCCGGGGAGACCTTTGATCTTGTATCTGACAGTGCTTGACAATTCCTTTGGTTGTGTGCTAGGGCAATACGATGAGACGGGCAAGAAAGAGCAGGCTATATATTACCTTAGTAAGAAATTCACATCTTACGAGGTAAATTACACTTAGCTAGAAAGAACTTGTTGTGCATTGACTTGGGTAGCCCAGAAGCTGAAGCATTATTTATCATCATATACCACGTACTTGATATCACGGTTGGATCCTCTGAAGTACATATTCCAGAAGCCCATGCCTACAGGAAGACTTGCTAAATGGAAGATTCTGCTCACAAAATTTGACATCATTTACGTAACTCGTACGGCGATGAAGGCGCAAGCAGTTGCGGATCACTTAGCAGAGAATCCCGTGGATGATGAATATGAGCCATTAAAGACATATTTTCTGGATGAGAAGGCAATGAAAGTCGATGAAATAGAACAGGGCGAGAAGCCAGGATGGAAGATGTATTTCGACGGAGCCGTCAACAGTAAGGGAGTTGGTATCGGAGCAGTACTCATTTTAGAAATGGGTCAACATTATCCCGTCACCGCTCAGCTTCGATTTTTCTGTACCAACAATATGGCCGAATGTGAGACGTGTATCTTGGGATTGAGGATGGCAATAGACATGGGTATTCAAGAGATTTTGGTCATGGGTGACTCGGATCTCTTGATACACCAAATCCAGGGAGAATGGGAAACAAGGGATTTGAAATTGATACGTTACCGGCATTGTTTGCATGAGTAGTCCCAAAGATTCTAGTCCATAGAATTCAAACATATCCCAAGAATGCACAGCGAAGTTGCAGATGCTCTGGCCACACTATCCTCCATATTACATCATCCGGACAAAACCTATATAGATCCACTCCAGATCCAGGTGCGTGATCATAATGCTTACTGCTTTGCTATGGAAGGAGAATTGGACGGAGAATCGTGGTAACACGACATCAGATAATACCCGAAGGCAGGCAAATACCCGGAGCAGGCCATCGGAGATCAGAAAAGAGCTATCAGACGCTTGGCTAATGGCTTTTTCCTCAGTGGAGGAATCATATATAAGAGAACACTAGACCTAGGATTGTTGAGGTGTGTGGATGCGCAACAAGCTGATGAGATTATGATTGAGATGCATGCCGGAACCTGTGGACCCCATATGAGTGGGTATATCCTAGCAAAGAAGATTCTGAGAGCCGGGTATTACTGGCTCACCATGGAGCGGGATTGTATCAGGTACGTGAGGAAATGTCACCAATGCCAAGTGCATGGAGATCTAATTCATTCACCTCGAATATCCCTTCCAAACCAATGCCAATCGGACCACCTTGGTCCGATCTACCCAACCTTACCATTCATTCCCCTCGAATATCCCTAGATCCCGTCGAATATCCAAAACAAAGTCGCCGGAATGCTAACTCTCGCGACTCAAAAAACTCAAACCTTTCAAGATCCAGTCTTTTTACCCTCCCAGACATCCCACTACAACCAAAAACTCAAAAAGACTTCACCTTGAAGTCTAAAACAGAAAAAAACAGAAAGAAAAATGAGAAAAGAATGAAAAAAAGGAGAAGAACAAAGGTCTGGTAAAACATGAGAAAAGAAATAAGAAGGAAAAAGGGGAAAGCTCAGGGGACAGGCCTCGCTAAGCTAAGTACCCTATCATCTTTGTTTTATTTTTCTTTATTTATTTGCTTTCTGTGTTCTTTCTTGTTTTGAATGTTTCCATCTGATTCTTGTACTTCGCATGTTAGTTTTAGGGGTTTTCTGCTTATCCTTTTGTTTCTTTCCTTTTTCTGTTCATCTTCTCTTGTTTCACATCTTGCGTCCTGCATATTCTTATTTGTCTCTCTGTTTTCTTTAAATCTCAAGATCTTGCTGTTCATCTTCTATATCTTGCTGTGTTTCTTTGAGCTTGTTAGTATTAAGGTCTTTGTTCATCTTGTTCGTTTGTTTTAATTTGGGGTTCTTCTGTCTTGTCTATCATGTTCTTCTCTTTCAAAGTTAGAAAGATCCATATTTTCTTTGTCTTCTTGGTTTTGGCTTCCAATTTGCTCATCTCTTTTATGACTCTTCGCATGATTAGTCTCTTGGTGAGGGCTATTCATCTTTTCCTTATACTAAGATTATCTCGTCTGTTTGGATTGCTGGTCTGATTTGAAAACTTGACTTGGATATCTTGTAAATATTAGACCTTTTCACCTTGTTGGTTTTCGATTTTTGTCTTCACGTGTTTTTAGTTTTGATGAGTTTTTAGACTCTTATTTTGTACTAGTTCACTTGTGGTTAACTCTCAGTAGTTGAGCAATCTTTCAGTTCTAGTCTTTTCATGTTTAGTTATAATGTTAGGACAAACTGCTAGTCTCACATCTGAGTTTGTTCTATTCAGTTTTCATGGTTTTCCTTTTAGCATGATTCTAGGATTAGCCATTTGACTCTCATGACTACTTAAGGACTACTACTCTAATAACACCCTCAGAGGTCTTTCACATGCATTTTAAAGTCTATGATCTTTCTCCTGTCTTGTGGTATGATAAATTCAAGACCCTTTCTTCATTATATTCTCCATGTACTCCTGTTCTACATGCTTCATCCTGTTTGTCATGACTTGTATGAAAAGTGGTTTGGTCTGACTGATCTCATAGATCCATAGTTTCTTCTGAGCCATGCTTAAATCCTTCTTTGATTGTTTGTGATAGTCTATGCTTTTGTGTGTACCTGTGCCATGAACCTTAATGGTTTTGAAGTTTTTCAATTGTCATATGACTTAAGCTAGTAGTGACTAGGTCTAAATTGACATGGGTTCATACTTTATCACATGAAATTGGATAATGTGAATTGATTAACTAAGATTCAACCATATCAAATTGCCCTTTATGAGTTTTTGTTGATTAATGCATCTTGTTTGATCCTATGTGCCTCTGTATGCAATACATGTTAAAAAATAACTGAGTTTTTAGTAGTTCTTGTTAATATGAGTAATTGATTAACACTGATCAACCTTAGGGGATTGGTTATAGCTGCTAGTGCTAGGTTCCATGAAAATGGCTAGTCTTTAAATAG
This sequence comes from Nicotiana noctiflora, assembly GCA_032618575.1. Classification (NCBI taxonomy): domain Eukaryota; kingdom Viridiplantae; phylum Streptophyta; class Magnoliopsida; order Solanales; family Solanaceae; genus Nicotiana; species Nicotiana noctiflora. The sequence continues at coordinate 60,903 of JASVEL010007988.1, forward strand.
GCTTAAGACTGAAAACTGAAAAAACATAGGATATTAGGTAATAAGTGACCAAAATAGTGGTCAATCTTGCAAGTTGATAAACTCTACAGGTCCAAACACACTAGTCCATCTCAAAAGAGGCTAGTTGTGCAAAACTAGTTAAGTCTGCAAATGCAGGCTTACCAAGGCTCATTTGAGCCCTGAGTCTCAGGTGGCTAGGTCTGCAAAGACCTTAGCCTAGCCTGTTGATCAGTTTAAAGGCTAGAATATGCAAAAATGGGCTAAGTCTGCAATACCAGACTTGCCCAGGCTCCTTTTGAGCCCTGAACCACAAGTGGCCAAGCCTGCAAAGGCTTTGGGCCCAATTGTGTTCAGTAAATGGGTTTAACCACCCAAGCCAAGTCTCAACTTGAGACTGGCTAAGTTTTAAATAGGGTAAATACAATAAGAAAGCAGGCTAGTCCTGCAATTAATTTTTAAAATGAATTAAAAGGGTTAATTAACTGAAAATGAAACAAAAGAGGCTAAGTCTTAAATAATAGAACTGGCCAGTCCTTAAATGGCAATGCAAGGACTGGCCATAGGTTAAATGAGGCCCAAAAGTTGAATACCAGACCTAGGTAGGTCGGGTAAAATAGCTAGATCATTAATGGCATAAAGGGAAGCCAAAAAGGTAAAATAGTGAATAGTTTAGAACATACAGGGTTAAGGGAGTCATTTGTATTCCTGATTTCTGCAATTTTTCAGAAGTTTAAGGGTATAATGGTCTCCCTAAAAAGGAAAATCTGTAAAAATCTTTAACCCATAAGGATACTTTAGTAAAAAGCTTTGAAAGGGAATCTTTTAGAACCTTCCAGCACATGCTGGAAGGGATTTGATAACTAAAATATGGGTCTAAGTGTAAACTTGATAATTTTAAGAGGGGGAGAAGTGGGATTTAATCCCATACTTTCTCCCCAAGTCATCAGCCCCTTCTCTTCCTATAAATACTCCTAAAAAAGAAGTGAACTGGGGGCTGGCTTTTGAAGAAAAGTTCAGAGAAAAAGAGTATTAACATAGCAATAGGTTTTTCCTGCATTTTTCGAGTGAGAACTTGGGGGATATTCATCTGATCTTTTGGGTTTTGCTCGAGTATTTGCCTGGGTTTTCATTTTGCTATTGTTGTGGCTTTCTTATTCGTTGATATTCAATCCATCGTTGTTGCATTTGCTGTTTGAGTCTTCTGCTGTGCTTACTTGCTTAATCCGTAGACTCATTGATCTCTTTTGCTGATTCAGGTACTCTTCTATTCGTTAGAAGCTGTAATGGCGAGTTGATTGAATAAAAATGAAGATTCAGCTTAATTTTTGTGTTATTATGTAGTCTGTAGTTTCATGTTGTTAATAGCTGTGGTATCATTTTAAATTTGTATTTTATTTGTGTTGTAGTAGGTAGTAGAGAGAAACAAACACAAAAAATATTGTAATAGTTAGTGATATAGTAGTAGTATAGTCGTAGTAGCATATCACACTTAGTTTAAATAGGTAAAACCTAAAATATAAGTAAACGAATCACGATGTCAATTTGTTAATGACTATTGCTTCACAGAGATTTTCGTAAACCATCATCACTTAGCTAATGCCTAAACATGGAATAAAAACGTTAGATTGGGTAGTGATTCATGTATAATTGAAGTTGATAATCTGCTAATGAGCTAAGCTGAAGTGAAATCAGTAGTTTAATTATGATAAAGTCTTTGAGCCACCTAGATGAAAGTATTCAAGTTATATTAATGAATGGTTAGACTGTTTAAACCATGTTCGTGTGATTAGTCTACTTATAAACTAAGGCTCAAATATGATTAAGTTTTAGCAAAGGGAAATAACTAGACAGTGAAACAACTTAAGTAGAACCAGATTTATGATGATAAGGGGCTTAGCTCATAATGAAACCAGTAATATAGTTGTGCATCTGTGAATAACTCGTTTAGTTTTCCAAGACAACGTAAGTAGTTAGTTGAATCGTTTTAATTTGACCAAATCTCATAGATAATTAAGTTGTGTTCTTAAATCTTTCAACTAGTAAGCGGTTAGATGTTAGTATAAAATTCTTGGTTATGAATTGGTAATAAAGACAGTCCTTAAATCTTCATGTATAATAGATGGTTGATTCAGAATTAGTGATTCATGTATTGATTTCCTTTGATAACAAATAAAAGTGCAATTTTAATTCCAGATGTGTATCTTTGTGTATTTACTTCTGTTGTTAATGTTCCTGTTTAGTTTGGGCCCAATATGCGTCATGGTCCTGAACCATCGTGTAAAGCCAACTGGGCCTTTGAGCAAGAGCTTAAGAATGGCCTGGGTCTTTGAGACCCGGGCAAATCAGACGCACAATTAAGTGAGAAAACAAAAGCCCCGACCTAGTGAAGAAAATGAAAAATGGCCTGGGCTTGATACTGAAATGCCGAATAGATTAAGGCAAAAAAAATATATAGAAAATATAGTTGAACAAATAGGATTGGACTTTTAATAAATAATTGGGATGAGCCTCGCACGACAGCGGGGCCCCCTTTTTAGTAATAAGATAACGCAATTAGACCCGGGAAGGCTATTAGCAAATTCCATAGTCTTACCCAAAACAATTAAAAGCCGATAGACCATTTAGGGCACGACTTAATATACTTTCCCTATGAACGAGTGTGCACCTGGTGCAACTCAAATCTTAAATCCCGGCAAAGCCGAAATATACCAAAGGTCACAGGCGTACTGGTTGCGGTGTGACTCGAGGTGTGTTTTCGCGATGTCGCAATTCCATAAAGTAAAAGCACATACATATTGTTAAAATCTGTAATGAGTCAAACAAGAGTCAAGAACGACGATTAAGCGACCGTGCTAAAACCACGGAATCCGGGAGTGCCTAACACCTTCTCCCGGGTTAACAGAGTTTCTTATCCAGATCTTTCTTTCACGGACATTAATAAAAGAGTCAATTTCCTCGGATTCGGGATTAACCGGTGACTTAGGACACCATTATTTTCCCATGTGGCGACTCTGATAATTAAACGAAAATCCCAAACCGATTGTCCTTTAAGTGGAAAAACTCCTTCCTCTTTGTTATTATATCCGTTTCGGGTATTAGAACATCGAGGTATACCCTACATATATATAATATTATGTTTGGGGTAGTAAAAAGGGAGGTGTGACATCTGATATCACGGTTAGATCCATTGAAGTATATATTTCAGAAGCCCATGCCTACAGGAAGACTTGCTGAATGGCAGGTTCTGCTCATAGAATTTGACATTATCTATGTAACACGTACGGCAATGAAGGCACAAGCAGTTGCAGATCATCTAGCAGAGAATCCAGTGGATGATGAATGTGAGCCGCTAAAGACATATTTTCCGGATGAGGAGGCAATGAATGTTGAAGAAATAGAGCAAAGTGACAAGCCAGGTTGGAGAATGTACTTCGACGGAGCCGTCAACAGTAAAGGAGTTGGGATTGGAGCAGTACTTATTTCAGAAACGGGTCAGCACTATCCTATTACCGCTCAACTTTGATTTTTCTGTACCAACAATATGGCCGAATATGAAGCGTGTATACTGGGATTGAGGATGGCAATAGATATGGGTGTTCAAGAGATTTTTGTCATGGGTGACTCGGATCTTTTGATACATCAAATTCAGGGAGAATGGGAGACAAGAGATTTGAAATTGATACCTTATCGGCATTGTCTACATGAACTATCCCAGAGATTTCAATCTATAGAGTTTAAACACATCCCAAGAATGCACAATGAAGTAGCAGATGCTCTAGCCACATTATCCTCTATGTTACATCATCCGGATAAAGCCTATATAGATCCACTTCAGATACAGGTGTATGACCAAAATGCTTATTGTTTTGCTATGGAAGAAGAGCTAGATGGAGAACCGTGGTATCATGATATTAAGGAATACTTGAAGACAGGAATGTACTCAGAACAAGCCACTAGAGATCAGAAGAGGGCTATAAGACGATTAGCAAATGGCTTTTTCCTCAGTGGAGGGATTGTATATAAAATAACACCAGACTTAGGATTGATGAGATGTATGGATGCGCAACAAGCTGACATGATTATGACTGAGGTACATGCGGGAGCTTGAGGACCTCATATGAGCGGGTATGTTTTAGCAAAAAAGATACTGAGAGCAAGATATTATTGGCTCACCATGGAACGAGATTGTATTAGATATGTGAAGAAATGCCACCAATGTCAAGTACATGGAGATTTGATTCATTCTCCACCTTATGAATTGCATACGATGTCCCCACCTTGGCCATTTGTTGCCTGGGGCATGGATGTCATCGGACCAATAGAGCCTGCAGCCTCTAATGGACACAGAATTATATTGGTCGCGATTGACTATTTTACCAAATGGGTGGAGGCAAAGACATTCAAGGCAGTGACGAAGAAGGCCGTGGTGGATTTCATGCATGAAAATATCATATGCCGCTTCGGAATTCCTAAAGTAGTTATCACAGACAATGGAGCAAATCTGAACAGTCACCTCATGGCGGAAGCATGTCAAAGGTTTAAAATCCTGCATCATAACTCTACACCTTACAGACCAAAGGCAAATGGAGCAGTACAAGTTGCAAATAAGAATATAAAGAAGATTCTTAGAAAAATGGTGGAAGAGTCAAGGCAATGGCATGAGAAGTTACCCTTCGCTCTTATGGGTTATCGCACAATCGTACGTACCTCGATTGGTGCCACACCCTATTCATTGGTGTATGGAATAGAGGCTGTTATACCCGCAGAGATTGAGATACCATCCCTTCGAATCATAGCTGAAGCTGAGATCGAAAGCCCGGTTGGAACAATTGAATCTAATTGATGAGAAGAGGTTAGCAGCAGTTTGCCATGGGCAATTATATCAACGGAGAATGGCTAGAGCATATAATAAGAAGGTACGTCCTCGAAAATTTGAAGTAGGACAATTGGTATTGAGGCGTATCCTACCACATTGGGCTGAAGCAAAAGGTAAATTTGCACCAAACTTGGCAAGGACCGTTCATGGTATCACGGGTGTTGTCCAATGGAGCCCTATATCTGACAGATGTTGAAGGAAAATGCGTAGAGACTACTATCAATTCAGATGCAGTCAAGAGATATTATGTATGATTCCTTTTCATTTGTATAATTGTATTTGTTCTGATTTTGGAATTGAAATGATGAAGGCATTTTATTCTCTATCCAAACACTTTATCCATTGAGCCTTATTCGATCTATTCTTTCATACCCCTCTCTCGTAATTGCTTACGATACAAAAGGAAAAGTAGGAAAAATGAAAAAATGGAAAATGATGATGAAAAAAAAAGAGAGAAAAAGCAAATGCAAACAAAAGCAAAATGCAAACAAAAGAAAAAGACAACGAAATCGGGAAAAAGTCAATCGAAACCATGAATTAATGGCGTAGTTTGAACTACGTCTGACTTGATCCCAAAAAGGTACGTAGGCAGCCTCACTGAGGTTCAGTCACAATAAAGGAAAAATCCAAAAATTCCCCACATATTAAAACTGGGACAGAAGTTACGTTTTATAATTCCGAGAGTTGTAAATATTTTTAAACCCTCGTAAATTTTGAGCCTTTATATCCTTCTTTCTGAATATTTCAGTTGTCGAAAGGCTGTCTTCGTAAAAAAATGGACAAGTTTGTAAAGAAATCCTTCCCGGCCTCAAAATTCATATGGAGTTGAGAAGGGGCCATGTTTGCAGAAATGGCCATTTGGTTGAAATTGGCTAACAGGGAGGAATCTGCTAGTTTTTTTAATTTATATTTCTTTTGATTAGATCATATGGTGTTTGATTTTCAAGTCTGTAAGTATTTCTTTTCATCAAAATCCGTTAGTATGGCTAGTTTTTAAAACTTTGTAATCAAGTTTGTTTTATTGTGAAAATTGAAAATTCCGGTAAAGAAAAATGTTTTATTATTATTGTCCTTTCATGGATGAACTACGCAAGGTCTGATTCATGCGGGGTCATGATACGTAGGCAATCTCCATAAAATTCGACCGCAACTAAAAAGAAAAAAAAAGATGTTGTTAATAAGGGGAACCGAATGAGTCAATTTCTAACATATTTTTTTTGAATTGTTAATAAAATTAAGGTGGTTGGTTGTGGTACCTCTTCCCTGCAAAACCCAGAGGCAAGAGAGCATGGCAGAGAATCTCAAGACCAAATGGGTTGGTACTGATACCCGACAACAACTGGTTGAACGAAACCACGGGTTAGTAGAAGAAGTCACAATACTGAGACAACATGTGGCTGACATGTATCAGGCATGGATGGATGGGAAAGCACCACCCTCTCCACCACCTAGCTTCCTGGACTCTGTTCTTACCCGAACACCGAGCGCAATGCCGGATGATCCCCCGCACTCCCCATATATACCCACCTATCACAATTTTTTCAGCCACCCCAATAGCTCCATCACTCGGTATCCATCTATCTTTCTCATGAGTGCCCTCCAGTCACATCCACTGTTCCCGACAATAAACATCCACCCGAAGCTCATGTTACCCAACATTACCCCTCCGAGGTTGCTCACCAAGGCCCCAAACAGAGCCCGCAGGTTGAACCTCCCCAACGACAAGGTCCAGTGGTCGTCTTTGGTAAAGGCCCTCTATATCAAACCCATGGATATCCTTGTAATTCTCCTGGCCCCTACTTCTCCCCACGAGCATACCAGAAACCCCACGGATCAGGTTTTAGGCCAAATCAGGCCTTTAGAAATGAGAGGCTACTGAAACGAGAAAAGGCTCTCACCCCTTTGGGAGAATCATACGCCAGTTTGTTCCAGAGGCTAAGGAAGTTGGGCATGTTGAAGCCGATTAAGATAAAAATGTCGAATCCTATTCTGAAGAAGTTTAATCTTTTTCAAAGATGTGCATACTGTTCAGATGCCCTGGGACACGATATAGAGGCATGTTGGAGTCTAAAGAACGCAATTCAAAAGCTTATTTGTAACGACCCGGCTGGTCGTTTTTGAAATTTACGCCCCGAACCCCATCTAACTGTTCCCCTTAGTTCATTTCTGCTATTGTGGTTTGCCGGGAGGTTCGGTTCTGGAATTTTGAGTGTTTTGGGACACTTAGTCCCTAAATGGGAGCTTTATAGTTGGAAAATGGCCCGTAGTCGGAACAGTGTTAAGACGACCTCGGAATGGAAATCCGATGGTTCCATTAGCTCCGTTAGGTGATTTCGGGGTTGGGAGCATGTTCGGAATGTATTTTGGAGGTCTGTAGCTCAATTAGGCTTGAAATGCCAAAGTTTGAAATTTTGGCGAAATCCGAACGATAGGTGAGATTATGTAGCTTCGTTATGTGATTTTGGATATGTCTGCAAAATTTGAAGTCAATCGGACTTGATTTGATAGGTTTCGGCATCGGAAATAGAAATTGGAATCTTCAAAGTTCATCAAGCTTGGATTGGAGGTTAATTCATATTTTTACGTTGTTTGATGTGATTTGAGGCCTCGATCGAGTCCGTAATGTGTTTTGGGACTGGTTGGTGTTATTGGTCGGGGTCTCGAGGGTCTCGGATGTGTTTCGGATGCCCAACGAGTCATTTTTGGAAGATTTTTGCCGTTTTGAACATAAATGTAATGATCCAAAGGTCTATTTTAGTTCTAGAGATCCAAATTTGATTTCGAGACTTCAAGAATTTAAATCATGAGTTATAGGACTGATCTGGAAATTTTGGTTTAATTTCATCGAGTCGCGATTGGGTTTTTGACGCGAAATGTGAGTTAATTGTTTAACGAGCGAAATTGTTGTTAGACTGAGCAAATGAGATCCAAATTCAGTTTTTTTGAACCACTGGATCCGTATAAAAATTACTGAGGCATAGGAAAAAGAATCGTCGAATTTCGAGTTCGTATGATGGAGTTAAAACCATTTTGGTGTAAAATGGCTGTGCTGCAATTTTTTTGAAAAAGCTACTGCATTTTATGAATAGTGAACAGTACCCGCGCGTGAACAGTAACTGCGCGGCGCGAACAGTGAACAGTGTCCGCGCGTGAACAGTACCGACGAAAATTATGGGCAGTATATCCCCGATTTTTGGGTCATTTTCCTCCATTTGTTTGAGCAACTTGAGAGCTTTTGGACAGAAATTGACGGGGAATCGCTGGGATATCATCGGGAAATCATCGGAGGTAAGTTTCTTGGCCTAAATTCGTTAGTTTATCGTGAAATCCGTGATTATTTCACTGTTAATGGAGGATTAATGGATGGTTTTAGCCCTAGGCCTAAATTATAGAAAATCATTGATTTGAATGGGCAAATGGAGTCCGATTTTGATAATTTTTATATGCACGGACTCGTGTTGAGATAAGGAACCCGAATACATAACTTTTGTAATTTATCGAGAAATGTACCGAAAGTTGGGTTTTGGCTTGTGGGTTTTGGTGTATTTTGAATTGTTTTGATTGGGTAATGCCCAATTGGCCTATTTTGATGTGATTCCATTGATTTTTATCAGATAGTACACCTGTGGTGGCCGACATTTGCGGCAAGAGAGTTGTCTCTTAGCGGTTTTGTACCGGAGTCGAGGTAAGTGGCTTGTCTAACCTCGTGTGGGGGAACCTTCACCCCTAGGATATTATGTGATTGTTTAAATGCCTTGTACGCGAGGTGACGGGCGTGTACATGCGCTGGTTGTTGTAACTCACTTTACTTGAATTTTCCAATTCGTGATATTCCTGTTCTTAGTTGATTAAATTGTGACATTTACCTGGTATTCGTTAGGAAAGCATGATTAGATAGGATTTATCTGTCTAATTACCTAATTGTCTTACTTGAACTTTTTGATAATTGTTGGCACTAGTTTTTGGTGAAGTTGTAATTAAGCATATTATATTTTCTCTGTGCGTTTCTTTATTCGTTGTGTTGGTGGACTGCGGGTTTGATTCCCGGAGATCCCAGGGCTGTGGGTTTGATTCCCAGAGACCCGGAGTGGTATTGTTTGTGGACTGCGGGTTCGATTCCCGGAGATCCAAGTGCTGCGGGTTTGATTCCCGGAGACCCGGAGTTTATTGATATATTTATTGAGATGTGTACTACGGGTTCGATTCCCGGAGATCCAAGGGCTGCGGGTTCGATTCTCGGAGACTCGAAGTTTATTGATATATTTATTGAGATGTGGACTGCGGGTTCGATTGCCGAAGATCCTGAGATCATTGAGACACATCCCGAGGTATTGAGACATGGGCTGCGGGTTCGATTCCCGGAGACCCAGAGATACTGTTTTTGGGACTGCGGGTTAAATTCCCGTAGCTCCTGGATTATTGATTATAGAGTAGGACTGTGGGTTCAATTCTTACAGGTCTTGGACTTGTTGGTTGAGTTTTGTTGAGTTGGTTACTTGTAGTAGACTGTCTTAGTAATTACCTTATCGATGTTACTTCAGATTTATTCTCACATATTCCTGCCTATAACTGTTGATTATTATGTTGTTGTTTCCCTCAGTAGGGCCCTGACATTCCTCGTCACTACTCCATCGAGGTTAGGCTTAGCACTTACTGAGTACCGCTGTGGTGTACTCATGCTACTCTTCTGCACACTTTTGTTGTGCAGATCCAGGTACATCAGGACAGGCTCATACTAGGTGATTCAGCAGCACGTTTGGAGACCTCGAGGTATGATCTGCTACGTCCGCGGATCCGGAGGCCCTCCTTCTATTCTGATAGTATTAGTAGATGTTTTTCCCTCATCTCGTTGTTTTAGATACTCTTGACATATAGAGCCACAGTTGTATTTCCCTTTTAGTCTGTGTTGCCCGTGGGATTCCGGGTCTTGGTGGTATGTTATACAGTATGTTTGACGAGTGTATGTGCCAAGCGGGATGGATTACATTCCTATTTATATGGTTTTCCGCTATTTCTTGTTTAATGTTTATAAACTTGTATATTCCGCAATGTGTAAGGCTTACCTAGTCGCGGGGACTGGGTGCCGTCATGGCAGGTTCACGATTGGTGAACTAGGGTCGTGACAAGTTGGTATCAGAGCTCTAGGTTCATAGGAGTCACGAGACACAGACTAGTTACTTAGATTCTCGCTGATCGATACTGAGACGTATGTATTTATCTACGAGGGGCTATGTAACTATTTAGGAAACTCTTCAATTCTTTGAATTCCTTCTCGTGCGCCATTTATTCAGTTGGAGCCTATGTCATATGTTCTTTTGCATCCACTCGTGTATTGAAATTTGTGCACTTGGTATCAAGTATTGGCCGACGGTTCGTGACGCTGCAGAGGAATTTCAAGGGAGTCAAGAATTTACACAATCATTATTACCGCGTGTCATCCATATCGATAATGCAAGAGAATTGAGAGACCTTCAATTGTGCACACGGGGGTGCACTAGGTTCTAACATTCGATTGTTAAGTACGGTCTTGAGAAGGTTTACTTAACTGCCTAATCATCACAATAATGGTAGAATCACAAGGTGGATGTAGAGCTAAAGGTAGTTGGTGGTAATAAAGACTATATGATTCATATAAGATATCTATTTAGCGAAGGATTCAGCCGGCAAAGATACTGGGGGAAATGAGTTTAACTGTCTTAAGAAGGACATGTACCAAACGAATGTCTTGGGTGGTCTTATCATGGAATAGCAGGATGTATCTTATGGCTTCGTGCCAAGTGAAAGGATTTCACCGTCAACGATCAAATTATGGGTCATGTGTCATATCAGATTTGGCTTGCAATGTATTTAAGTGCTATTCAAAAGTTCTCTGAAGCTTGCTGATGAGTAGGAGTTGAGATTTGCATGGTGTGAAGATGGGAGTTTTGATGTTCCTATGTCCGTAATAATTCTACATTTCATTATCAGCAGGGAAAGCTTCGACAAAGGCTACATGGTGCTTCGTAGGTGTGTGAGAATCACAGTATGTTTTAAGCTGTCGTTGGTAGAGAATGCTCGATGCATGGAGCGGAAAGATGTTTGGTTGTATTGGGATGAGGTCATACGCTATGGTGTTAGAGTGCTAATAGAGCACAGGTGGTTATATTCGTTGGATCAAGTGAATTGCAGTTGAATAAGAGTAAATGACTTGAGAGAATGGTTCTAATATGTTCGAGAGTTGTGTAATAGTGGCCTTGAGCTAAGTGGGAGAGTCCCACCGCTTACGATTGGGTCGCATGGTTAATTACCTGCGTGAATTCTGGGTATTAGCATTAATGGGTTATTGCAGCTATGGAAGAGGACCATGAGTGGTAATTTGAGTATATAAATTGTTGAATGCATGTTATGGTTAGCCTTACTGGCTCATGTTCAAACTTGAGGAAAGATTCATGATTTATGCCTCGTATAGGTGCATGCTTCGAGGGAAGTGATCCCGTTGGGTGCTTTATTGAGAGGGTATTCATATGTTATAAAATTGAGTAGAGTTGGTTGCATATTGGGACAAGTTAGGGCTGGATGGCTCTCAATAGAGGTCCTAGTGAATTCAAGAGGTAAAGTGTGGTGCATGATAATACTGAGACTACAAGTACAGTTGGGAGTCAAATTTTTGAAGAAACTTACGAAGAAGGGCACAACACGTTCTATGATGTTTTGACTTGTGGTGTAGTATTTGAGAGACATGAAATGGCCGCCGTTTTGGAGATAGCATGGCCTTATGATTTAAGGTCACTCGGGGTGAGTGCGGTTGGAAAAAGTTAGGTATTGAAGGGAGATATTAACATTTCTAAGGCAATCCAGGATAAACTGGAAGGAAGTAGATTGATTAGCCATAGTTGAGTTGGCATATTGATGTCAATGATCGGTTCATGCAACATGATCGAGTCATGCATGTGATTTGTGGCGGTGCATTTCAGACTCGTCGGCCGCACTGATTGATGTTATTCTGAAGTATTCTTCTGTTAGGGGCTTGTTATGAGTAGGCAGATATCGGGAAGGGTTATGGTGGCTTGGACCACTACTTAGAGATTGGCATATTCGATGGTTATGAGAATTCGCCTGTATGTTGCTATAGTTCTCCTGAAGTGAGTTAAATGGAGAGTCTTATGTGATGACGTATTAGCCTATCGTCAGTTCTAGAGTTGTGATGGAAATCGTATCTATCGTATATCGGCACATGAGGTGCAGTGAGTGGTATGGAATTTGAAGTAAGGACCAAGGTCGTAGTTTGGTCAATGAATGTGATATAAAGAGCTCCGATGAGCAGGAAAGGAGTTTTAGTGTTTTGAGTAAGATGGGTATTAATGCCAGTATCACTTGAGATCAGTGTTCTGTGAGAAAGACTTTGCATCCCGGTTAAGGACTCCTGATCGCTTTTCAGTGTTAGTGCAGTCGGTGGTTTGAATGTGCAGGCCCGTTTAATTATTCGGAAGATGGTGGGAGTTTGTCCCACAAGAAGATTTTATAGGTGTGACATGTAGTCACTTGATTGGTTAGAAATTTAAACCAAGTATGAGGATTTTGGTGATATCATCCATTTGAGAATTTATGACTGGATGGCACTCCGCTTATTGGGTTATAGACCTGTGAAATATTATTGACTTAGCTTGGCACGACCAAGATAGACTTAAGGTCGGTGGATAAACTTAAATGTGGAAGTGAGCCTTGCGTCAGGCCGGTTGTGTTTCTTCCAGCAATGCGCCCTTTATGGAGGGATAGTCGCGGTCTTATTTCGCAGTTAGTTAATTCATCTATAAGATACATTGCGCCGTATGAGTGAGAGACGGCTTGGTAAGTTCCTTAGGTGTTGAGGTTCAACTCAGCGGTGATGTTATATGAGCATGATGGCTCTTGAGACTCGGATCATATATCGTACCTCAGTTGTGCTTGAGTTTGTAGCCTATAGCGCTATATGTTTCCTTGTGTCTGATATCATGCACCTTAGTGTGCTTATGATCGATATTCAGTATTTTGATGTGATGAGCTATTCAGCTCGACGTGTGGCTCCTTGTGTGAGTTTTATATAGGGATCGGGTGGCACGCCGCCATGGTTATATTGTTTGGATCGGGTGGCACGCTGCCATGGTTATATTATTTGGATTGGGTGGAACGCCGCCATGGTTATATTGTTTGGATCGGGTGGTATGTGTATTGTTGGGATCGGGTTGCACGCCGCAATAGTCTGATGTTTATTTCAGTGTCCATAATTTCTTTTATGTGTTCTGTTTCCTATTTTTCTGAGGAAGTCCATGTTAGTGTGAGAGTTGAATAGTTCTCTCTAGTGTTCGCCTTCCTTTTGTATCATGTACGAATTAGTGGCCTAATGACACATTGTGTCATCTTGTAGGACTTTTGATTATGTCTGAGGTGGCTTATCGCCTGAGCAGTTCATACTGGGTGAGATGAGATTATGGGATTTGGGGTCAGTGCAAACTGATTATATAAAGTATATTATAGAGGAAAGGATCATCCTTTGGTTTAGGACAAGGTAATGGATCTTGTCAGGAGTATAGACCTAATGAATTGTTGATTCAGTAGTTGGTTATGGATATCGGCACATCTCTTCTGTCGGGTCAGTATTGTAAAAGTTAGAACAAAACCTATGTAGATCATGAGGTGCAATGAGAGCATCCGATTCGTTAAATTTTTGGCTAATTTGGTCATAAAATATTATCGTGGTCCTGTGGATTTTGTGTTGCAAGGTAAGAATCCAGCAAGGTTATGCAGTCATGTTTAAGGATGGCGTTTGAGGAATATTGAGTGATCTCTTGATGAAAACAGGCCTGACATAGAATTCTCGATGTTGGAATTAGGCTTTAAGACTTAAATGTTTGAACAAGAGAGAATATCTTCAGATTATATCAGGCTAATGTGCTTAGCTGAGTCCTAGATTTATTGGCCCTTTTGAGATTTTGAGGCGTGTTGGGGAGGTTGCTTATGAGTTGGCCTTACCTCCCAGCCTAGCCGGAGTCCATCCCGTATTTCATGTCTCTATGCTCCGGAGATACCATGGTGACCCGTCGCACGTGTTGGATTTCACTTCTGTTCAGCTAGACGACGATCTGTCTTATGTTGAGGAACCAATGGCCATTCTAGACAGGCAATTCAGGAAGCTAAGGTCCAAGAACATCGCTTTAGTAAAGGTTCAGTGGCGGGGTCTACCGGTCGAGGAGGCGACTTGGGAGACAGAGCAGGATATGCGCAATCAGTACCCTCATCTCTTCACCACTCTAGGTATGTTTCTATGCTCGTTCGAGGACGAACGAATCTTTTAAGTATGGGAAGATGTAACGACCCGGCCGGTCGTTTTTGAAATTTATGCCCTGAACCCCATCTAACTGTTCCCCTAAGTTCATTTCTGCTATTGTGGTTTGCCGGGAGGCTCGATTCTGGAATTTATAGTGTTTTGGGACACTTAGTCCCTAAATGGGAGCTTTATAGTTGGAAAATGGCCCATAGTCGGAACAGTGTTAAGACGACCTCGGAACAGAAATCTGATGGTTCCATTAGCTCCATTAGGTGATTTTGGCATTGGGAGCGCGTTCGGAATGTATTTTGGAGGTCTGTAGCTCAATTAGGCTTGAAATGCCGAAGTTTAATATTTTGGCGAAATCCGAACAATAGGTGAGATTTTGATCCGGGGGTCAGAATGGAATTCCTACAATTTCTATAGCTTCGTTATGTGATTTTGAATATGTCTGCAAAATTTTAAGTCAATCGGACTTGATTTGATAGGTTTCGGCATCGGAAATAGAAATTGGAAACTTCAAAGTTTATCAAGCTTGGATTGGAGGTTAATTCATAATTTTTGCGTTGTTTGATGTGATTTGAGGCCTCGAGCGAGTCCGTAATATGTTTTGGGACTGGTTGGTGTTATTGGTCGGGGTCTCGGGAGTCTCGGATGTGTTTCGGATGCCCAACGGGTCATTTTTGGAAGATTTTTGCCGTTTTGAGCATAAATGTAATGATCCAAAGGTCTATTTTTAGTTCTAGGAATCCAAATTTGATTTCGAGACTTCAAGAATTTAAATCATGAATTATAGGACTGATCTGGAAATTTTGGTTTAATTTTATCGAGTCGCGATTGGGTTTTTGAAGCGAAATGTGAGTTAATTATTTAACGAGCGAAATTGATGTTAGACTGAGCAAATGAGATCCAAATTATGTTTTTTAACCACTGGATCCGTATCGAAATTACGGAGCCATAGGAAAAAGAATCGTCGAATTTCGAGTTCGTATGATGGAGTTCGAACCATTTTGGTACAATATGGCTGTGCTGCAATTTTTTTGAAAAAGCTGCTGCATTTTATGAATAGTGAACAGTACCCCATGCGGGTGAACAGTGAACAGTGTCCGCGCGTGAACAGTACAGACGAAAATTCTTGGCAGTATATCCGCGATTTTTGGGTCATTTTCCTCCATTTGTTTTGAGCAACTTGAGAGCTTTTGGACAGAAATTGACGGGGAATCGCTGGGATATCATCGGGAAATCATCGGGGGTAAGTTTCTTGGCCTAAATTCATTAGTTTATCGTGAAATCCGTGATTATTTCACTGTTAATGGAGGATTAATGGAGGATTTTAGCCCTAGGCCTAAATTATAGAAAATCATTGATTTGAATGGGCAAACGGAGTCCGATTTTGATAATTTTTATATGCACGGACTCGTGTTGAGATGATGAACCCAAATATATAACTTTCATAATTTTCGAAAAGCGTACTGAAAGTCGGGTTTTGGCAACTTGTGGATTTTGGTGTACTTTGAATTGTTTTGATTGGGTAATGCCCAATTGGCCTATTTTGATGTGATTCCATTGATTTTTATCAGATACTACACATGTGGAGGCCGACATTTGCGGCAAGAGAGTTGTGTCTTAGCGGTTTTGTACCGGAGTCGAGGTAAGTGTCTTGTCTAACCTCGTGTGGGGGAACCTTCACCCCTAGGATATTATGTGATAGTTTAAATGCCTTGTACGCGAGGTGACGGGCGTGTACATGCGCTGGTTGTTGTAACTCACTTTACTTGAATTGTCCAATTCGTGATATTCCTGTTCTTAGTTGATTAAATTGTGACATTTACCTGGTATTCGTTAGGAAAGCATGATTAGATAGGATTATCTGTCTAATTGCCTAAGTGTCTTACTTGAACTTCTTGATAATTGTTGGCACTAGTTTTTGGTGAAGTTGTAATTAAGCATATTATATTTTCTCTATGCGTTTCTTTATTCGTTGTGTTGCTGGACTGCGGGTTCGATTCCCGGAGATCCCAGGGCTGTGGGTTCGATTCCCAGAGACCCGGAGTGGTATTGTTTGTGGACTGCGGGTTCGATTCCCGTAGATCCAAGGGCTGCGGGTTCGATTCCCGGAGACCCAGAGTTTATTGATATATTTATTGAGATGTGGACTGCGCGTTCGATTCCAAGAGATCCAAGGGCTGCGGGTTCGATTCTCGGAGACCCGGAGTTTATTGATATATTTATTGAGATGTGGACTGCGGGTTCAATTCCCGGAAATCCTAAGATCATTGAGACACATCCTGAGGTATTGAGACATGGGTTGTTGGTTCGATTCCCGGAGACCCAGAGATACTGTTATTGGGACTGCGGGTTAAATTCCCGTAGCTCCTGGATTGTTGATAATAGAGTGGGACTGTGGGTTCAATTCCCACAGGTCCTGGACTTGCTGGTTGAGTTTTGTTGAGTTGGTTACTCGTAGTTAGTTATTCGTAGTCTGTTGTAGTAATTACCTTATTGATGTTACTTCACATTTATTCTCACATATTCCTGCTTATAACTGTTGATTATTATGTTGTTGTTTCCCTCAGTAGGGCCCTGACCTTCCTCGTCACTACTCCATCGAGGTTAGGCTTGGCACTTACTGAGTATCGCCATGGTGTACTCATGCTACTCTTCCGCACACTTTTGTTGTGCGGATCCAGGTACATCAGGACATGCCCATACTAGGTAATTCAGCAGTACATTTGGAGACCTCGAGGTATGATCTGCTATGTCCGCAGATCCAGAGGCCCTCCTTCTATTCTGATAGTATTAGTAGATGTTTTTCCCTCATCTCGTTGTTTTACTCTTGATATATAGAGCCACAGTTGTAATTCCCCTTTTAGTCTGTGTTACCCGTGGGATTCCGGGTCTTGGTGGTATGTTATATAGTGTGTTTGACGAGTGTATGTGTCAAGCGGCACGGATTACATTCCTATTTATATCGTTTTTCTGCTATTTCTTGTTTAATATTCATAAAATTGTATATTCCGCAACGTGTAAGGATTACCTAGTCGCGGGGACTGGGTGCCGTCATGGCAGGTTCACGATTGGTGAACTAGGGTCGTGACATTATTGATACAGGCATCATTGTCGTGCCAAATCCAAATGCAACAAACACTGGCCAAAGTCCCTCTCCAGTGCATAACGAGACGCGTATGGCAAAGAATGATTGATCGTAAAAATAAGCCGGCAGAGGTAACCCAGAAGCCGTTTGCTCAAAATAACGTGATAAAGACTTGTGAAAATTCCAACAATCTTGATGTGAAATTTAGTGGCTAAGACGCCTCGTTTTGGTAATTGGGAGGATTTTTTGTGGTTTATTTTGTTGTCATTTCTGTTGTCCGGATTATTTTCAGGGTTGTAATCCGGATTTTATCTTGTGGTCAAACCTCCTTATTCTTCCATCTTTGTCATATCAGTTTGCTTAAGTTTTGCCAAAGTTTCATTTTAGTGTTGTACTTTGGATTGTTTTGTTTGTTTTGTTATTTAACCGTTTCGCCGTTAATGAAACATTCAATCTTTTGTTACCCCCAATCATCTTCTTTGTCTAAGTTCTTTTTATCTGTATATTTGTCTTTTGTTCAAATGTCGATTCTAGTGACATGACATGCGCGCAGCTATAGGACTAAACTTAAAAGTTAATCATAAACCATTGGAATGGTGATCGTGACATTTAAAAGAAAAAAAGAACATAATGAGATCTTTTGGAGCTCGAGTCATGTGAAACAAGGACAAGCAAAAATGGAGAAAACCGTAAAGGTGAGCTAGTCAAATTGACGTGGGGTCATTCATAATAATGAAAATGAGAGTATTGCCCAACAGTGCTCTAAAAGATATGACGAATGTTTAATTGTATTGTTTGCACTTGGCATGTTTTGAAGATTGGAATGACGAAGGCGTTTTGTTCTGCTACCCAAACACTTTATCCTTCGTAAACCCTTTGAGCCTTATGTATTTTCTTTCAACCCTTATTCAGACTCAGTAGCAAAGAAACACATAGAAAAAGAAGAGAAAAGAAGAAAACAAGAAAAGCAAGAAGAAAAAAAAAAGAAAACAAGAAAAGCAAAAAGAGAAAAGAAAAGAAAGAAAAGCAAAAAGAGAAAAGAAAGAAGAGAAAAAAAAAAGAAAAGAAAAATGAATGAAAAGGAGAAATAGAACAACAAGGAATTGGGAACTACGTTTGACTTGATTCCTCAAAGAGGATACCTAGGCGCCTCACGACTCGGTCATAGTGTAAATAAAACTAAAAAATCCCCAAGCAAGAAACTGGGACAAATAATTGTGTTTATTAAATAAATCTAGGTCCGAAAGTTGTAAATTGTGAACCCAAAGTTGAATTGTTTTGAGCCTTTAATACCCTTTCTTTCTAGCCCTATCCAAATTCCACATTACGGTCCAAAGAAAGACCTTCCGATCAGTCTTCAAAAGATGCCACGTCAGGCGAGTGAGAGAGTCCTATCAGAACGTAACATTCTGATTCTCAGCAGAAAAGACTCTGATTTCCAGTAGAGGGAATATGAGAGAGTCTTAGTGGTAACACCCCCAATCCCCAAATGAAGGGTAATACAAATGAGAGAGTTTTATCGATGAAAACATTTACGGGCACCATAAGGCGATAAAAGCTGAGAGAAAAATCGAAATGAGAGAGGCTTGATAGTGAAAACCCTTCAGGCACTACAAGTCGAATAAAGATGCAGAGTCAGATGGAAATTACCAGACAGAAATCTTGAAAGACGATTGAAGACTGAGGATAGGCCATATGTGCATGTCATGACTATTAGAGTCGGTATCCGCATTTGATAGGGTTTTATTTTATAATTTCTTTTGTTAGAAAGTCATCTTTTCTTTGTCTTCTATATTAGTTTCCTTTTATCTTTCTCCTTTCATCAAAAATCCCCAGTAGAGTCTGTTTGGTCAAACAAGTTAGAAATGGCTTCAAAATATGCCATCGGATTTCCAATTATGCAAGACGAGATCTGATTGGCACACCCAAGTGGTATAAGTCAGGAGGGAACAAAAGCAAGGCCAGTGTAAAAAAGGATACTTCCCAGCAAGAGAAAATTGACAAAGGGATGTATCAGTGTCATGGAGGATATCTCCAAAAAGCGAAGATTGATAACCTCGAGGCCAAGGCCAATGAGACTCAAAGGTCGGGGAAATGCTCATTCTTAAGCTATGCCACAAAACAAGAGGGATATCTCCAACAAAAAAAAAGAATTTTTAGTGACATGGGTGAACGAAAAAAATGTTTCATATATAAAACATGCAAGATCCTCAAGCAGAGTCACTGACATGGGAATTTGGGTGGTCAAGATACCAGTGGAAAACAATGGTGAAAGGCTTGTGAACAAAAGTAGTCAAGGAGGGCGAGAAAGCAAGAAAAGAAAAAACTAATCCCCAGCAGGAATATCATCCCCAGCAAACAACAAGTTTTTGACAATGAAATGCAGAGCAGGGAAAGAGAAGAAGAACTGTCCCCAGCAAGAACATCACAACCAATCACCGGGTTTTAAACTAACAAATTTTCTTTGATTTGAAGCAGGAAAAGAAAATGGAGTTGATGGCGGAAAGGCATGCCACAAGGAAGATTATCAAACTGGGGCAGAAAATTTTCCTTTCATTTGGAAAATTTTCTGGAAGACAGGTATCCATTTGAGAAAGAAGAAAGATAACACTAGTTTAAGGGAAGTGCCCCATGAACCTGTATTATCCCCAGCGGTGTGGAAAGAAAGGAAATAACAAGTTTTCGATGAAAGGAGTTGTATCCCTAGCGGACAGAACAAAAGGGATGAAACTTGGATTCAGAAAAGCAAGAAGCCAGTGTCATCCCCAGCAGCTTTCAAATGAATAAAATATCGATTTTGAAGGAATAAAATTCCCAACAGTGTTATCCTCAACAGCATTATCCCCAGCGGATAACATTTTGATCCTCAGCAGTATTGAGAGACAATAAAAGTTTTGAAGAGAGTAGTTTTGAAAAAAGAATAAGAAAATAAAAGAATAAGAAAAGAAAATAATAAGAAAAGAAAAGAAGAAGAAGGGGAAGGAAGGAGATTCCCAGCAGTATTAACTCCAACAGGTAAGTAAATCATATCCCAGCAGTCAAAATCTCAGTCTAATGAATCTTTCTCCTGAGATCACATCAATTTAGACCTAGTCTGAGGAATTATCTCCTAGCGTCAAAGTCTTAGTCTAATGAATCTTTCTCCTAAGACATCAAAATCTCAGTCCGATGAATCTTTCTACTGAGATCACAACAATTTAGACCTAGTCTGAGGAATTATCTCCTAGCGTCAAAGTCTTAGTCTAATGAATCTTTCTCCTAAGACATCAAAATCTCAGTCCGATGAATCTTTCTCCTGAGATCACAACAATTTAGACCTAGTCTGAGGAATTATCTCCTAGCGTCAAAATCTTAGTCTGATGAATCATTCTCCTAAGATTTCAAAATCTCAGTCAGATGAATTTTTCTCCTGAGATGGTAATCATTCGATCTATAAATTTTATGTCTTAGCATTAGGCACCCACCTGTATAACGAGGGAATACATTTTCATGTCTTAGCATTAGGCGCCCACCTGTATAACGAGGGAATACATTTTCATGTCTTAGCAATTAGGTGCCCACCTGTATAACGAGGGAATACATTTTCATGTCTTAGCATTAGGCGCCCACCTGTATAACGAGGGAATACATTTTCATGTCTTAGCAATTAGGCGCCCACCTGTATAACGAGGGAATACATTTTCATGTCTTAGCATTAGGCGCCCACCTGTATAACGAGGGAATACATTTTCATGTCTTAGCACTAGGCGCCCACCTGTATAATGAGGGAATACATATTCATGTCTTAGCAATTAGGCGCCCACCTGTATAACGAGGGAATACATTTCATGTCTTAGCAATTAGGCGCCCACCTGTATAACGAGGGAATACATTTTCATGTCTTAGCATTAGGCGCCCACCTGTATAACGAGGGAATACATTTTCATGTCTTAGCATTAGGCGCCCACCTGTATAATGAGGGAATACATTTTCATGTCTTAGCATTAGGCGCCCACCTATATAACGAGGGAATACATTTTCATATCTTAGCAATTAGGCGCCCACCTGTATAACAAGAGGAATACTTTTCAGTTGTTACATCGGAGGAATTGAAACCAGCGACCTACCATGAAGGCAGAGGGACATATCAGAAGATCCCCAGCACAAATCCAAATTCAGAAGTGAGAAAGAAGGCAACAGTGGCCGGAAAAACTCTTCATGTTACAAGATGAGACACACCCGGAGAGGAACAACTTTCAAACTTGGTTGTCCCCAGCGTAACGGACTTGACAAAGGAAGCCGTATCCCCAATGGATTGAGCAGAACGATGAAAACTGGTATTCGGAAAGGCAGAAGGCCAGTGTCATCCCCAAATTTGCAAAATAAAGAAGCACCGGAGGAATCACAAGCCAACAAGAAAGCAAGGCGGCAAAAACAAGTTGAAGATAGATAGGATCATGTGATCCGTAGGCTAGCCTAGCTTTTTGTTTTATTTTTTAGCACGCTGTAATAAGGAGGTCAGTAAGTAGTAGCAGCAACAGCAGCAACAGCAAGATCACAACTTCATGGTAGTCCCAGCTACCAAAACTTCCCGAACTACATTGACCTGATTCCCTTTTAGCCAGGGATATGTAGGAGACCTTTGAAGCAAAGGTTCCGTCAAGTCTTTCAAAGAATTCTTCTCACGGAGTGCTCAAACGGGCAAAAATTGCTCGTATCCGCTCACTTATCTTTGCACAAAAACTCTTCGTGTTTCCGCGCAAAGAGGGGCAGCTATGAGCACGTAATGTTTGCCCTATATGAGAATTACTCCCAAAAATTCAAAATAAAAGAGTTTTTGTGTTGGTTGCAATATTTGTGGATTTTTGTGTTGTTTTTCTCTTATTGTTTGTGTTTGTGTGTGCATATCTATTTATTCAAATTAATATAAAATACAAAAATACGTTGCATTTGATCTGTTGGTTTAATTATACAATTAAGAATAATTAAGTTTGTTTTATAAAATAAAAAAATAAAAAATCACAAAAATATGCATTTTGCATTTTGAGCCTTTAAATGTCCAATTGTATGATTTTTCTTTTAAATATTTGTGATAATTACTACTTAGAGTTAATTGATATTTTTTAGGATAATTTGGTCGAGAATTAATTTAAGATTGTATTTTTATTTTTATTAGAAAAAAAATTAAAGAAAAGAAATATAAAAATTATAATTTGAAAATAAATAAAGAATGGAGGACTCAAAATTGGGCCATATCTTGAATTAATCCTCAAGCCCAAATCAATATTACCTTGAACCCAACCAAATAACCCCTGATCCAGTCCAATTTCATCCACGACCCGCCCAATACCCAAACCGACCCGGTCCACCAATAACTAAATGAACCCCCCTTTCAATTTTCTCCCTCATTTCTTGAACACCCAAAGGGAAAAAAAAACCCCTAGCCCCTTCTCTCTCTTCTCTAACCAGCCGCCTCCCCTGTTTCTCTTCTCCTCCATAGCCGCCAGCCAACACATAAGAGACAAACACCCCCCCTTTTTGCTGCGTCATCTTCTTCTTCTTCTATCAACTCAGACCAACGGCCTGCACCTTCCACGACCACCAGTCGTACCCTCCGACCAGACAGCGAATCAAACGACCATAGCAGTCTCTTCCGAGCTGCTTCGTCTTCAACCTTACAGTCCGCCGGCTTGTGAAGATGAACGAGGAAATGCTTTTGATTTCTTTGACTCCAATCACGATGGAAATATAACGGCGGAGGAGGCGTGGATAAAAATGGAGATGGATTCGTATGCTTCGAGGACTTTTGTCTTATGATGGAACAACAAAGATGATTGATAGATAATAATTATCTTGATCTTGTTGGAAATAATTAAGTCCTTGTTCATTTGTGGATTTGTCTAAGGGCGCATCAAGGTTTAACCGCGTTTTGCCGATTGTTCGAAGAGTTGTCCGTGTGTAATTACAGAAGATTTTGTTCGAGTTCTCAGGCGCGTTTGCTGTTTGGCCGATTGTATTTTCGACTGAAGCCTATTTTTCAATCAACGTTTTTTGAAGATAACTAAGGTCTGCTTTTACTTCTCTGTTGTTATTTAGCTTCATAGCATATCGTTGTTCCATGTTTCTTATGCTTTTGTTTGGTCAATTGTCCGAGTAAACAATTTTTGTTTGCCTTGTTCATTGTGGAATGTTGTAACGAGGCCCGTTCATTGTATTTATTCAGTTGATTGTTATTTGCACTTTGGTATAGTTTAATACATATGATTCGAATTTGATGACCAAGAGCAAGATGATTTCTTTTGTTGATTAGAATCGAGTCTGCCTACTTATGTGTTCAGTCGTGTGTGTTCATCGAGTTTGTTATACGAATCAGTATGGTTGTATGTTTGATTTCTACTATCAGATTTGTGCATTTAGATTCATTTCCAGTTTAGAGTGTTATTAACGTATGAAAGTTTTTCATTTGTGATAAATGCTTATTTTTATGGTTTTAGTATGAGTTGAAATCATTTGGTGAAGAGTTTAATGAAGTACTGAATTTGATATTCAAGTTATAAAAGTCATTTGTATTGTTAAATAGGAGTTAGTCTCATGTGATTGA
The DNA here is from genome assembly GCA_032618575.1 of Nicotiana noctiflora. Classification (NCBI taxonomy): domain Eukaryota; kingdom Viridiplantae; phylum Streptophyta; class Magnoliopsida; order Solanales; family Solanaceae; genus Nicotiana; species Nicotiana noctiflora. The sequence goes on from JASVEL010007988.1 coordinate 84,736, forward strand.
TTAGTAATTTGTTAGGCGGATTGGTTATAGTTGAAGGATATTGAATGTTGTGTTTTCAGAGGTATTTCAGATTAATAGAATACTCGTTAAATAATTGATGGCTGCTAACAAGTTTAGGGGGCAATTAAATAATTAGTTTAGAGGTTGTGTGTAGGAGGCCCCTAGTTTACCTAGTGGGGACACTTATATTGTTAAATAAGGAAAGTGGAGGGTAGATATTGAAAAAAAAAAGGTTGAAAATGGGGGCTCTAGTTAGACTTTTGGGGCTGTCCAGAATGCTGGAAAATAGAATAAAAGGAGACGGAAAATAGAATAAAAGGGGACAATCTAAGAGAAAAAAAAATCCTTGAACATTTAAAAATAGGAAAGAATACGAAGAGCATTTTTGTGTGAAAATATACATTAATATACTCTGATATACAGTCTGATATACATAGACAAAAATTCAATTTTGTTGTTTCATTAGAGTTTCAGTGATCTTTGAACTCTTTTCACATTTTTGAATAAATTTGTGATTGATTTTAAAGTGAAATGGTTTGAGTTTTTTTTAGAAAGGGTTTTGGTTCAAAGTTTGTTCAAGTTATTGTTTCATTGACATTTCCCATCTCTCGGATCGCTACACCTCATTTCTGGGTTTGAAGTTGCCATTACTGGGGATTTCTTGTTGTTGATCCCGATTTTTGTATTGTTGCTGCTGATTAATCTTTCTTTTTCTGTTATTTTCATCATCCAGGTACTTGTCGTAAAACTCAGTACTATGTGGATCTCTTGCTAAAAATAAAAAGATGTTGAGGTTGAACTTCTCTCGTTGGTTTGCGAAGTCAGTAGGATTTAGCATATTATAGGTAATTCGGTAATTTGATAATTCGGTTATAGACTGTATTAATTTTGGACTGTTCAAGTTCCTAGACTGCTGATTTCTTTCTGATGAGTTTATGAACTTCATAATTGGCAACATTAGTTTGGCCTGAATTTTGGTTTTCTTTGTTCGTTGTTTCAAATAACACAGTGCATCTATAAAGGTTCAGTTCTAAATTTTGTTTTGGATTTTGTTTTTTTTGATGTCCAGATTCGTTCTTCTTGATATTATTAATGGATTTTTTTTTGTCTCCTTACTTTTCATTCCGAATCGGAAACACAGTGCAACTACCTATTTCCTTTTTTTTGTTTGTTAGATTTAACTTGATCTTTGTTTGATTCATCACGTGATTGTAGTAATCATTTTTTTTTGACAATATGCTTAACTTCATTAATTTGGTAACTTAATACAAAGCTTTGGCTTAGGATACTGAGTGTTTGCTTCTGCCATTGCCATGCTTTATCTTGATTAGCTGCTTCAGGCTAGCAAAGAGTTGTTTGACCTTTTGATTGGAATTAGACCACAAAACCTCTAACTTGAATCTCTCACATTCACTTACTTGTTGCAATGTGTTTTTGTTTTGATAGTTGCTGAATCTTTGTATTTTCTCAAAATTCAAGATTCACTTGACTGCCTGAACCTCGGTTATCACCATACTTCCTACCCTAAATCTTGTCAATTGTGATGTGCATGGCCGAACTCCGCTTTGTGCAATTGGAAAGCTGGTGGAAAATTTTAAAGTCATTTCTCACTTGTTCTGACCAAGCAGACTCAAGAAGGGACTCAAACAAAACGAGAGGAACAAAATAAGGTACAAGGGAAAAAGATGATACTTAACAAGAAAATTACGAAGTAGAAACATATCGGATGTAGATACCAACTCTAATGACCATGACATGCACCTTTGGACTAAGTGGCCTAATCTCTCAAGCAAGTCTAATATTCAACTCTTGTTGTACCTCTTCGTTGTGAAACTGGGCTTCAGCGCTTCAATTGTCCCATTTGATCACAATCCTCAGTCGACTTGTAATGCCCTGAAGGATTTTCACCATCAAGTCTCTCTCATTTTGCTCTTTTTATCAACTCACTGTCGCCTTACAGTGCCCCTGAGGGTTTTCACCGATAATAATCTCTCATTTTATCATTTTCTCTCATTGTTCTAAGAACGAAGGTATTACCCATGATGCAAGGAGATCATACTTTCACCAACACTTGATATGGCATCTTCATTGGTCGGAAGGTCTTTCTTTGGACCGTAATGTAGGCTTTTGGACAAGGGTTAGAAAGAAAGGGTAGCATGAAGGCTCAAAATAATTCAAGATGAATGGGTTTAAAATTACAACTTTTGGAATCCGGTCTTTTGAAAAAATTAAAACTTCTGCCCCAGTTTCATGAAGTTTGGGGAATGTTTTTTGGATTTTTTTTCTCTTTGATGGGATTTTTTAGAAAATATGCCCCAGTATTGATTTTAGGGGATCATGGAATATTTTATTTGGTGTGATAGAACCGTAAGGCTGCCTACATATCTTGTGGTGACATGAATCAGGTCGAACGTAGTTATAAAGACTACTTTTTGTTACTATTTCTTTTTCTCTTTTTTTTCTTTTTTTTCCCTTTTTTTTCTTTTTCTCATTTCCTTTTTTTTTATTTTTCTCTTTTTCTTTTTATTTTCTAGGTCATGACTCTATTTCTTATCCAAAAGAGGGGTACGAAAGAAAAAATAAGGGCTCAAAATGGTTAGCAAAGGATTAAAAATGTTTGGGTAGCAGAATAAAAAGCCTTCGTCATACCAAACTTTGAGAATGCGAAGTACAAGCGTGCAATTGAAGATAAGCAAAGAAATCATGCACAATGATCCTTGCCAATCATTAATAGAAAGTGCCGACAGGCAATACCTTTGTCCCAATGAATGATCCTTGCCAATTCAGAGCCAACATGATTCAACCTTACCTTGATGTGGAGGAATGTATTTCAGCACTAACTGATTTACCTCAAACTGCTTGAGAAACATTTCCTTGTTGTATGCTCTTATCAATCTCTGGATTTCTAGACTTACTGCCTCAGTTTCACTCAATTCAAGCAATAGTTTATCTCATAATGTGTGAATCTTTATTTATTTCCTCAAACGCCTCTTTTGTCATGTTCAAAACTGTGCCATTACTTTATGATCAAACTAGCTTTCAAGATCAGGCTGAGAATTATGCGTGCATGTCATGTTACTTGAGTTAGGATGAAGAGAACTATAAGAGAAAAAAGTAACATAAACAAAAACTGACCAAAACTAATAGAAAACATGAGATTGCATCAGACAGATGGTGAACAGGGTTTGAACAAAACAAGCAAAACAGACATGGGTTGCGACCCTGGAACAATCCTAAATATCATTAGACGAGTTACTACAACTAAAAAAACTAGACAAAATGAGAAGAAGAAGAGTTTGAGCATATGATAATGTCCGGATTACAACCCTAAAATAACCTGGACAAGCAGAAATGACAGTAAAATGAACCACCAAAACTCCTCCCGGCCAAGCAAGAAAGGTGTGTCTTTCCAATTACCAAGCTCAACATATTAGCCACTAGATTGCACATCAAAATAACTTTCACCAATTTCAATATCATTAACTTCAATCAGCAACTTCCCCAGAGGACTTTCATACTCCATGTCACCATGCATCTTTCCCACAAAGATTGCATCATCATGTGTAGGTAAAGAATTCTATGCAATGTTTGGGTATCTGGAGCTGGGAATACGGTTGTTTTGACTGGCGGAGCATGGAAAGTTTGGGAGGAAGCCCCAGGGTAATTGTGGTAAGGGGTGAAGCCTGGTGCGTGTTGTGGGGAAAGATCAACGGTAGTAGGAACTTGGACTTGTGATAGTGGTGGAATGGAGGCATGATTTTTTGTATAGTTGGTAGGGAATGAAGGTGGAGGATGTTCCTTAATCCATGCATGATACATTGCTGCAATTTATTGTTTCAACCTTTGGACCTCATCTTTCAATTCAGACTCAGACTCCACAAACTCCCTTGGCGGGTCAACAACTCTTGTGTCCAAGTCTTTGCCAACCATGGTTTCCTTGCTTTTTGACATTGTGTTGTATGGATGAATTGCCAAAGTACCACAAACTAACCACCCTCTGTTATGATAATAATGAAAGTAACAAAGATGAGCAAAACAAAGCCAACACGTTAGCGTTAGAGCATTTATCATATAAAAATATCACATTGCGGGCAATGCCCTAGCAACAATTAACGGTTCTAGAACGGCTTCGAGGGAACGAAGGTCATTTGGCATCATTCCCACTTTGTTCATTTCAACCTTCTCTTTTATTTCATTTCTAGCACTTCTTGTTTTCCTTCCCCTCCTTTTCTTTTTAATTTGTCACTCTTTTCTTTCCTCTCATTTCTTACATCCTGTCACGACCCAAACCTTGGTAGTGATGGCGCCCAACACAATGCTAGGCAAGCCCGACCATATTATCTCTTAAACCAGCCCATTATTAATTTCAATTAAACAAGTTAAACTTAAACAGCAAGTGTCCATAACAGAATGTTAAACGTAATAGAAGAAACGTATAAAATACGGTCCCAACCAAATCGTGGTGTCACAAGTCTGAGCCTCTACAGAATAAGCATCCTAACACAACAAGTCTAAGCAAATGAAGGCAACAAAATGATAAGGAAGGAGAAAACAGGTTCTGCGGACGCCGGCAGCTACCTCGTAGTTCGCAAAAGTAGATATGAATAAGCAGCTACAACAACTCAACTGCTCTCGGGCACATGTCAATCTGCACAAAAACTGCAGGGGAGTAGGCTGAGTATATTTCAACTCAGTGAGTAATAATAATAAACAATAACTGAAAATAAGAACACCTGTACTATCACTAAACAGTTCTAAGGCAAACCCCCACAGGTAAGTCATCACTACAGTGAGTACTCTGATCTCCAGTCCATATCTATCTCAACAAGGTCCCACACTGACCCAAATCCTCACTCGTACCGCTACGGTGTACAGCCATCTCAATGTGTGAAGATATATACATATGTCTATAATGTATAAGTGTGACGACCCGGCCCGTCGTCACGGGAATTACCACCCCGTTATGTTGTAAATACATGTTTTATAATTTTATATCAGCGTTAGAGTCTATCGGGTGAGTTAGGAGTGATTGGGATTGGAAATGAGGCATATAGCCTTTGTGAAGGAAACTTGAATAAGGAAAGTCAACCTGGAGTTGACTATTTAGCTAGAGGGCTCGGAATCGGATTCTGATGATTCGGTTAGTTCCGGAAGGTGATTTGTGACTTAGGGGAGCGATCGGAATTGAATTTGGAGGCCCGGTGTAGAAATAGGCTTGAATTGACTAAGGTTGAATTTTGGCGAAATCCGAACGCTAGGTGAGATTTTGATCCGGGAGTCGGAATGGAATTCCGACAGTTGCAGTAGCTCCGTTAGGTGATTTTGGATCTGCCTGCAAAAGTTCAGGTCATTCGGACGTCGTTTGGTCGGGTTTTTCATCGAATGTGTAATTCGGAAAGTTTTAAGAAATTTAGGCTTGAATCCGTGTGTAATTGGTGATTTTGATGTTTAGGATGGTGTTTTTATGATTGGAACAAGTTCGTATTGTGTTTTGGGGTATGTTGGTGGTTTTCGTTGGGGTTCCGGGGCCTCGGGGTGAATCCGGACCATCATCCGGCATTTGGAAGCATGAAATGGTCTGCTGAAATCTGCAGATCACTGGGCATAAAATAAGCCTTCGCGTTCGCGAAGGAAGGTTCCGCGTTCGCGAAGGCCAGGTTCAGTAAGGCATCGCGTTCGCGAGGGCAATTCCGCGTTCGCGAAGGTTGAGGCCAGTTGGCCATCGCGTTCGCGATGGGTGGGTCGCGTTCGCATAAGAGGAAAAGGTAAGGCATCGCGGACGAGTGACTTCACGTCGCGTTCGCGTAGAGTAAAAGTCAGGAGGCTGAGGAATTGATCTTCACGGACGCGTGAGAGCGTGCCGCGTTCGCGATGAAGAAGAGGAAAAAGGCATCGCGTTCGCGTGAGAGGCGTCGCGAACGCGATGAAGAAATGAGGCTGGCAGTGAAGTTAAGTTCAGAACAGAACCAGTCGCGGGTTTAACACCCAAAAACGCCATTTTTGAGTTCTAGAGAGAGAAACTCACGGGAATTGCTGGTAATTCATCGGGGATTCGTTGGAGGTAAGTTTTGTGGCTTAATTACATCATTTTAACATGAAATCATGGGTTAAATTTCTGTAAATGGAAGATCAAAGGTGGGTTTGAGCCCTAGGCCTAAATTAAAGAAAAACACTGATTTGAGTGGGCAAATGGAGTCCGATTTTGGTAAATTTTATATGCCTAGACTCGTATCGAGACGAGGATTCCGAATATGTGATTTTTATAATTTTTCGACAAGTGTACCAAAAGTCGGGTTTTGACAACTTGTGGGTTTTGATATAAATTGGGTTATTTCGAATGAATTTCGTGAAATTAGCGTATATTGATGCATTCTCTATGATTTTGAGCAGATTTGGCACCCGAGGAGATTGATTTGCGAGGCAAGCACAAGGCGGATTGAAGCTTCTACCGGTTCGAGGTGAGTGGTAGTAGTAAATAATGTACCTGAGGGTTTGAAACCCCGTACTAGCACTTCACAATGCTATATTGAGATGAGACACACGTTCTATGACGGGCGTGGTGACATTGTGATTGGGGGTTCGGACTTAGTCCTTCCCGGCTAATAGAATACTGTGTTGTATGACTGTTACTGAGATTATAACTGTACAATTGGGCTAATAGCCATGTTTGGGGCCTTGTGCCGATCTGCAGAGCATTAGGGAACCTATAAAGCTAGGTGACCCTTATATCATGTTGGAAACATACACTCAGCCGTAGCTCTAGCTCTGTATAGCATAATATGAGCCCGTACTAGATATGTACATTGAGAGAGATTATCTAGGTGGAATTCCCTGTTCTAGTTGAGTGGGCTTGAAAGGCCAAGTCTATATTGATTGAGACAGGGTCTATGACCCACTGTGATATATTATATTGGGCCTGAGAGGCCAAACACATATTGACTGGGATAGGGTCGAGGACCCATTATGAGGTATTATATACATATACCTATATTGGATCGGGCTGCACGCCGCAGCAGTATATATATTGGATCGGACTGCACGCCGTAGTAATATACATGTAATATACATGTACATACATGTGGGACGGATTGCACGCCGCAGTATCATTGCGCTTGGGCTGTAGGAGCCCCTTCGGAGTCTGAGTCTGCACACATTCTCAGTGAGCACTGGTGTATATGATGGGATCGGGCTGCACGCCGCAGCAGTATAGAGATATATACATATATATATTGGATCGGACTGCACGCCGCAGTAATATTTGTGTGGATCGTGCTGCACGCCGCAATATTATAGTGCTTGGGCCTAGGGAGCCCCTCCGAAGTCTGTATACACCCCCAGTGAGCGCCGTCGACGTTAAATGGAGCGGGCTGCGCGCCGCCAGCGGTATATGTATTGGAGCGGGCTGCACGCCGCAGCATTATACTTAATTATATCCTACTATCTACTTAAATATTTATACATTATAGACGTAGGTATGTGTATTTATATGTTGAGATGGCCGTACACCGTAGGGGGTACGAGTGAGGGTTGGTTCAGAGTGGAATCTTGTAGAGATAAACGTAGATTGGAGGTTAGAGTACTACTATAATGATGACGTACCTGTGAGGGTTGCCTTAGAACTGCTAAGTGATAGCACAGGATTTCTTACCTTCAGTTATTATTTATTATTGTTACTCACTGAGTTGAAATATACTCACCCCACTCCCCTGCACTTTCTGTGCAGATCCACAGGTGCCCGAGAGTAGTTGAGACATTGTAGCTGCTGATCCTTGTCTACTTTTGCGGAGATTACGAGGTAGCTGCCAGCGTCCGCAGAGTTTGTTTCTCCTTCTTTATCATCTTGTTGACTTCCTACTTGCCTAGACGTGATTGTATTAGGATGCTATTCTGTAGAGGCTCAATCTCGTGACACCACGATATGTTTGGGACCGTATTTTGTATGTTTTATAATTCGGTTATCACCTGATATGATCATTTACTGTTTAAGATTAATTTGATTAATAACTGGCTGGTTTAAGGGATAATATGGTTGAGCTTGCCTAGCATTGTGTTGGGCGCCATCACGACCAGGGTTTGGGTCGTGACAAGTTGGTATCAGAGCCTAGGTTAACAGGTCTCGCGAGTCGTGAGCCGGTTGGTAGAGTCTCGTGGATCGGTGCGGGGACGCCTGTACTTATCCTCGGGAGGCTGCAAACCTTTTTAGGAAAAGTTTCAATTCTTGGAATTCTTGTCGTGCGATTTCTTTTGACTTGAACTGAACTTTGACATTCTATTCTCTCGCAGATGGCGAGAACTCGATCATCCGGACGTGGAGGACGACCACCACTACCACGTGCTAGAGGCCGTGGACGCGGTCGTGGTCGTAGCAGAGTTAGGGCAGCTGAGGCAGTGCCAGCTGACCCACAGCCCCCAGTTGCAGAGGTGCCAGCAGCACCAGATCAGGCACCAGTTGTGCCCATTGTTATTCCGGGTCTATAGGAGACCCTGGCTCAGATACTAGCAGTCTGTACTGGCCTAGCACAGGCGGTTTCAGTTACTACTGCAGCAGCTGCATCGGGGATCGGGGGTGGTCATCAGACCCCCGCAGTACGCACTCCAGAGCCAGAGCAGTGCAGGGATTACAGACACCAGAGACTCCTCCAGTTCAGCCTGTGGTACCGGTTCAGCCAGCAGATCAGATTCAGGGGGACAGGGTCCCAGCTATGACAGACGATGAGAAGCGTCGTCTCGAGAGGTTCACCAGGTTATCTCCTCCAGTGTTCACTGGTGCTCCGGGCAAGGACGCCCAAGGTTTTCTGGATAAGTGTCGTCGGATGCTTTGTACGGCAGGGATATTGGAGTCTAGTGGGGTATCTTTCACTACCTTTCAGTTTCAGGGACCAGCCTTCGCTTGGTGGGAGGCTTATGAACGCCGCAGGCCAGCCGGAGCAGCACCACTATCATGGCCGGAGTTCTCCACTATGTTTTTGGAGAAATGGGTGCCTCGATCTCGGAGAGAGGAGATGCGTAGGCAGTTTGAGGGTCTCCGTCAGGGGGACATGTCAGTGTCAAAGTATGAGATCAGGTTTACGAGTTGTCCAGATATGCACCGTGGTTGGTTCATTCTGACAAAGAGAGGATTGTCGCTTTGTGGACGACCTCATTTATCCCATTCGTATTCTGATGACTCGGGAGAGGGTTTTGAGTCGTACATTTGAGGATGTCGTGGATATTGCTCACGACATAGAGACAGATTGTCGCAGACAGTGGGATGAGAGGGAGGCCAAGAGGCCTTGAGGTGCAGCTAGTTCCAGTGGTACTCAGACTAGAGGCCAGAGTCAACAGAGCCGAGGTCGCTCTTTCAGATCTTCGCAGTCGGGTCGCTCCGATCGTGGCAGATGGTCTTCTAGATAGGGTTATCAGGGTTCGAACCAGAGCCAGCCATCTCTCAGTGCCATGCCAGCTCAGAGTTCTTCACAGGCCCCATCTGCTCGGTGTTCATCTCGGCCTAGTTCATCAGCTGGCCACTCCAGCGCCAGAGGTCCTTATCAGTCTCAGTACCCAGCACCGGGGAGTTGCTACGAGTGCGGAGAGTTTGGGCACCACCGTAGGGAGTGTCCCCGTCTTGTTTCCGGATCTTATCAGCAGAGAGGGCAGCCCTCGTCATCTGGTCCTTCTACTTCAGCACCCGCCCCGCCAGCTAGGGGTGAGGGTCAGACAGCTAGGGGTCGCTCTCGAGGGGGAGGCCGATCAGGCGGACAGGCTAGATGCTATGCTTTTCAGGGCCGATCTGAGGCCGTTGCTTCTGATGCTGTCATTACAGGTATTATTTCAGTCTGCCACAGAGATGCCTCGGTATTGTTTGATCCCGGTTCTACTTATTCTTATGTGTCTACATATTTTGCTCCTCATTTGGGCACGACCCGAGGGAGTCTTGAGCTGCCAGTGCATGTATCTACCCCGGTAGGGGATACTATTGTTGTGGACCACGTATACTGGTCCTGTTTGGTCACTATTGGAGGTCTGGAGACCCGAGTAGACCCGTTGCTTCTCCGCATGATTGATTTTGATGTTATATTGGGCATGGACTGGCTATCTCCATGTCATGCTATTCTGGACTGTCATGCTAAGACAGTCACTTTGGCTATGCCGGGCATTCAGAGGATCGAGTGGCGAGGCACGACTGAGTATGCACCTAGTAGGGTAATATCTTTCCTCAAGGCCCAACGAATGGTTGGGAAGGGATGTCTCTCTTATTTAGCATTTGTGCGGGAGGTCGAGGCCCGGACTCCCAGTATTGATTCTGTTCCCATTGTGCGAGACTTTCCTGATGTGTTTCCCTCAGACCTGCCGGGCATGCCGCCGGACAGGGATATTGATTTTGGTATCGATTTGGTGCCGGGCACTCAGCCTATTTCTATTCCTCCGTATCGTATGGCACCAGCCGAGTTGAAGGAATTGAAGGAGCAGCTCCAGGAACTCCTAGATAAGGGGTTCATTCGGCCGAGTGTGTCACCGTGGGGTGCACCCGTCCTGTTTGTTAAGAAGAAGGACGGATCTATGAGGATGTGTATTGACTATAGGCAGCTAAACAAAGTAACAGTGAAGAATAAGTATCCTCTGCCTCGTATTGATGATTTATTTGATCAGCTCCGGGGAGCTAGGGTGTTCTCGAAGATTGATCTTCGTTCAGGCTACCATCAGCTGAAGATTAGAGAGTCTGACATTATGAAGACTGCATTCCGGACCCGATATGGTCATTATGAGTTCCTTGTGATGTCTTTTGGGATGACCAACGCCCCAGCAGCATTTATGCATCTGATGAACAGTGTGTTCGGGCCTTATTTGGATTCATTTGTGATTGTGTTCATTGATGACATTCTAGTCTACTCCCGTAGTCGGGAGGAGCATGCTCAGCATTTGAGTATTGTGTTGCAGAGATTGAGGGAGGATAAGCTATATGCTAAGTTCTCCAAATGTGAGTTCTGGCTTGAGTCCGTGGCATTCTTAGGGCACGTGGTGTCCTGTGATGGTATTCAGGTAGATCCGAGGAAGGTCGAGGCGGTGCAGAGTTGGCCCAGACCGACCTCAGTTACTGAGATCCGTAGCTTTCTGGGATTGGCAGGGTATTATCGCCGATTCGTTCGGGGATTCTCTTCTATTGCTTCACCCTTGACTAGATTGACTCATAAGGGTGTTCCTTTCTTATGGTCCGAGGAGTGCGAGGAGAGCTTTCAGAAGCTCAAGACAGCACTGACCACAGCACCAGTTTTGATTCTGCCGACAGCTTCAGATCCTTATACTGTATATTGTGATGCCTCAGGAGTGGGCATTGGTTGTGTGTTGATGCAGGAGGGTAGGGTCATTGCTTATGCTTCTCGTCAGTTGAAGCCCCACGAGAAGAACTACCCTGTTCATGATTTGGAGCTAGCGGCCATAGTTCATGCTTTGAAGATTTGGAGGCATTACCTGTATGGTGTCTCCTGTGAGGTGTTCACGGATCATCACAGCCTTCAGCACTTATTCAGACGGAAGGACCTTAATTTGAGACAGCGGAGGTGGTTGGAGTTGCTTAAGGACTATGATATCACTATTTTGTATCATCCGGGGAAGGCCAATGTGGTGGCCGATGCCTTGAGTCGGAAGGCGGTTAGCATGGGCAGCTTAGCTTTCATCCCAGTTGGGGAGAGGCCATTTGCTTATGATGTTCAGGCTCTAGCCAATCGGCTATTGAGATTAGATATTTCGGAGCCGAGTCGGGTGTTGGCTTGTGTTGTTTCTCGATCTTCCTTATATGATCGCATTAGGGAGCGACAGTATGATGACCCACATTTGCTTGTCCTTAAGGACAAAGTGCAGCATAATGATGTTAGAGATGTGACTATCGACAGTGATGGTGTTTTGAGAATGCAGGGCCGTATATGTGTGCCCAATGTTGATGGTTTGCGGGAGTTGATAATTGAAGAGGCACACAGTTCGCGGTACTCTATTCACCCAGGTGCCATAAAGATGTACCAAGACTTGAGACAGCACTACTGGTGGAGGAGAATGAAGATGGATATTGTTAGGCATGTAGCTAAGTGCCTCAATTGCCAGCAGGTCAAATATGAGCATCAGAGACCGGGCGGTGTTCTTCAGCGTATGGTTATTCCCGAGTGGAAATGGAGAGGATCACCATGGATTTTGTTACTGGGCTTCCTCGGACAGCGAGGAAGTTTGATTCTGTATGGGTGATTGTTGATCGGCTGACTAAGTCCGCACATTTCATCCCAGTTAGTACTACTTACTCATCGGAGCGGTTGGCATCGATCTTTATTCGGGAGATTGTCAGGTTGCATGGGGTCCCGGTGTCTATTATATCTGATAGAGGCACTCAGTTCACTTCTCAATTTTGGAGAGCATTTCAGCGAGAGATGGGTACGAGGGTTGAGTTGAGTACAGCATTTCACCCCCAGACAGACGGGCAGTCTGAGCGTACTATTCAGATCCCGGAGGATATGTTGCGAGCATGTGTGATTGACTTTGGTGGTTCGTGGGATGAATTCTTACCACTTGCTGAGTTTGCCTACAACAACAGCTATCAGTCGAGTATTCAGATGGCCCCGTACGAGGCATTGTATGGCAGACGGTGTAGATCCCCCGTGGGATGGTTTGAGCCTGGTGAGGATAGATTGATAGGGACGGAGTTAGTTCAGGATGCTCCGGATAGAGAAAAGTTGATCCAGGAGAGGCTTCGCATAGCACAGTCTCGCCAGAAGAGTTCTGCAGACCGTAGGGTTCGAGAGTTGTCTTTCATGGTTGGTGATAGAGTATTGTTGAAGGTTTCACCCATGAAGGGTGTCATGAGGTTCGGGAAGAAAGGGAAGTTGAGTCCCAGGTACATTGGTCCTTTTGAGATACTCAGGAGAGTTGGAGAGGTGGCATATGAGTTAGCCTTGCCACCCAGCTTGTCCAGCGTACATCCAGTATTCCATGTGTCTATGCTCCGGAAGTACATCGGAGATCCGTCCCATGTACTAGACTTCAGTACCATTCAGCTTGATGGTGATCCATCCTATGACGTGGAGCCTATTGCTATTTTGGGTCGCCAAGTAAGAAAGTTGAGGTCGAAGGAGATTGCATCGGTTAAGGTTCAGTGGAGAGGTCGACCCGTGGAGGAGGCCACTTGGGAGATCGAGCGGGAGATGCGGAGCAGATATCCTCACTTGTTTGAGACTTCGGGTATGTTTCTTGACCCGCTCGAGGACGAGCGTTTGCTTAAGAGGGGGAGAATGTGACGACCCGGCCCGTCGTCACAGGAATTACCACCCCGTTATGTTGTAAATACATGTTTTATAATTTTATATCAGTGTTAGAGTCTATCGGGTGAGTTAGGAGTGATTGGGATTGGAAATGAGGCATATAGCCTTTGTGAAGGAAACTTGAATAAGGAAAGTCAACCCGGAGTTGACTATTTAGCTAGAGGGCTCGTAATCGGATTCTGATGATTCGGTTGGTTCCGGAAGGTGATTTGTGACTTAGGGGAGCGATCGGAATTGAATTTGGAGGCCCGGTGTAGAAATAGGCTTGAATTGGCTAAGGTTGAATTTTGGCGAAATCCGAACGGTAGGTGAGATTTTGATCCGGGAGTCGGAATGGAATTCCGACAGTTGCAGTAGCTCCGTTAGGTGATTTTGGATGTGCCTGCAAAATTTCAGGTCATTCGAACGTCGTTTGGTCGGGTTTTTCATCGAATGTGTAATTCGGAAAGTTTTAAGAAATTTAGGCTTGAATCCGTGTGTAATTGGTGATTTTGATGTTTAGGATGGTGTTTTTATGATTGGAACAAGTTCGTATCGTGTTTTGGGGTATGTTGGTGGTTTTCGTTGGGGTTCCGGGGGCCTCGGGGTGAATCCGGACCATCATCCGGCATTTGGAAGCATGAAATGGTCTGCTGAAATCTGCAGATCACTGGGCATAAAATAAGCCTTCGCGTTTGCGAAGGAAGGTTCCGCGTTCGCGAAGGCCAGGTTCAGTAAGGCATCGCGTTCGCGAGGGCAATGCCGCGTTCGCGAAGGTTGAGGCCAGTTGGCCATCGCGTTCGCGATGGGTGGGTCGCGTTCGCGTAAGAGGAAAAGGTAAGGCATCGCGGACGCGTGACTTCACGTCGCGTTCGCGTAGAGTAAAAGTCAGGAGGCTGAGGAATTGATCTTCGCGGACGCGTGAGAGCGTGCCGCGTTCGCGATGAAGAAGAGGAAAAAGGCATCACGTTCGCGTGAGAGGCGTCGCGAACGCGATGAAGAAATGAGGCTGGCAGTGAAGTTAAGTTCAGAACAGAACCAGTCGCGGGTTTAACACCCAAAAATGCCATTTTTGAGTTCTAGAGAGAGAAACTCACGGGAATTGCTGGTAATTCATCGAGGATTCGTTGGAGGTAAGTTTTGTGGCTTAATTACATCATTTTAACATGAAATCCTTGGTTAAATCCCTGTAAATGGAAGATTAAAGGTGGGTTTGAGCCCTAGGCCTAAATTAAAGAAAAACACCGATTTGAGTGGGCAAATGGAGTCCGATTTTGGTAAATTTTATGTGCCTAGACTCGTATCGAGACGAAGATTCCGAATATGTGATTTTTGTAATTTTTCGACAAGTGTACCAAAAGTCGGGTTTTGACAACTTGTGGGTTTTGATATAAATTGGGTTATTTCGAATGAATTTCGTGAAATTAGCGTATATTGATGCATTCTCTATGATTTTGAGCAGATTTGGCACCCGAGGAGATTGATTTGCGAGGCAAGCGCAAGGCGGATTGAAGCTTCTAGTTCGAGGTGAGTGGTAGTAGTAAATAATGTACTGAGGGTTTGAAACCCCGTACTAGCACTTCACAGTGCTATATTGAGATGAGACACACGTTCTATGACGGGCGTGGTGACATTGTGATTGGGGGTTCGGACTTAGTCCTTCCCGGCTAATAGAATACTGTGTTGTATGACTATTACTGAGATTATAACTGTACAATAGGGCTAAAAGCCATGTTTGGGGCCTTGTGCCGATCTGTAGAGCATTAGGGAACCTATAAAGCTAGGTGACCCTTATATCATGTTGGAAACATACACTCAACCGTAGCTCTAGCTGTATAGCATAATATGAGCCCGTACTAGATATGTACATTGAGAGAGATTATCTAGGTGGAATTCCCTGTTCTAGTTGAGTGGGCTTGAAAGGCCAAGTCTATATTGATTGAGACAGGGTCTATGACCCACTGTGATATATTATATTGGGCCTGAGAGGCCAAGCACATACTGACTGGGATAGGGTCGAGGACCCATTATGAGGTATTATATACATATACCTATATTGGATCGGGCTGCACGTCGCAGCAGTATATATATTGGATCGGACTGCACGCTGCAGTAATATACATGTAATATACATGTAACATACATGTGGGATGGACTGCACGCCGCAGTATTATTGCGCTTGGGCTGTAGGAGCCCCTTCGGAGTCTGAGTCTGCACACATTCTCAGTGAGCACCGGTGTATATGATGGGATCGGGCTGCACGCCGCAGCAATATAGAGATATATACATATATATATTGGATCGGACTGCACGCCGCAGTAATATTTGTGTGGATCGTGCTGCACGCCACAGTATTATAGTGCTTGGGCCTAGGGAGCCCCTCCGAAGTCTGTATACACCCCCAGTGAGCGCCGTCGATGTTAAATGGAGCAGGCTGCGCGCGCGCAGCGGTATATGTATTGGAGCGGGCTGCACGCCGCAGCATTATACTTAATTATATCCTACTATCTACTTAAATATTTATACATTATAGACGTAGGTATGTGTCTTTATATGTTGAGATGGCCGTACACCGCAGGGGGTACGAGTGAGGGTTGGTTCAGAGTGGAATCTTGTAGAGATAAATGTAGATTGGAGGTTAGAGTACTACTATAATGATGACGTACCTGTGAGGGTTGCCTTAGAACTGCTAAGTGATAGCACAGGATTTCTTACCTTCAGTTATTATTTATTATTGTTACTCACTGAGTTGAAATATACTCACCCCACTCCCCTGCACTTTCTGTGCAGATCCACAGGTGCCCGAGAGCAGTTGAGACATTGTAGCTGCCTGATCCTTGTCTACTTTTGCGGAGATTACGAGGTAGCTGCCAGCGTCCGCAGAGCTTGTTTCTCCTGCTTTATCATCTTGTTGACTTCCTACTTGCCTAGACTTGATTGTATTAGGATGCTATTCTGTAGAGGCTCAGTCTCGTGACACCACGATATGTTTGGGACCGTATTTTGTATGTTTTACGTTTCGGTTATCACCTGATATGATCATTTACTGTTTAAGTTTAATTTGATTAATAACTGGCTGGTTTAAGGGATAATATGGTCGGGCTTGCCTACCATTGTGTTGGGCGCCATCATGACCAGGGTTTGGGTTGTGACAATAAGTATTTAAGTATGTATAAGGATACGAATAAGTATAATGTTGCGGCGTGCAGCCCGCTCCAATACATATACCGCTGCGGAGCGCAGCCTGCTCCATTTAACATCGACTGCGCTCACTGGGGGTGTATACAGACTTCGGAGGGGCTCCCTAGGCCCAAGCGCTATGACGCTGCGGCGTGCAGCCCGATCCACACATGTATTACTGCGGCGTGCAGTCCGATCCAATATATATATATACATATATAACTATGCTGCTGCGGCGTGCATCGCGATCCCATAATATACTCCAGCGCTCACTGAGAATGTGTGCAGACTCAGACTCCGAAGGGGCTCCTACAGCCCAAGCACAATAATACTGCGGCGTGCAGTCCGATCCACATGTATATATTACTACGGCGTGTAGTCCGATCCACATATATATTACTGCGGCGTGCAGTCCGATCCAATACATATAGTGCTGCGGCGTGCAACCTGATCCAATATAGATATATATAATATCTCATAGTGGGTCTCGACCCTATCTCAGTCGGTATAGACTTGGCCTCTCAGGCCCAATATAACATCTCATAGTGGGTCCTTGACCCTATCTCAGTCGATATAGACTTGGCCTCTCAGGCCCACTCAACTAGAACAGGGAATTCCACCCTAGATAGTCTCTCTCAAGGTACACATCTAGTACGGGCTCATGATATGCTATACAGCTATAACTACGACTGAGTGTATGTATCCAGCATGATATAAGGGTCGCTTAGCTCTACTGGCTCCCCTAATACTCTACAGATCGGCACAAGGCCCCAAACATGGCTACTAGCCCAATTACACAGTTATAATCTTAGTCACAGTCATAATACCCAATACACTATCAGTCGGGAAGGACCAAGTCTAATCCCCAAATCACAATGCCACCACGCCCGTCACAAGACGCGTGTCCCATCTCTACATAGCACTGTATAGTGCAAGTACGGGGTTTCAAACCCTCAGTACATTATTTACTACCACCACTCACCTCGAATCGGTAGAAGCCTCAGTCCGCCTTGCGCTTTCCTCGCAAATCAATCTCCTCGGATGCCAAATCTACTCAAAATCATAATGAATACATCAATATATGCTAATAACACACAACCCATTCGAAATAACTCAATTTGCACCGAAACCCACGAAGTTGTCAAAACCCGACTTTTGGTGCACTTATCGAAAAATTACAAAAGTTTCATATTCGGAACCCTCGTCTCAATACGAGTCTATGCATATAAAGTTTTCCAAAATCGGGCTCCGTTTGCCCACTCAAATCAACATTTTATCAAAGCCACGGCTTAGGCTAAATTTCCCCATAATTTCCCCCAATTTCAGTAAACATATAGGAGGATTTCATGATAAAAATGCGTAATTAAACCACAAAACTTACCTCCGACAATATCCCGATGATCTCCCAGCAATTCCCGTCACTTTCTCTCTCTAGGGCTCAACAATGGAGTTTTTAAGAGTGAAAACCCGTATATGAGATGTTCTGCTATTTAAGTCTCTGCCCAGGCATTTAAGCCTTCGCGAACGCGACACTGGCCACGCGTTCGCGATCAAATTTTTTTGTAGACTCCAGGATTACTCTACACAAACGCGTGCTCCCTGCTGCGTTCGCGATACTCAACGCCCCCACACCTTCGCGAATGCGTCCGAACCTCTCGCAAATGCGATGCCTCTGAATCCTGACCCTATGCGTTCACGTCCAACCCATCGCAAACGCGATGAACATTCTCCTACACCCTTCACGGACGCGTGATCTCCTACGCGAACGCAATGAAGAAATCTCTGCTGCAGATATTGCAGCAATTCAACTGCTACCTAAGGCCAAAAATGGTCTGTTTGGACCCCCGAATTCATCCCGAGGCCCCCGGGACCCTAACGAAAACCACCAACATACTCCATAAGACAATGCAAACGTGTTCCAATCATAAAAACACGCCCTCAAACACGGAAAACATCGAATCCAAGCAAATTCAAGCCTAAGATTTCATTCAAACTTTCGCAACCGATATTCGATCAAAAACCCGACCAAACGGCCTCCGAATGACCTGAAATTTTGCAGGCACATCCAAAATCACCTAACGGAGCTACTGCAACTGTCAGAATTCCATTCCGACTCCCGGATCAAAATCTCGCCTACCGATCGGATATCGCCAAAATTCGACTTTAGCCAATTCAAGCCTAAAACTACACCGGACCTCCAAGTTCACTTCCGATCGTTCTCCTAGCTCATACATGACCTCTCGGAGCTGACCGAGTCATCAGAATCCGATTCCGAGCACTCTAACTACATAGTCAACTCTAGGTTGACTTTCCACATTCAAGCTTCCTTCAAAAAGGCTAATTGTCTCATTTTCAACCCAAATCACTCCTAATTCACCCGACAGACTCTAACATTGATATAAAAGCATAAAACACATAAATTCTAGGTAACGGGGTAGTAATTCCCGTGACGACGGGCCGGGTCGTCACATTCTCCCCAACTTAAGCAAACGCTCGTCCTCGAGCGGACCCAGAGTTGTACTAGAAGCAACCCAATAGCTGAATGACCTTACCAAGCATATATTCAGGCGATCATACGTCACCCTATTTCACATAAGTCCGAAAACACCATATAGCTAAAATTTCACAGACCATCTGTACCATAAACCAAATTGCACTTTCTGAAATCATATGCCAAATGCTAATCCCATGCCTATACTCAGGATACACTCGAATCCACTGCAATAACCCATACTCACTACTCCGGGTGAGATCATATGATGAATCAACAACCCAATCACTCGAGACGATAGTCTCCAATCACAACAACTGGCCACAATAACCAAATACTAGCAGAAAGAACCTTTCTCATTAGCTAAAGTCTTAGTCCAACACCTTCATATACTGCCCATGGCAACTGAACACGCGATATATCAAATCCATCCCTCAGGTCACCCATTCATGAATCAATTTCCCTTTTAACTGATACCATACTAGATTTCGGAGCCAAACCTTGATATTACCTTTCTAACCAGCTAAAATCACATATACTCACTCTCATTAGTGACTAAAATGATCATTTCGGTTATAACACACCGCACTGGTGACATGACATCTCAAACATCGGCCTAAGGCGCGACGAGCACAACACAGGCTCGAATAGAAACGTCTGAACATACTCCAATCATGACAACCGTCTCCAACAAAACAGCTGTAATTCAATTCCTCTGTACCATCGTAACATAGAACTGAGATCCCGTCTCACACCATAGAGTACCTGAATCCTCCTCGAGAGGTCATAACAGCACGTGGCCTTGCCATGATTCATGATTCTACCCAAGTGCTATTACTCGTGAAGCACCTCAAGTCACCATGCTCAAAACGGTCAGCCACCCACATATTTAGGTCTGAATTCAAGCAATCAATCACACCTGCGGTGATACGATTAATATACGCTATCAAATCCTGAAAAGACACAACCGATGTGCTATTCCCTGAGCGATACCCAATACGGACTAGTCCTCGAAAGCTAGGAAGTATTATATGCAAGGTAACATATTGTGACAACCCAAAGGGTCATCACTCATTTTATTAATCATTTCGAGCTTTTGAGGCCGTGAAAACCTCTTTCTATGTTGCCTCGATTTACATGCACAATCCGAGCATGTAGCCGGAAAGATTTTGTGATAGAAAATATGAATTCTATGAGAAATGTGGATAAAAATGATATTAATATTGATATGGTTGACTTCGGTCAACATTTTTGGTAAACGGATCCGGACCCGAGATTGGATGGTCCCGAAAGGTCCGTAGGAAAATATGGGACTTGGACATGCGTCCGGAGTCGAATTCGGAGGCCTAGAGCCCAAGTTATGAATTTTTCTGTGAAATTGTTTTTGATGTAATTGTTAAAGGAAAATGAATTAATTAACCTTGGTATCGGGCTCGTATTTTGGGTCCGATGCCCGGTACAAGTCTTAAATATTATATATGTGCTTTCCGCAAAGTTTGGTGACATTCGGATGTCGTTTGATATGTTTTGGACCTTGAGTTCCAAGTTTGAAAGTTTTGAAAACCAAAAGTATGAAAATCATGAACTTGAGGCTTGATTTGATGAAAACGATGTGTTATTGGCGATGTGATCGCACGAACAAGTTCATAATGTGTTTTTGATGTTGTGTACATGTTTGGTTTGGAGCCCGGGGGCTCGGGTAAAGATTTGATAGGCCGTTGGTTTAAATTCTGAATTTTTGCACTTCTGGTTTTTCACCCAGCTGTTGGCTTCGCAATTGTGAAGCATTTCTCGCAATTGCGAAGGTGGCACCTCAAGGCAGGGTTCGCAAATGCGAACCCATGATCGCAAATGCGAAGTCCCCCCATGCCCAGCCTTGTTCGCAAATGCGAACAATAGTTCGCAAATGCGAACCTCCCCATATCCTACCTATGTTCACAAATGCAAACAATAGTTCGCAAATGCGAACATTCCCATATCCAGCCTTGTTCACAAATGCGAACATCCTCATATCCTGCTTGTGTTCGCAAATGCGAACAATAGTTCGCAAATGCGAACTCGCCAATATTCTGCCTGTGTTCGCTAATGAGAACAAAAGTTCGCAAATGCGAACTTCCCAGCCTTAGCTTATTTTTCAAACTTCAGCAATTGGTCGGGGTTCGCAATTGCGAACCCATGTTCGCAAATGCGAACACAGAGACCTGTAAATCACGATTTCCAGCTTCATTCTTCACATTTCACAACCCAAAAACACCCATTTGCGATTCTTCACGGACTCCCTCTTCTTCAAAACAATTGTAAGTCACTTTTTACTTAATTCTTTCAATTCCTAACATCATTATACGTGTTTTTCAATAGAAATCAAAGGTTTTCATGGTAGAATTTCTTGTTTTTGGTAGAATATAGGGTTTTTCATAAATTGGGAAATTGGACCTCGAATTGAGGTCCGATTTTGAAACAAAACATATACTTGAACTCGTGGGGGGATGGGTAACCGGATTTTTGTCCGAACCCCGAGTTCCGACCATGTGGGCCCGGGGTCGAAAATCACTATTCCGGGCAGAATGTTGTAAAAGTTGTAATTGGCCTTAGGAATTAGTTTGTTGAGTAGTATTGATGATATTAAATCAATTGTGTATAGATACGATTGGATTGGAGCCAAATTTGAAAGGAAAAGGCATTGCCACGGATTGAATTGTTCATAAACATTCGAGGTAAGTGTTTGTTCTATCCTAACTTGAGGGAATAGGATTATGCGCTATGTGTTATCTGATCGAGTGCGGTGTATGGGCTGTGGTGACGAGCATCCATACACTGGCGTCTAGCATGACTGTGAGTCGTTGTTAATACTAGTTGTGAGACATATTTGAAGATAAATTGTTGAACCCTTGCCGGGTTGTAGAATTGTTATTGTTCTTCCTTGTCGGGACTTGTTGTGAAGATGATTATTGATTGCCCTTGTTGGGACGGTTTATGATTTACTGTTTCATTCTTTGCCCTTAACCTGTGATTGTTATTTGGGTGAGGAAGAGTGATAATGCATGAAGGGTGATGCCGTGCCTTGATTTATTATTTATGCACGATGGTTAATGCCGTG
This sequence comes from Nicotiana noctiflora, assembly GCA_032618575.1. Classification (NCBI taxonomy): domain Eukaryota; kingdom Viridiplantae; phylum Streptophyta; class Magnoliopsida; order Solanales; family Solanaceae; genus Nicotiana; species Nicotiana noctiflora. The sequence continues at coordinate 106,763 of JASVEL010007988.1, forward strand.
CCATGTTTTATTGATTATGCACGAAGGTTAATGTCGTGCCATGTTATTTATTATGCACGAAGGATCATGCGGTGCCATGTTATTAAACCATGTACGAAGGATCATGCCGTACCATGGATGTGAGGATGAGAGTAAAAGCATGAAGGGTGATGCCGTGCACTTTATTTGTTTATTTGGTGAGGATGAGAGTAAAAGCACGAAGGGTGATGTCGTGCACTTTATTTGCTTATTTGGTGTGGATGAGAGTAAAAGCACGAAGGGTGATGCCGTGCAACTACTTGCTATTCCTTGACTTGATATTAATTATTTTCCATTATACTTTGTTTTCCTTGTGGACTTATTAACTGTTGTTAATTGTTGAGTTCTTTTGAGATATTCCTTATTGTGTTATTACTTGGTTACTTCTCGTTATTTTGTGGTATACATATATATTGAACTGCACAGGTTTATGTGGGTGTCTGGTCCTAGGCTTGTCACTACTTCGCCGGGATAGGCCAGGCACTTACCAGCACATGGGGTCGGTTGTGCTGATACTACACTTCTGTGCGTTTTTGCACAGGTCCAGGTTACGATCAGGAGCAGCAGGCAGTAAATCTTTTGCGTGGGAGTTGATCATATTTGAGACCGAGGTAGCTTGCGGACGTTCGCAGGCCCGGCGTCTCTCTCCTTACTTATGTTACTAGCTGTAGTCTCTTTATTCCGAGACAAACAGATTATGTTATATTTTTTCAGACTTTTATGTGTAGTATTCAGTAGTAGTTCGTGAGTTGGTGACTCCACGTCTTGGGTAGAGGATTTCAGTATGATTTGACCTTGAAACTGGTTATTTCTATTTCGATATAGTCTTCCGCACTTATTTAATTAAAGCTATAGTTTGTTGATAAATTAATTATGAAATATTATTAAAAACAGGATAGTATGAATACAGTGGCTTGCCTAGCTACCACGAGTAGGCGCCATCACGATCCCGATGTTGGGGGAAAATCCGGGTCGTGACAAGTTGGTATCAGAGCTCTAGGTTACATAGGTCTCACCACTCACGAACAAGCTTAGTAGAGTTTGAGAGGTAGGTACGGAGACGTCTGTACTTGTCCTCCAGAGTCTATTGAGTTAAGAAAGAGTCTCTCATTTGTTCTTTCTTGTCGTGCGACTTGTTCCTCAATACTGATTGAACTTCTATTATGTCCTTTCGCAGATGGTGAGGACACGCGCTTCTTCGTCCGCTGACCAGCAGCCCGAGCCCCAGGCAGCTCCCGTGAGGGGCAGGGGCCGAGGCCGTGTTATCAGAGGCCGTGGTAGGGGTAGAGCTCAGCCCCAGGCAGCTACTCCAGAGGTGGAGCCTCATATTGAGATTGACGAGGAGGTTCCAGTCCCAGCAGCTCCAGTGGGCCCAGCTCAGGTCCTAGGAGAGGCTTTATTTACCCCGGATCTTCGGGAGGCTTTGGTCGGGATAGCGGGATTTATGGACAGCGTTGCCAGAGCAGGCTTATTATCAGTTGCATCAGCCGCTTCTCAGGCTGGAGGAGGGGCCCAGACTCCTATTGCTCGTACTCCGTAGCCGTTAGCTCCTAAGCCTCAGGCACCGGTGGTTCAGCCATCTGTGGCCACTCAGTCAGGTACCACGGCTCATGCCTGAGATGGAGCGGCCATGACTTCTGAGTCTTTATGGAGACTTGATCGGTTCTCCAAGCTATTTACCACTACATTCAGCGGTGCCACATCAGGGGATCCTCAGGACTTCTTATTCAGTTGCCATGAGATTCTCAAGACTATGGGGATCGTGGAGACAAATGGAGTGGGTTTCTGTACATTCAGGCTTTCAGGATCCGCCAAGACTTGGTGGAGGGATTATTGCTTGACTCGACCTGCAGGGTCCCCAGCTTTATCATGGGATCAGTTTGCAGAGCTATTTCTGGAGAAGTTTCTCCCTGCTACTTAGCGGGATGTACTTCGGAGGTAGTTTGAGCGCCTCCATCAGGGCACTATGACGGTCACTCAGTATGAGGCGAGATTTGTTGATTTGGCACGTCATGCAGTCGTGATACTTCCCACAGAGCGGGAGAGAGTTCGCAGGTTCATAGATGGGCTTAATCAGCCAATTAGACTCCAGATGGCTATGGGAGTGGGGAGTGATATATCATTTCAGGAGGCAGCTAATGCGGCACGTAGAGTTGAGATGGCTCTTGCTCGGGGAGGGGGTTATTCTTCAGACAAGAGGGCTCGTCATTCGGGCAGGTTTAGTGGTTCTTCTTCTGGTGGCAGGGAATCTTTTGATAGAGGCCAGTCTTCCAGGCCTTTCCATTCCGCCCTTCAGGCTTCACAGGGTGGACCGGGTGATCGTGGGTTTCGTGGGCATTATTCAGATCAGCCTCCTATTAATGCTCAACCTCTTCACAGTGTTCGTGGAGGCCATTCAGGTCGTCAGGGCCAGCAGCCTTATCAGTCTAAGAGTTGCTACGGTTGTGGTGACCCAGGTCATTTTATCAGGAACTGCCCTCGAGCAACGGGCAACTCTCGGCAGCGGGGTCCTCGTCCTATGATTCAGGCCCCAGCTGACCCTCAGCCTGCCCAGCCAGCTAGAGGCGAGGGTAGAGATTATAGAGGTGGAGGTCGAGACCGTAGAGGTGGAGACCGTCCGGCCAGAGGTAGAGGTCAGCCAGTTGATGGTCGTCCTAGAGACGCAGCTCAGAGGGGAGGTGCGGATCCCCGATTCTATGCTTTACCAGCCAGGCCAGAGGCAGAGGCATCAGATGCTGTGATTACAGGTACTATTCTTGTGTGTGGCGGAGGTGCTTCAGCATTATTTGACCCTGGATCTACATATTCCTATGTGTCTTCCTACTTCGCACCGTATTTGGCTGTGCCCAGCTATTGCTCTAGATATTCCAGTTTATGTGTCTACACCGGTGGGTGACTCCATTGTAGTCGACCGAGTGCATCGTTCGTGTGTAGTTATATTTGGGGGTCTTGAGACCCGTGTGGATCTGTTACTTTTGGATATGGTGGATTTTGATGTCATATTGGGGATGGACTGGTTGTCCCCATACCATGCTATTCTTGATTGTCATGCTAAGACGGTGACCTTAGCCTTGCCGGAATCACCCCGACTAGAGTGGAAAGGTACCTCAAGCCACTCCGTTCGCACTGTCATTTCCTATGTTAAGGCTCGACGTATGGTCGAGAAGGGGTGTCTAGCTTATCTGGCTTATGTTCGTGATTCCAGCGCAGAAGTTCCTTCCATTGAGTCGGTCCCTATTGTACGGGAGTTTCCTGAGGTTTTTCCTTCAGACCCTGCCGGGCATGCCACCCGACAGGGATATTGATTTCTGTATTGATCTGGCACCGGGCACTCAGCCCATCTCTATTCCACCCTATCGTATGGCCCCGCCGGAATTAAAAAAATTGAAAGATCAGTTGCAAGACCTTCTTGAGAAGGGCTTCATCAGGCCCAGTGTTTCCCCCTGGGGAGCACCTGTATTATTTGTAAAGAAGAAAGATGGCTCGATGCGGATGTGTATTGATTACCGGCAATTAAACGAAGTGACAATAAAGAATAAGTATCCACTGCCGAGGATTGATGATTTGTTTGACCAGCTCCAGGGAGCGAGGGTATTCTCAAAGATAGACTTGAGGTCAGGCTACCATCAACTGAAGATCAGGCCGGCTGACATTCCTAAGACAGCCTTTCGCACTAGATATGGGCATTATGAGTTCTTGGTCATGTCCTTCGGGTTGACCAATGCCCCAACGACATTCATGGAATTGATGAATCGGGTATTCAGGCCTTACTTAGATTTGTTCGTGATAGTCTTTATAGATGACATCCTGGTGTACTCCCGCAGCCAGGAAGAGCACGAGCAGCACCTCAGAGTGGTTCTTCAGACTCTGAAAGATAACCGACTATATGCCAAATTTTCTAAATGTGAGTTCTGGCTGAGTTCGGTAGCATTTCTTGGTCATATCGTAACAGTAGAGGGTATTCAAGTGGACCCAAAGAAGATTGAGGCAATTTAAAATTGGCCTCGACCAGCTTTAGTGACCGAGATCCGTAGTTTCTTAGGGTTAGCAGGTTACTACCATCGATTTGTAGAGGGGTTCTCTTCTATTGCAGCCCCGATGACTAGGTTGACCCAGAAGGGTGTCCAGTTCCAGTGGTCAGAGGAGTGTGAGGCGAGCTTTCAGAAGCTCAAGACAGCCTTGACCACCGCGCCAGTGTTGATACTACCTACGGGTCCAGGGCCTTATTCAGTTTATTGTGACGCATCTCGTACAGGACTTGGAGCGGTATTGATGCATGATGGTAAGGTTATCGCTTATGCTTCGAGGCAGTTAAAAATACATGAGAAGAATTATCCAGTTCATGATCTTGAGTTAGCAGCAGTGGTTCATGCCTTGAAGATCTGGAGGCATTATCTATAAGGTGTGACATGTGAGGTGTACAATGATCACAAACGCCTACAGTACTTGTTCAAGAAAAAGGAGCTGAATCTATGACAGCGGAGATGGTTAGAGTTGCTAACAGACTATGATGTTACTATATTATATCACCCAGGTAAGGCCAATGTGGTGGCCGATGCATTGAGTAGAAAGTATGCCAGCATGGGTAGTCTTGCATACATTCCGGTCAGTCAGAGACCATTAGCTCTAGATGTCCAGGCCTTAGCCAACCGGTTCGTGAGGTTAGACATTTCTGAGCCTAGAAGGGTGTTAGCCTGCACGGTCGCTCGTTCTTATTTATTAGAGCGTATCCGTGAGAGGCAATTTGATGATCCTCATTTGCGTGATTTGAGAGATACAGTACAACGGGGAGGTGCCACACAGGTAAATGTAGATGATGATGGGGTATTGAAATTGCAGGGTTGAGTTTGTGTGCCCAATGTCGAAGGGAGTCGAGAGTTGATCTTAGCGGAGGCCCACGGTTCGCGGTATTCCATTCACCCGGGCGCCGCGAAGATGTACCAGGACTTGGGGCAGCACTATTGGTGGAGCAGAATGAAGAAAGATATCGTGGCGTATGTCGCTCGGCGTCTAAATTGTCAGCGGGTGAAATATGAGCACCAGAGACCTGGTGGTGTATTCCAGAGGATTGAAATTCCTGAGTGGAAATGGGAGCGGATCACTATGGATTTCGTTACTGGACTTCCTTTGACTCGGAGGAAATTTGATGCTATTTGGGTCATTGTTGATAGGTTGACCAAGTCAGCACACTTTATTCCAATATCTGTCTCCTACTCGTCGGAGAGGTTAGCGGAAGTTTACATTAGGGAGATTGTTTGTCTTCATGGGGTGCTAGTATCTATTATCTCCGATCGGGGTACGCAGTTTACCTCGCGGTTCCGGAGAGCGGTCCAGCGGGAGTTAGGCACCCAGGTTCAGTTGAGTACGGCATTTCATCCTCATACGAATGGCCGGTCCGAGAGGACTATTCGGATTCTAGAAGACATGCTTCGAGCCTCGTGTTATTGATATCGGAGGCTCGTGGGACCGGTTCCTGCCTTTAGCGAGTTCGCCTACAACAACGACTACCAGTCTAGCATCCGGATGGCCCCGTATGAGGCATTGTATGGTAGGCGATGTCGATCGCCGGTTGGATGGTTTGAACCGGGAGAGGCTCGGTTGTTGGGTACGAGCTTAGTTCAGGAGGCCTTGGATAAGGTCAAGACTATTCGAGAGAGATTGCGTTCAGCTCAGGTCCAGAGAGAAGACTTATGCGGATCGTAAGGTTCGAGATGTAGATTTCATGGTTGGTGAGCGAGTATTGCTCGAGTGTCGCCTATGAAGGGCGTGATGAGGTTCGGGAAGAAGGGCAAGCTCGGCCCTAGGTATATTGGTCCATTTGAGATTCTAGATAGAGTGGGAGGGGTGGCTTACGGATTAGCTTTGCCGCCTAGCTTATCAGCCGTGCATCCAGTTTTTCACGTATCTATGCTTCGGAGATACCACGGCGATCCCACACATGTATTAGACTTCAGCACTATCCAATTGGACAATGATCTATCTTACGAGGAGGAGCCGGTGGCCATTCTAGACCGGCGATCCCACACATGTGTTTTCCTTCTGTGCGTGTTCAGTGGAAAGGTCAGCCTCCTGAGGCATCGACCTGGGAGTCCGAGTCTGATATGCGGAGCCGCTACCCACATTTGTTTCGTCACTCAGGTACTTCTTTCTTTTGTCCGTTCGAGGACGAACGGTCGTTTTAGAGGTGGAGATTGTGATGACCCAAAGGGTCATCACTCATTTTATTAATCATTTCGAGCTTCTGAGGCCTTGAAAACCTCATTCTATGTTGCCTCAATTTACGTGCACAATCCGAGCATGTAGCCGGAAAGATTTTGTGATAGAAAATATGAATTCTATGAGAAATGTGGATAAAAATGATATTAATATTGATATGGTTGACTTCGGTCAACATTTTTGGTAAACGGATCCGGACCCGAGATTGGATGGTCCCGAAAGGTCCGTAGGAAAATATGGGACTTGGACATGCGTCCGGAGTCGAATTCTGAGGCCTAGAGCCCAAGTTATGAATTTTTCTGTGAAATTATTTTTGATGTAATTGTTAAAGGAAAATGAATTAATTGACCTTGGTATCGGGCTCGTATTTTGGTTCCGACACCCGGTACAAGTCTTAAATATTATATATGTGCTTTCTCTGCAAAGTTTGGTGACATTCGGATGTCGTTTGATATGTTTTGGACCTTGAGTTCCAAGTTTGAAAGTTTTGAAAACCAAAAGTATGAAAATCATGAACTTGAGGCTTGATTTGATGAAAACGATGTGTTATTGGCGATGTGATCGCACGAACAAGTTCATAATGTGTTTTTGATGTTGTGTACATGTTTGGTTTGGAGCCCGGGGGCTCGGGTAAAGATTTGATAGGCCGTTGGATTAAATTCTGAATTTTTGCACTGCTGGTTTTTCACCCAGATGTTGGCTTCGCAATTGCGAAGCATTTCTCGCAATTGCGAAGCTAGCAGCGAACCCATGATCGCAAATGCGAAGTCCCCTCATGCCCAGCCTTGTTCGCAAATGCGAACAATAGTTCGCAAATGCGAACCTCCCCATATCCTACCTGTGTTCGCAAATGCGAACAATAGTTCGCAAATCCGAACATTCCCATATCCAGCCTTGTTCGCAAATGCGAACATCCTCATATCTTCTTGTGTTCGCAAATGCGAACAATAGTTCGCAAATGCGAACTCGCCAATATTCTGCCTGTGTTCGCAAATGCGAACAAAAGTTCGCAAATGCGAACTTCCCAGCCTTAGCTTATTTTTCAAACTCCAGAAATTGGTCGGGGTTCGCAATTGCGAACCCATGTTCGCAAATGCGAACACAGAGACCTGAAAATCACGATTTCCAGCTTCATTCTTCACATTTCACAACCCAAAAACACCCATTTGCGATTCTTCACGGACTCCCTCTTATTCAAAACAATTGTAAGTCACTTTTTACTTAATTCTTTCAATTCCTAACATCATTATACATGTTTTTCAATAGAAATCAAAGGTTTTCATGGTAGAATTTCTTGTTTTTGGTAGAATATAGGGTTTTTCATAAATTGGGAAATTGGACCTCGAATTGAGGTCCGATTTTGAAACAAAACATATACTTGAACTCGTGGGGGGATGGATAACCGGATTTTGGTCCGAACCCCGAGTTCCGACCATGTGGGCCCGGGGTCGAAAATCACTATTCCAGGCAGAATGTTGTAAAAGTTGTAATTGGCCTTAGGAATTAGTTTGTTAAGTAGTATTGATGATATTAAATCAATTGCGTATAGATACGATTGGATTGGAGCCAAATTTGAAAGGAAAAGGCATTGCCACAGATTGAATTGTTCATAAACATTCGAGGTAAGTGTTTGTTCTATCCTAGCTTGAGGGAATAGGATTATGTGCTATGTGTTATGTGATCGAGTGCGGTGTATGGGCTGTGGTGACGAGCATCCATACAACTGGCGTCTAGCATGACCGTGAGTCGTTGTTAATACTAGTTGTGAGACATATTTGAAGATAAATTGTTGAACCCTTGCCGGGTTGTAGAATTGTTATTGTTCTCCCTTGTCGGGACTTGTTGTGAAGATGATTATTGATTGCCCTTGTTGGGACGGTTTATGATTTATTGTTTCATTCTTTGCCCTTAACTGTGATTGTTATTTGGGTGAGGAAGAGTGATAATGCACGAAGGGTGATGCCGTGCCTTGATTTATTATTTATGCACGAAGGTTAATGCCGTGCCATGTTTTATTGATTATGCACGAAGGTTAATGCCGTGCCATGTTATTTATTATGCACGAAGGATCATGCCGTGCCTTGTTATTAAACCATGTACGAAGGATCATGACGTACCATGGATGTGAGAATGAGAGTAAAAGCACGAAAGGTGATGCCGTGCACTTTATTTGTTTATTTGGTGAGGATTAGAGTAAAAGCACGAAGGGTGATGCCGTGCACTTTATTTGCTTATTTGGTGAGGATGAGAGTAAAAGCACGAAGGGTGATGCCGTGCAACTACTTGCTATTCCTTGACTTGATATTAATTATTTTCCATTATACTTTGTTTTCCTTGTGGACTTATTAACTGTTGTTAATTGTTGAGTTCTTTTGAGATATTCCTTATTGTGTTATTACTTGGTTACTTCTCGTTATTCTGTGGTATACATATATATTGAACTGCACAGGTTTATGTGGGTGTCTGGTCCTAGGCTTGTCACTACTTCGCCGGGATAGGCCAGGCACTTACCAGCACATGGGGTCGGTTGTGCTGATACTACACTTCTGTGCGTTTTTGCACAGGTCCAGGTTACGATCAGGAGCAGCAGCAGTAAATCTTTTGCGTGGGAGTTGATCATATTTGAGACCGAGGTAGCTTGCAGACGTTCGCAGGCCCGGCGTCTCTCTCTTTACTTATGTTATTAACTATAGTCTCTTTGTTCCGAGACAAACATATTATGTTATATTTCTTTCAGACTTTTATGTGTAGTATTCAGTAGTAGTTCGTGAGTTGGTGACTCCACGTCTTGGGTAGAGGATTTCAGTATGATTTTTCCTTGAAACTGGTTATTTCTATTTCGATAAAGTCTTCCGCACTTATTTAATTAAAGTTATAGTTTGTTGATAAATTAATTATGAAATATTATTAAAAACAGGATAGTATGAATACAGTGGCTTGCCTAGCTACCACGAGTAGGCGCCATCACGATCCCGATGTTGGGGGAAAATCCGGGTCGTGACACATATGGGACACTATATTTTCCACATCACACTGTTGCGGCGTGCAACCCGTTCCAATAACATACCCGTGGCGGTGTGCCATCCGATCCAGATACCATACCAGTGGCGGCGTGCCACCCGATCCTGATACCATACATGTGGAGGCGTGCCACCCGATCCAGATACTATACCTGTGGCGATGTGCCACCCGATCCACGCATAAATCTAGCAAAAAGGAATGCACATCGAGTCAAGATGCTCATTGCAATAACATATATATAGCCTCTAGCTCGGCCACATGAAACGCATCCCACAAAGTTCCTCAATACCGGAACTGAATCAATGGTAGATACCTCTACACTGACATCCGCTACGAAGTCCCAACTGACAAAGCATTGAGGCACTCTGCCACACAGTTTGTGACATTTTTCTGACATAGTCCATATCACATTATCTAGACAACCTGGCTTATGACAACCAGTCTGCAATCATATATCATTATTCAAATTCATCATATCAGGTAACGAGGGAGCCACTAGGGCTTCCAGTTTTTCCAATAACCACTAAACAGTGCCGATACTCACGATATACCACCACTGCGTAGGCGGATTAAGAGAACTTCTAGTCTCCAACACATATATAACACATGAATCACTATGCCTGATTCCATACTCCACCGTACGAATACATGACGCACATCAAGCGTCCATTCACACCACGAAAGCCATTCAGGAATTTTGCTATGCCAACAACGACTCAATTATTATAGTCAATCCGATAAGAGAATACCACCATGCCACTAGATATTATCAGTTTACATTACCTTGTCCGTTTGGACCATTTTCCCTGCCAATTCACTAGAATAGATTTACCTTTCTCCTTAATCACCAGAAAGATCGATTTTTAAATCACCTGCAGCTGTCCGCGCTGCTCAATAATTTTAATGACTTCCCATATATTATGAGCTGATCTCAAGACCTTGAATATGCCATTATCAGTTTTCCATAACACATCGCATATACCATACCGCACTAAAACGACATGGGAATTCATATCCCTTTCCTACGCCGCAAACATCGGCGCACTCAACTAGTCAAGGATTTTCATGATCCCATATAGAGAAAACTCATTACACATTCCAAGCCTTGCATGCCAACAGGAATACACTCATTTTCAGACCACGGTAAAACACATCATAAACTCTTTCTCGCAATTACAATTATATTGCATAAGTTAAACTAGCACGATTGAGTCCTTATACCCATATCGAGTTATGCAACTGGTAGCACATCAAGAGCTTTGTTGCACCATAACTGTAAGACTCATTACTTCAATCACATACCAAGAATTGATCGTATTCCTTATCACACCATTTCGGTTTATTAACAAGTTGATCCATTTTCCCAGTTTCCCTTCTGATTCATCCTTAATTTAATATTAGCCATTACTGTAGCACCATAATACATCAACTCATGTTGCCACGCGAGACTTGTACGTAAGACCACACGGTCTAAGACACATAGGCTACTGAATACTCTCTCAATGTTTCCCAGAAAAACCACATTCAACAATACATTATTTTGAAGAACTTCCTGCGATTTGAATTCGTTATCATTACCTTCCAATACGGTTACGTAAAATCCCATCATTTACATAATATAACACAAGTCTTGATCTCTTCTAATGAAACCAACGACTCTAGCCAAATGCACAATCTTAAGACACCTGACTGTTACAAGCAAATTCTTGAACACCGCAAAAACCGTTCTCGGGCGTCATTCACCCTTATCAATTTTAATTCAACTGTCTTATGAAACAGAGCCACTCGTGCCTTGTTAGAACTCTGGTACCGCAGAACATGATTACATACAGATGCATTTAGCTATCTTTCTTCCATATACACCAAACATTCTTTACCAGCCGCGGTTCAAATCATCCTATTGTTTCTTCATATCTACGAAGCACCATAACCTTTATCAGAATTTCCCAACATACTTAGAGGCAGAATCAACATAGCACACGACAGTGCAATCAGTTTATCAACAACAACCTCCCCAACTTGGCTCGGAGCCATACGTTAAAGCACTTTTAGCCACTCATAGCATTATTACTCAATTGATGCCCCAATGTTACAGTGAGATTAAACTCAAGTCATTTACATGCTTCGACGGAGACTTGAATCATCAGAAATCTTAACTCTTTTGCAATTCTTGTATTCATTCACACAAAACAGCTAAGCCCATTCTTTAGGTGACAAAATCTTTTCTAAGTCCCAAATTTTTCCAAAAATTTCGACAGTGTTTCCTTTGTAATTTGGCCTATCCACCTGCCAGAGAATCACCAAAACCCTCCTAACAATACATCGGCAACTTGACAAAACATCACAATGCATATCCACAACATAAATCTTATTAAACCACGAATTATATCATCAAAGTTAGTACATAAACATGCGCTGCACCTGCTCAAATCATAACATATGTCATACACCTTTCACCACAATACTCACAGCACGACCAATTCAGTTTTCTTGAGTTTAAACTCATACTACCACACGTAGTGCACTTTATATTTCCGCTAAGAGGCAATGAACATATTTCTCATGCCCATAACTAGGGCTACATATCAAATCACAACAAGAACTGAATACCTTACAGCTCTCCCGTTATCAAACTGCCACATTCACAATTAAGATCAATACCGATCGTATGAACTTCATAATACCGGCTCGCGAAATTAGCACCTTGGTGCTAAAGCCATAGACAAGGATCTGGCCTCAAGTCCTCAAGATAGGCCCAACATGAACTCATAGAGATTAAATCGAGTCCCTCGATTGGGGAATCACAAGCCATTACGGCAAATTTACCACTAAGCACTCGAGTGCGCACATCAACGTGGAGGAGGAATTTCAAGAATTACATCTCAAGCTGAATCAAACACGTACGATAAGAATTCCAAGAATTTGAAACTTTCCTAAAAGGTTTGCAGACTCCCGAGGATAAGTGCAGGAGTCCCCGTACCGATCCACGAGACTCTACTAAACCGGCTCGTCACTTGCGAGACCTGTCAGCCTAGGCTCTGATACCAACTTGTCACGACCCAAACCCTGGTCGTGATGGCGCCCAACACAATGCTAGGCATGCCCGACCATATTATCTCTTAAACCAACCCATTATTAATTCCAATTAAACAAGTTAAACTTAAACAACAAGTGTTCATAACAGAATGATAAACGTAATAGAAGAAATGTACAAATTACGGTCCCAACCAAATCGTGGTGTCACAAGTCTGAGCCTTTGCAGAATAAGCATCCTAACACAACAAGTCTAAGCAAATGAAGGCAACAAAATGATAAGGAATGAGAAAACAGGTTCTGCGGACGCCGGCAGCTACCTCGTAGTCTCCGCAAAAGTAGATATGAATAAGCAGCTACAACAACTCAACTGCTCTCGGGCACCTTTGAATCTGCACAAAAAGTGCAGGGGAGTGGGGTGAGTATATTTCAGCTCAGTAAGTAATAATAATAAACAATATCTGAAAATAAGAACTACTGTACTATCACTAAACAGTTCTAAGGCAAACCCCCACAGGTATGTCATTACTACAGTGAGTACTCTAATCTCCAGTCCACATCTATCTCAACAAGGTCCCACACTGACCCAAATCCTCACTCGTACCGCTACGGTGTACAGCCATCTCAATATGTGAAGATATATACATATGTCTATAATGTATAAGTATTTAAGTATGTATAAGGATATGAATAAGTATAATGCTGCGGCGTGCAGCCCGCTCCAATACATATACCACTGATGCGCGCAGCCCACTCCATTTAACGTCGACGGCGCTCATCGGGGGGTGTATACAAACTTTGGAGGGGTCCCTAGGCCCAAGCGCTATGATGCTGCGGCGTGCAGCCCGATCCACACATGTATTACTGCGGCATGCAGTCCGATCCAATATATATATATACATATATAACTATACTATACCGCTGCGGCGTGCATCCTGATCCCATAATATACTCCAGCGCTCACTGAGAATGTGTGCAGACTTAGACTCCGAAGGGGCTCCTACAGCCCAAGCGCAATACTACTGCGGCGTGCAGTCCGATCCACATGTATATATTACTGCGGTGTGTAGTCCGATCCACATATATATTACTGCGGCGTGCAGTCCGATCCAATACATATAGTGCTGCGGCGTGCAGCCCGATCCAATATAGATATATATAATATCTCATAGTGGGTCCTCGACCCTATCTTAGTCGGTATAGACTTGTCCTCGCCCAATATAACATCTCATAGTGGGTCCTTGACCCTATCTCAATCGGTATAGACTTGGCCTCTCAGGCCCACTCAGCTAGAACAGGGAATTCCACCCTAGATAGTCTCTCTCAAGGTACACATCTAGTACGGGCTCATGATATGCTATACAGCTATAACTACGGCTGAGTGTATGTATCCAGCATAATATAAGGGTCGCTTAGCTCTACTGGCTCCCCTAATACTCTACAGATCGGCATAAGGCCCCATACATGGCTACTAGCCAAATTACACAGTTATAATCTTAGTCACAGTCATAATACACAATACACTATCAGTCGGGAAGGACCAAGTCCAATCCCTAAATCACAATGCCACCACGCCCGTCACAAGACGCGTGTCTCATCTCTACATAGCACTGTATAGTGCAAGTACGGGGTTTCTAACCCTCAGTACATTATTTACTACCACCACTCACCTCGAACCGGTAGAAGCCTCAGTCTGACTTGCGCTTGCCTCAAAAATCAATCTCCTCGTATGCCTGATCTGCTCGAAATAGTAGAGAATACATCAATATATGCTAATAACACACAACCCATTCGAAATAACTCAAATTGCACCGAAATCCACGAAGTTGTCAAAACCCGAATTTTGGTGTGCTTCTCGAAAAATTACAAAAGTTACATATTCCGAACCCTCATCTCAATACGGGTCTATGCATATAAAGTTTTCCAAAATCGGACTTCATTTGCCCACTTAAATCAACATTTTACCAAAGCCCTAGCTTAGGCTAAATTTCCCGATAATTTCCCCCAATTTCAGTAAAAATATAGGAGGATTTCATGATAAAAACGCGTAATTAAACCACAAAACTTACCTCCGACAATATCCGGATGATCTCCCTGCAGTTCCCGTCACTTTCTCTCTCTAGGGCTCAACAATGGAGTTTTTAAGAGTGAAAACCCGTATATGAGATGTTCTGCCATTTAAGTCTCTGTCCAGGCATTTAAGCCTTCGCGAACGTGACACTGGCCACGCGTTCGCGATGAACAAATTTTGTAGCCTCCAGGATTACTCTACGCGAACGCGTGCTCCTTGCCGCGTTCGCGATACTCAACGCCCCCATACCTTCGCGAACGCGTCCGAACCTCTCGCGAATGCGATGCCTCCGAATCCTGACCCTACGCGTTCGCGTCCAACCCATCGTGAATGCGATGAACATTCTCCGGCACCCTTCGCGGATGCGTGACCTCCTACGCGAACGCGATGAAGAAATCTCTGCTGCAGATATTGCAGCAATTCAGCTACCACACATAGTGCACTTTACATTTCTGCTAAGAGGCAATGAACATATTTCTCACGCCCATAACTAGGGCTACATATCAAATCACAACAAGAACTGAATACCTTACAGCTCTCCCATTATCAAACTGCCACCTTCACAATTAAGATCAATACCGATCGTATGAACTTCATAATACTGGCGCGCAAAATTAGCACCTTGGTGCTCAAGCCATAGACAAGGATCTGGCCTCAAGTCCTCCAGATAGGCCCAACATGAACTCATAGAGATTATATCTCGTCCCTCGATTGGGGAATCATATGCCATTACGGCAAATTTACCACTAAGCACTCGAGTGCGCACATCAACATGGAGGAGGAGTTTCAAGAATTACATCTCAAGCTGAATCAAACACGCACGGTAAGAATTCCAAGAATCTGAAACTTTCCTAAAAGGTTTGCAGCCTCCCGAGGATAAGTACAGGCGTCCCCGTACCGATCCACGAGACTCTACTAAACCGGCTCATGACTCGCGAGACCTATCAGCCTAGGCTCTGATACCAACTTGTCACGTCCCAAACCCTGGTCGTGATGGCGCCCAACACAATGCTAGGCAAGCCCGACCATATTATCTCTTAAACCAGCCCATTATTAATTCCAATTAAACAAGTTAAACTTAAACAACAAGTTATCATAACAGAATGATAAACGTAATAGAAGAAACGTACAAAATACGGTCCCAACCAAATCGTGGTGTCACAAGTCTGAGCCTCTACTGAATAAGCATCCTAACACAACAAGTCTAAGCAAATGAAGGCAACAAAATGATAAAGAAGGAGAAAACAGGTTCTGCAGACGCCGGCAGCTACCTCGTAGTCTCCGCAAAAGTAGATATGAATAAGCACCTACAACAACTCAACTGCTCTCGGGCACCTGTGAATCTGCACAAAAACTGCAGGGGAGTAGGCTAAGTATATTTCAACTCAGTGAGTAATAATAATAAACAATAACTGAAAATAAGAACTCATGTACTATCACTAAACAGTTCTAAGGCAACCCCCACAGGTTAGTCATTACTACAGTGAGTACTCTGATCTCCTGTCCACATCTATCTCAACAAGGACCCATACTGACCCAAATCCTCACTCGTATCGCTACGGTGTACAGCCATCTCAATGTGTGAAGATATATACATATGTCTATAATGTTTAAGTATTTAAGTATGTATAAGGATACGAATAAGTATAATGTTGTAGGGTGCAGCCAGCTCCAATACATATACCGCTGTGGCACGCAGCCCGCTCTATTTAACGTCGATGACGCTCACTGGGGGTGTATACAGACTTCGGAGGGGCTCCCTAGGCCCAAGCGCTATGATGCTGCGGCGTGCGGCCCGATCCACACATGTATTACTGCGGCGTGCAGTCCGATCCAATATATATATGTATATATATATTTATACTGCTGCGGCGCGAAGCCCGATCCATTTAACATCGACGGCGCTCACTAGGGGTGTATACAAACTCTGGAGGGGCTCCTACAGCCCAAGCGCAACAATACTGCGACGTGCAGTCCGATCCACATGTATATTACTGCGGCGTGCGGTCCGATCCACATATATATCACTGCGGCGTGCAGTCTGATCCACATATACATATAGTGCTGCGGTGTGCAGCCCGATCCAATATAGATATATATAATATCTCATAGTGGGTCCTCGACCCTATCTTAGTCGGTATAGACTTGGCCTCTCAGGCCCAATATAACATCTCATAGTGGGTCCTTGACCCTATCTCAGTCGGTATAGACTTGGCCTCTCACGCCCACTCAGCTAGAATAGGGAATTCCACCCTAGATAGTCTCTCTCAAGGTACACTTCTAGTACGGGCTCATGATATGCTATACGGCTATAACTACGACTGAGTGTATGTATCCAGCATGATATAAGGGTCGCTTAGCTCTACTGGCTCCCCTAATACTCTACAGATCGGCACAAGGCCCCAAACATGGCTACTAGCCCGATTACACAGTTATAATCTTAGTCACAGTCATTATACACAAAACACTATCAGTCGGGAAGGACCAAGTCCAATCCCCAAATCACAATGCCACCACGCCCATCACAAGATGCGTGTCTCATCTCTACATAGCACTGTATAGTGCAAGTACGGGGTTCCAAACCCTTACATTATTTACTACCACTACTCACCTCGAACCGGTAGAAGCCTCACTCTGCCTTGCGCTTGCCTCGCAAATCAATCTCCTCGGATGCCAAATCTGCTCAAAATCATAGAGAATACATCAATATATGCTAATAACACACAACCCATTCGAAATAACTCAAATTGCACCGAAACCCACGAAGTTGTCAAAACCCGACTTTTGGTGCGCTTCTCGAAAAATTACAAAAGTTACAGATTCGGAACCCTCGTCTCAATATGAGTCTATGCATATAAAGTTTTCCAAAATCGGACTCTGTTTGCCCACTCAAATCGACATTTTACCAAAGCCCTCGCTGAGGCTAAATTTCCCCATAATTTCCCCCAATTTCAGTAAAAATATAGGAGGATTTCTTGATAAAAATGCGTAATTAAACCACAAAACTTACCTCCGACAATATCTCGATGAGCTCCCAGCAATTCCCGTCACTTTCTCTCTCTAGGGCTTAACAATGGAGTTTTTAAGAGTGAAAACCCGTATATGAGATGTTCTGCAATTTAAGTCTCTGCCCAGGCATTTAAGCCTTCGTGAACGCGACACTGGCCACGCGTTCGCGATGAACAAATTTTGTAGCCTCCAGGATTACTATACGCGAACACGTGATCCTTGCCGCATTTGCGATACTCTCCAAATCTTGACCCTACGCATTCGCGTCCAACCCATCGTGAACGCGATGAACATTCTCCGGCACCCTTCGCGGATGCGTAACCTCCTACGCGAACGCGATGAAGAAATCTCTGCTGCAGATATTGCAGCAATTCAGTTGCTGCCTAAGGCCAAAAATGGTCCGTTTGGACCCCCGAATTCATCCCGAGGCCCCTGGGACCCCAACAAAAACCACCAACATACTCCATAACACGATGCAAACTTGTTCCAATCATAAAAATACGCCCTCAAACACGGAAAATATCGAATCGAAGCAAATTCAAGCCTAAGTTTTCATTCAAAAACCCGACCAAACGGCATCCGAATGACCTGAAATTTAGCAGGCACATCCAAAATCACCTAACGGAGCTACTGTAACTGTCGAAATTCCATTCTGAC
The DNA here is from genome assembly GCA_032618575.1 of Nicotiana noctiflora. NCBI lineage: Eukaryota > Viridiplantae > Streptophyta > Magnoliopsida > Solanales > Solanaceae > Nicotiana > Nicotiana noctiflora. The sequence goes on from JASVEL010007988.1 coordinate 124,788, forward strand.
TCCCGGATAAAAATCTCGCCTGCCGATCGGATATCGCCAAAATTCAACTTTAGCCAATTCATGTCTAAAACTACACCGGATCTTCAAGTTCACTTCTGATCGCTCTCCTAGCTCATAAATGACCTTCCAGAGCTGACCGAGTCATCAGAATCCGATTCCGAGCACTCTAACTACATAGTCAACTCCAGATTGACTTTCCACATTCAAGCTTCCTTCAAAAAGGCTAATTGCCTCATTTTCAACCCAAATCACTCCTAATTCACCCGACAGACTCTAACACTGATATAAAAGCATAAAACACATAAATTCAAGGTAACGGGGTGGTAATTCCCGTGACGAAGGACCGGGTCATCACACATCCACAATTCATTCTCTTTTTTTTCCTTTCCTTTTTTTTTAGTTTTCAAAAAAGAAAATGACTCGATCGAACCCTATGTAGGTTGCCTACATATCATGCCTCTCATGAATCAGATCAACCGTAGTTCTTGAAAAGTAATGGATAAAACAAAATAAGAATAAAATCTTTTTGGATTTTTATTTATAATAATTTTTTTTGGTTTTTCAAATACAAACAAGAAGTACTATAATGAAATACTAGACAATCTTAACTAGACTAACAGACTTGATACTACTGTACAAGACTAAAATTTTAAAAACAACATAAGATAGACTAAAAAAATAAAAAGTATCCCCAAGCAGCTCGTGTGCAATGGTCTTGACTAATATTATGAGGTATTTATCATGCTCAAACTCTAGATAATTTCTCCATACCTGAATGGGAAAAATAAGATTAAATAGAGTTAGTGGCTAAAGACACATGCAAGAAATGATTGGGCTATTTTTGAAAATTAACCTCATGGCTAAGAATGGCTATTAATGCAAACTCAACAAATGTGACCTCTAAGACATGAAATAAACCTCATTAATGCTTATATGAATTCAAACTCTCAATAATCGTGGCCCAAGACCAATCGACAAAAAAATGACCCATTTTGCAAAACGACCGATATGGCTAGAAGTGGCTAAAGATGCAAACTCAATAAGGAAGGACCTTAAATTAATATGACACCTAGTTGTAGGCTCAAAATCCTAATATATGAGTAATGGAACCACTTTTGCGAAAATGACCCCATTTTGCAAGAATGGCCGATGTGGCCAAAAGTGGCTAAACATGCAAGATTTGGCTAAGACCCCGCGAAGTCAAGAACCTAGGACTTACTAGGAAGACCGGACCCTATGTGGGTTGCCTGCGTATCTGGACTCGATAGACAAGAATCAGGTTCGCGTAGTTCAGGAATATGCAATTAATTTGAAAGAAAAAGCTATATTTTGTCTTTTCTAAAAATGATGAAAAATGTAAAATATTTTTGGATTTTCTTATTTTCGATTTTTTGAATTTTTTGAAAAAATATGAAAACGTGTAAAATCTTTTTTGGATTTTTTATTTTCAATTTTTGAATTTTTTGGAAAATAATGGAAAAGTGTAAAATCTTTTTTGGATTTTCTATTTTCAATTTTTTTGTCTCTTTTGTTTTGAAAAATAATGGAAATGTGTAAAATCACCTACTTCATTTTATATTTCACTCTCAAATGTTCTCGGTCCGCCACATGACCCTTTTACCCCTAAAGAGATGCAACATGTAGCACATAGGGATGATTAAATGTCTTTTTGGGCCATAAGCCCATGACATAATTTGGATAGGCCTCCTACAATGGGACACGGTGCCTGGGACCGAACCCTGCTAGGTTTAAATGATATGATGCACATAAGTATGACCTAAAGGCTGACCTACGGTTGGGGTTCACTAGACAAGGCAATTCGGGGCGACACGTGGTCGATGGCGGCTGCTCTAGCTATCCGCCCACTCCACGCTCCCACGCCACCCCCTAAAGACACGGGTGACTCACAAAAGGCTGTGTACACTCAAACATACTCCGGAAGACTTATTGCAGAAAGAAGACTCGGGGTTATGCAAATGATGACAGTTATGAAGCAGTAAACAAATAAAGCAAAAATTGTAAACAAATAAGCAACTAGCAAATAACAAAATATAAAAACATAATAAAAATCAAATAAAGCTAATGAAAAAGCATAAAAACCTCAACCAAATATTTTAAAAGCAACCAAAATCAAGTACTAGCTCTAACCCGCAGTCCCCAGCAGAGTGGCCAGATATGTCACACCCCTTTTTTTACCAAACCTTCCACTAAACCCTCTAAAATAAATAAAAGTGATTTTAGTAAAAAGCTTAAAAAAAGTTTTCAATTTTGAAAGTGACAAAATGGTGTTTAAACGGAAGTAACTCAAAGTCGCCACCTGACATTTGAATTCGGTGTGCCAGGTCACCGTTTCAAAATGATTTTTCCTTTAAAACACTTGGACTCCAAAAAACTAAGTCCGCACCAGAGATTCGGGGTAATGGGTTCATTTGACTCGGGTAGAAGGTGTTAGGTACTCCCCAAGTCCCGTAAAAGTCACGGTTGCATACCCGATCTTGTTGGCTATTAAAATATTCGGGTTGAGGTAAAATCACAAAAACAAAAAGCAAATAAACACACATGAGGCTCGCGGTCGTCCCAACCTAAATGAAAGAAAAATGAAAAGGAAAAGAAAAAAGTCCTAAGCTAACCTATACTACGACTTCTCCACCATGCTTGTCAAGGCCTCCAAAATATTTATATAGTTCTTCGGGGCATACCCCGGATAAAATATATATAAATCTCTCGGGGCATTTCCCGGATGAATTATCTAAGGAACAACCTCTCACCTCGAAACCAAAACCAAATGAAAAATCTTAATATTGCCTACCCAAGTGTGTTCGGCCTAAACATACATTCTATCGACACAATTTGACCAAATGTAAATGAAATAATAGAAAGCGCTTTCGAGCCTAGTTTCCCTTTTTAAGAAAAAAGAAACTTCAAATGAACTCGACCCCAATTCATTGTTCACTTCTAATTACGGATGAAATTGTCAAAACAACCCATTTACGTTTATAATCAACTTAAAATCAACTCTTTCTTAATTAATCAGTGCGATAGCCTATGTTAAACAACAATTTAGCATGCAAGTTCAAGATAATTGTGATGCAAACAAAACTTCATTCATTCACATATAAATGCATCAAAATATATATTAATCAAGACTAAATAAAGGCAAAAACCTTAGATATATTTTGCCAAATGAAATCTGAAAGTGCAACACCGGAAAACTTAGACAACGATAACTTTGACAGATCCAAGAACCAAGCTAGAATCCTTGATCAGTGACTATCGATGGCGAACTCAAAACTTGACTCTCCAAGCTTCTTTTAACTTCAGTTATGGAACACGCTTATACTGATTTTTGGTGACAGCTTTGAGGACTGTTTGGGAGTCATTTTGAGTATGCTTTGGAGAGAAATCTCTACTAAGTTTGGGCTGACTTTGGGACTGTGTACGAACTCTGTTATGGCTGTTTTGGGGTTGTCACCAGGCATCAATTTTGTGGTGTGCGGCTGGAATTGAAGGGTGGAGAAGCGAAGAAGAAGAAGTGGCGATGGTGAGGTTGTTCGTGGGGGTACTGCTGGACTGCGGTCGACTGGTTAGTGTTGCGATGGCTGGTTGTTGAGTTCTGACAGGTTTTGGTTGAGCAGCAGGCGACGTCGGTTCTGGTCTTGGAGAGGAGATATGGCGGCGTGGCTAAGAGGTCTGCTGGAGGTGCTGGTATGGTGGTTTTCCGGCGAGTCTAGGGTTGCTGGTGGTCGGAGAAGTGCTGGCGGCGGCTGCTCTTCTAAGGGTCCGTTAGGGTTTTTGTCTCTCAAGGTTCTCCTAGGTTATATTTTTTGTGTTATGTATTTTTTAAGAAGAAGAAGGGTTAAGGGTTAAGGGTTCGGAAATGGGTCAAGGGGTTATGGGATTGGGCTGCCATAATTGGGCACCTTCTTACCCGAAATTGGGCCACAATTTTGGGGCTTTAACACTTTTAAATCTACCAATTAAGAAAACTTAAACCTTTCTTTTGTATAAAATAATTTAAAATTAATTATGACTAATTAAAGTAAAATATATCATACTATGAAACTATATATATTTTTATATATTATTTTTGTATTGAATTATTACATGTAAAAATAAGAGTAAAAATTATAGTTAAACAAAAGATATTGCTATAAAATACTAATGGCCTAAAGTTGAAAATAAGAAAATATATAATGAAACTATTTTTGTATTTTCAATTTTTGTGCCTTTAAAATAAAAACTAAAATTAATGACATAGGAATAAACATGAATAAATATCCTAAAAATACTAGGATTATTAAAAGTAATTCTAATGCGCGGGTCAAAAATTACGTGCTTACAGAACGTATCGGGACTGGGAGTAAATACATAAATCTACGATTGGGAGTAATAATGTCATACTAATTGTTTGATATGACGTGTATACTATGGAGTATTTCATTCATATGTGATTGTAGTCATAGCAGATTGGGAGTAAGATTGTAGTGTATATTATAAAGCTATTGGCCTATTCCTACATAAGGAATATGTTAATTTTAACTATGAACCATTGTTGCGTTCTGTCCTAATTAATATTTTTCATTTAAGTAGACCCCAACATTGTGATGTAATACACAAAGCATCTACGGAAGGCCTTACCAAACCCCACGCTAAAGAAATTATTCACGCATAGCTACATGTAGATTGTACCTCGACTCGGAAGTCGTAAACCATCTTTAGTAATTTTTATACCTCTATGACATTGAAGACATAGTTACCTTTGCATTACTATGCGTGTACATGGGGATTAACCTATTACCAAATTTCGTAATCATACGATTGTTGTGATGATTCTGGTTAAACTTATGTTTCGATATAGAGGAAGTGATTAGCATATGTATTCATTCAGTTACTTATAATTTTGGTACGCTTCTCGAATTCTTAAACCCTGAACGGATTACTTTTTGATACATAGGTGCTTAAACGATTTTCCTATTGGACTATCAAAAAAAGTATTTAGAAATATGTTATAAGCACCTATTATTAAACAAATAGCCAAATTGTAGTCATAAGACTAATAAGCTATAGATCGTATTACTACTAATGATAGTCGTTTTAACAACCAATAAATAATCAACCACATTATCCACAACTTGTCGTAGGGATAAGGTATTTAGGATAATGTAATGTAATACGATCGGTATTTTCCTATTTATGACACCTAATTAAAGTCCATTTATAAATCATTGCGTCCTAAAGTTATCCATATAGACCGTGGATATATATTCAAATTAGGTGGCAAGTATTGATAAAACGTACGACTCCCAATCGTTTATAGCGGATGGTTTACTAAATAACACTATTAAATTACTGAATAAAAGATTGTTATTTAGTAATTGACCGTGAATGAATATTATTTCATTCATATATTAGGACGCATCGGCCTACGACAACCACATAAGTTCATTGGACTAATACGATTGTAGTCATAGGAACTTCCGTTTATATATCGTAGTTGTTATTTAGTAATGTCATATGGACTTATGTGGTTATCGTAGGCCGATGTTGTCACTACCCCAAACCCAGTCGTGATGGCGCCCAGCACACTGCTAGGCCAGCCTGACCAATCAACAGAACTCACGGAGCTATTAGCTCACTTAAACCATTTTAGGCATAAACAAAGAAAGAACAACAGTAATGGAATAACCAAGTACAGGGATCACGTCCCAAAAACAATAACCACTCCCCAAGGACCAGTGGTCACGAGTCATGAGCCTCTAAAGAGTATACAAGTGTAATAGTGTCTACATCAGTGCTCAAGTGCGGAAATAGATAACAACATGAATAAAAGTAAGTTGGAGGAGAGTAAGGTCCTGCGAATGCGGCAGCTACCTTGATTATCCAGAAAATATCTCCGAGCAGCTACTGGGTCAGGTCTGCTGTGACGTACCTGGATCTGCACACAAGGTGCAGGGAATCGGGTGTGAGTACTTCCAACTCAGCGGTAATAAAAGTAAATAATGCTGAAGAAAAGAAAACCACGCAAAGCACTGTCTCATGCTACACAATACAGAACTATCTTTAAACTTCAAACACTATCATTTTATTTCTTTTCAGCATATGTGAGTAAATTATTAGAAATCTCATTTTTAGCTTTCCTTCTTTCATGATAATATACCAATACCTGGGTACAATCTCAAGCAGTGCAAGTCTGCACTCCAATCAGCCCCTTGGGCTCAACACTCCTTAACAAATACCACCGGGAGATTTGGTCAATAAGGCAAATAATGCATGTGTGCCAGTAATGTATGAGTGCTAAATGTTATGCCACGTACTACACGTAAACCAATGTATGTATGCCATGCAATGCATATGACGTTGTGGCGTATAGCCCGATTCATGCAAAGGCGCCCGCGCTCACTGTGGGGGTTAAGACTCCAGAGGGGCTCCTACAACCCAAGCGCAATATCAATATCACACCTGCTGCGGTGTGCAGCCCGATCCATATACTACTGCGGCGTGCAGTCCGATCCATGCATGTGTATGCATATGCTCACATAAATCGTCATGATCTAACATATGGCCCTCGGCCCAATCAGTCTAGCAAATAATAAGAAAAGCCCCTCGGGCAACAATATCATATTAGCTCACAGCTAGAAATGTCCTTAAGACCTTGTTCAAGTTTTTCAAAACTTTATAAAAATGCTGAGTAGCAAATTACCGTGCGAAACCTTTAATCAAAGTAAAAATATGCACAGTGTTATCAAGACAGTGATACCAATCCCTGAAGGAGTCAAATAATCGGCACGAAGCCCAAGCATGATAATTAGTCAAATTCATGATAATTATTATCTTTTATTAGGATGTCAATTCAATTTCAAGCAATTAGGTATTATTATTCATTACCCGGGATGGACCAAGTCACAACCCCCAATGGTGCCCTACCCCACGCCCGTTATTGTGACGACCCAAAGGGTCATCACTTGTTTTATTAATCATTTTGAGCTTCTAAGGTCTTGAAAACCTCATTTTATGTTGCCTCGATTTACGTGCACGATTCCTGGCATGTAGCCGAAAAGATTTTGTGATAGGAAATATGAATTTTATAAACGATTTGGGGAAAAATAATATTAATATTGATATAGTTGACTTTGATCAACATTCTTGGTAAACGGACCCGAGATTGGATGGTCCTGGAAGGTCCGTAGGAAAATATGGGACTTGGACATGCGTCCGGAGTCGAATTCTGAGGCCTAGAGCCCAAGTTATGAATTTTTCTGTGAAATTGTTTTTGATGTAATTATTAAAGGAAAATGAATTAATTGACCTTGCAATCGGGCTCGTATTTTGGTTCCGACGCCCGGTACAAGTTTTAAATATTATATACGTGTTTTCTGCAAAGTTTGATGACATTTGGATGTCGTTTGATATGTTTTGGACCTTGAGTTCCAAGTTTGAAAGTTTTGAAAACCATAAGTATGAAAATCATGAACTTGAGACTTGATTTGATGAAAACGATGTGATATTGGCGATGTGATAGCACGAACAAGTTTGTAATGTGTTTTTGATGTTGTATACATGTTTGGTTTGGAGTCCGGGGGGCTCGGGTAAATATTTGATAGGCCGTTGGATCAATTTCTGAATTTTTGCACTGCTGGTTTTTCACCCAACTGTTGGCTTCGCAATTTCGAAGACTTTCTCGCAATTGCGAGATGTCCCCAAACTGGCCTTGGTTCGCAAATGCGAACCAATCTTCGCAAATGCGAAGTTGGCAGGGGAGTGAAGGGGTTCGCAAATGCGAACAATACCTCGCAAATGCGAGGCCTTCAGTAAAAGGCCTAGCTTCGCAAATGCGACTAAAATGTCGCAAAGGCGAAGGCCCTTGATCCAGCCTTGTTCGCAAATGCGAACTGCCCAGAATTTGCCTTGGCTTTGCAAATGTGAACAAGAGTTCGCAAATGCAAACTTCCCATCCTTTGCTTATTTTTCAAACTCCAGAAATTGGTCGGGGTTTGCAATTGCGAACCCATGCTCGCAAATGCGAACACATAGACCTGTAAATCACGATTTCCAGCTTCATTTTTCACATTTCACAACCCAAAAACATCCATTGACGATTTTTCACGAACTCCCTCTTCTTCAAAGCAATTGTAAGTCACTTTTTACTTAATTCTTTCAATTCCTAACAACATTAAACATGTTTTTCAATAGAAATCAAAGGTTTTCATGGTAGAATTTCTTGTTTTTGGTAGAATATAGTGTTTTTCATGAATTGGGTAATTGGACCTCGAATTGAGGTCCGATTTTGAAACAAATCATATACTTGAACTCGTGGGGGAATGGGTAATCGGATTTTGGTCCGAACCCCGTGTTCCGACCATGTGGGCCCGGGGTCGATATTCACTATTCCGGGCAGAATGTTGTAAAAGTTGTAATTGGCCTTATGAATTAGTTGTTGAGTAGTATTGAAGATATTAAATCAATTGTGTATAGATACGATTGGATTAGAGCCAAATTTGAAAGGAAAAGGCATTGCCACAGATTGAATTGTTCGTAAACATTCGAGGTAAGTGTTTGTTCTATCCTAGCATGAGGGAATAGGATTATGTGCTATGTGCTATGTGATCGAGTGCGGTGTATGGGTTGTGGTGACGAGCATCCATACACCGGCGTCTAGCATGACCGTGAGTCATTGTTGATACTTGTTGTGAGACATATTGAAGATAAATTGTTGAACCCTTGCCGGGTTGTAGAGTTGCTATTGATTGCCCTTGCCAAGACTTTGTTGAAATGATTATTGTGTCCTTTGCAGGGATGGTTCATGATTTGTTGTTTTCATTCCTTGCCCTTAACTGTGATTGTTATTTGGATGAGGAAGAGTGATAATGCACGAAGGGTGATGTCGTGCCTTGATTTATTGTTTAAGCACGAAGGTTAATGTCGTGCCTTGTTATTGATTATGCACGAAGGTTAATGTCGTGCCTTGATATTGATTATGCACGAAAGTTAATGCCGTGCCATGTTTTATTGATTATGCATGAAGGATCATGCCGTGCCTTGTTATTGAACCATGTACGAAAGATCATTTTGTACCATGGATGTGAGGATGAGAGTAAAAGCACGAAGGGTGATGCCGTGCACTTTATTTGCTTATTTGGTGAGGATGAGAGTAAAAGCACGAAGGGTGATGCCGTGCAACTACTTGCCATTCCTTGACTTGATATTACTTGTTTTTCCATTATACTTTGTTTTCCTTATGGACTTATTAATTGTTGTTAATTGTTGAGTTCTTTTGAGATATTCCTTATTGCGTCATTACTTTTTTATTTCTCGTTATCTTGTGGTATACATATATATAGAACTGCACAGGTTTATGTGGGTGTCTGGTCCTAGGCTTGTCACTACTTCGCCGGGATAGGCCAGGCACTTACCAGCACATGGGGTCGGTTGTGCTGATACTACACTTCTGTGCGTTTTTGCACAGGCCCAAGTTTCGATCAGGAGCAGCAATAGTAGATCTTTTGCATGGGAGTTGAGCACATTGAGACCGAGGTAGCTTGCAGGCGTCCGCAGGCCCGGCGTCCCTTCCTTTTATTTATGTCATTAGCTGTAGTTTCCTTGTTCCGAGATAAACATATTATGTTATATTTCTTTCAGACTTTTATGTGTAGTATTCTGAAGTAGTTCGTGAGTTGGTGACTCCACGTCTTGGGTAGAGGATTTCATTATCATTTTACCTTGAAACTACTTATTGCTATTTTTATAAAGTCTTCCGCACTTGTTTAATTAAGGTTATGGTTTTGGTTGTTAAATTGAATATGAAATATTGCTAAAAATAGGATAGTGTGAATAAAGTGGCTTGCCTAGCTACCATGAGTAGGCGCCATCAGGATCCCGATGTTAGGGGAAAATCCGAGTCGTGACAAGTTGGTATCAGAGCTCTAAGGTTACATAGGTCTCACCACTCACGAACAAGCTTAGTAGAGTTTGAGAGGTAGGTACGGAGACGTCTGTACTTGTCCTCCAGAGTCTATTGAGTTAGGAAAGAGTCTTTCATTTGTTCTTTCTTATCGTGCGACTTGTTCCTCAAATACTGATTGAACTTCTATTTTGTCCTTTCGCAGATGGTGAGGACACGCGCTTCTTCATCTGCTGACCAGTAGCTCGAGACCCAGCCAGCTCCCGTGAGGGGCAGGGGCCGAGGCCGTATCAGAGGCCGTGGTAGGGGCAGAGCTCAGCCCCCGACAGCTACTCCAGAGGCGGAGCCTCAAATTGAGATTGGAGAGGAGGTTCCAGTCCCAGCAGCTCCAGTGGGCCCATCTCAGGTCCCAGGAGAGGCTTTATTTACCCCGGATCTTCGGGAGGCTTTGGTCAGGATAGCGGGATTTATGGACAGCGTTGCTAGAGCAGGCTTATTATCAGTTGCACCAGCCGCTTCTCAGGCTGGAGGAGGGTCCCAGACTCCTATTGCTCGTACTCCGGAGCCAGTAGTTCCTCAGCCTCAGGCACCAGTGGTTCAGCCAGCTGTGGCCACTCAGTCGAGTACCACGGCTCATGCCGGAGATGGAGCGGCCATGACTTCTGATTCCTTATGGAGACTTGATCGGTTCTCCAAGATGTTAACCACTACCTTCAGCGGTGCCACATCGGAGGATCCTCGGGATTTCTTATTCGGTTGCCATGAGATTCTCAAGACTATGGGGATCGTGGAGTCCAATGGAGTTGACTTCTGTACATTTAGGCTTTCAGGATCCGCCAAGACTTGGTGGAGGGATTATTGTTTGACTCGACCAGCAGGGTCCCCGACTTTATCATGGGATCAGTTTGCAGAGCTATTTCTGGAGAAGTTTCTCCCTGCTACTCAGCGGGATGCACTTCGGAGGCAGTTTGAGCGCCTCCATCAGGGCACTATGACGGTCACTCGGTATGAGACGAGATTTGTTGATTTGGCTCGTCATGCAGTGGTGATACTCCCCACAGAGCGGGAGAGAGTCCGCAGGTTCATAGATGGGCTTAATCGGCCAATTAGACTTTAGATGGCTATGGGAGTGGGAAGTGATATATCATTTCAGGAGGCAGCTAATGCAGCACGTAATGTTGAGATGGCTCTTGCTCGGGGAGGTGGTTATTCTTCAAACAAGAGGCTTCGTCATTCAAGCAGGTTTAGTGGTTCTTCTTCTAGTGGCAGAGAATCTTTTGACAGAGGCCAGTCTTCCAGGACTTTCCATTCCGCCCTTCAGGCTTCACAGGGTGGACCAGGTGATCGTTGGTTTCGTGGGCAGTATTTAGATCAGCCTCCTATTAATGCTCAGCCTCTTCAGAATGTTCGTGGAGGCCATTCAGGTTGTCAGGTCCAGCAGCCCCATCAGCCTAAGAGTTGCTACGGTTGTGGTGACCCAGGTCATTTTGTCAGGTTCTGCCCTCGAGTAATGGGAAACTCTCAGCAGCGGGGCCCTCGTCCCATTATTCAAGCCCCAGCTGACCCTCAGCCTGCCCAGCCAGCCAGAGGCGGGGGTAGATATTATAGAGGTGGAGGTCGAGACCGTAGAGGTGGAGACCGTCCAGCCAGAGGTAGAGGTTAGCCAGTTGATGGCCGTCCTAGAGACGTGGCTCAGCGGAGAGGTGCAGATCCCTAATTCTATGCTTTACCAGCCAGGCCAGAGGCAGAGGCATCAGATGCCGTGATTACAGGTACCATTCTTGTGTGTGGCAGAGGTGCTTCAGTATTATTTGACCCTGGGTCTACATATTCATATGTGTCTTCCTACTTTGCACCGTATTTGACCGTGCCCAGCTATGCTCTGGATATTCCAGTTTATGTGTCTACACCAGTGGGTGACTCCATTGTAGTCGACCGGGTGCATCGTTCATGCGTAGTTATCCTTGGGGGTCTTGAGACCCGTGTTGATCTATTGCTTTTGGACATGGTGGATTTTGATTTCATATTGGGGATGGACTGGTTGTCCCCATACCATGCTATTCTAGATTGTCATGCTAAGACCGTGACCTTGACCTTGCCAGAATCACCCCGGCTAGAGTGGAAAGGTACCTCAAGCCACTCCGTTCGCACAGTTATTTCCTATGTTAAGGCTCGACGCATGGTCGAGAAGGGGTGTCTAGCTTATCTGGCTTATGTTCGTGATTCCAGCGCAGAGGTTCCTTCCATTGAGTCAGTCCCTATTGCACGGGAGTTTCCTGAGGTTTTTCCTTCAGACCTGTCGGGCATGCCACCCGACAGGGATATTGATTTCTGTATTGATCTGGCACCGGGCACTCGACCCATCTCTATTCCACCCTATCGTATGGCCCCGCCGGAGCTAAAAGAGCTGAAAGATCAGTTGCAAGACCTTCTTGAGAAGGGCTTTATCAGGCCCAGTGTTTTCCCCTGGGGAGCACCTGTATTATTTGTAAAGAAGAAAGATGGCTCGATGCGGATGTGTATTGATTACCGGCAATTA